>QJPP01001104.1:0-395670 GCA_003996215.1 Jaltomata sinuosa
CAGTTGGGCTTAGGAGCCCCCAAACCGACGACTATGAGGTTATTGATGGCTGACAGATCGGTGAAACGCCCGGTTGGTATTTTGTATGATGTACTTGTGAAGGTGGGGAAGTTCATATTTCAGGCAGACTTCGTGATTTTGGACTGCGAAGTGGACTTCGAAGTCCCTATTATTTTGGGACGACCTTTCTTGGCAACCGGAAGAGTATTGGTCGATATGGAGAGCAACGAGTTGACTTTCAGGTTGAACGATGAGGTAGTGAAGTTTAATGTGTGCAGATCAATGAAGCAACCGAGGGACATGAATGTCGTCTCGGTTATTGATGTTGTTGCAGAATCTGATGTGATCGTGTCTGTTGAAGAGAGACTTGCTGTAGAGACATTGGCAGCAGTTATGATGAATTTCGATGATGATGGCGTCGAAGATTATGAGGAAGTTGTAAATGCGGTGGTTGGAATGGGGTCATATGGTTACGCCCTAAAGAAATTGGATCTCAATTTAAAGAACAGACCAACACCTCCTGCAAAGCCTTCTATTGAGGAAGCGCCGGTATTAGAGTTGAAAGAGTTGCCAGGCCATCTGAAGTATGCATTTCTAGGTGACAAAGATACCTTACCGATAATCATCGCGACAGACCTTGTGCAATCTCAAGTTGAAGCGTTATTATCCACTCTGAGGAGACACAAAAGAGCAATCAGCTGGACCATTGCAGATATTATTGGCATCCCACCAGGTATTTATACTCATAAGATACAACTAGAAGAAAATTACACTCCCACCATCGAGCACCAGCGGAGACTGAATCCGCCAATGCAAGAGGTGGTGAAGAAAGAGATCATCAAATGGCTCGATGCTGGAGTGGTTTACCCAATCTTTGATAGCAAATGGGTAAGCCCAGTGTAATGTGTTCCTAAGAAGGGAGGAATGACTGTGGTAGCAAATGACAAAAATGAGCTGATTCCATTAAGACCTATCGCGGGCTGGCGAGTCTGTATGGATTACCGGAAGCTAAACTCTTGTACTCTCCGTGATCATTTCCCCATGCCCTTTATGGATCAGATGCTGGATAGATTAGCTGGAAGAGGTTGGTATTGCTTTTTAGATGGATATTCGGGGTACAACCAAATATCTATCGCCCAGGAAGATCAGGAGAAGACCACGTTCACCTGTCCCTATGGTACGTTTGCTTTTAGACGCATGCCCTTTGGTCTTTGCAATGCTCGTGCAACCTTCCAAAGATGCATGATGTCTATCTTTTCTGATATGGTGGAGAACACATTGGAAGTCTTCATGGATGACTTTTCGGTAGTGGGTGATGCATTTGATGATTGCTTGGCTAATCTGAGTCAGGCGTTGCAAAGATGTGAAGTGTCAAACCTCGTGCTAAATTGGGAGAAATGCCATTTTATGGTGAAAGAAGGCATTGTATTAGGACACAAAATATCTATGAGAGGTCTAGAGATGGATAGAGCCAAGATTGAAGTCATCGAGAAACTACCTCCACCCATTTCAGTAAAGGGTGTGAGGAGTTTTCTTGGTCATGCCGGTTTCTACCGAAGGTTCATCAAAGATTTCTCTAAGGTTGCTACCCCATTGTGCAAGTTGCTTGAAAAGGAGACAAAATTTGTATTTGATGCTGAGTGTTTGAAGGCGTTTGAATGCCTGAAAGAAAAGTTAGTGGATGCTCCTATTATAATTGCCCCGGATTGGTCCAAACGGTTCGAAGTAATGTGCGATGCGAGTGGTGTGGCGCTTGGAGCTGTTCTGGGACAGAAGCGAGACAAACTTTTTCACCCCATTTATTATGCTAGTAAAGCATTGAATGGGGCGCAAAAGAACTACACAGTGATAGAACATGAGCTGCTGGCTGTTGTATACGCCTTTGAGAAATTCAGAGCATACTTACTTGGTACAATAGTGGTGGTGCACACAGATCATGCAGCCTTGAGGTATCTGATGACCAAAAAGGATGAAAAACCTCGACTAATCCGATGGGTGCTATTGTTGTAGGAATTTGACTTTGAAGTCAAAGATCGGAAAGGGTGTGAGAACCAGGTAGCGGATCATCTGTCCAGGCTTGAGAGGGAAGAGAACGTAATATAGGAACCGGAGATTGATGATGCATTCCCGGATGAGCAGGTGATGGATGCGTCACGTGATATGGTGCCTTGGTACGCTGACTTCGCAAATTATGCGGTGAGTGACATGATCCCGGAAGATTTGAACTTCCACCAGAAAAAGAAGTTTCTCCATGATGCAAGTAAGTTTTTCTGGGATGAGCCGTATTTATTCCGGTTGTGTGCTGACAACATAGTGAGGAGATGTGTACCGGAGGCGGAAATGACAAGCATCTTGCAAGCTTGCCATTCGTCCCCAGTTGGAGGACATCATGCGGGTAATCGAACCGCCCGAAAGATCTTACAGTGTGGTTATTATTGGCCGACAATCCAGAAAGATTCATATGAATTTGCCAAGTTCTGTGATCAATGCCAACGAAGAGGAGCAATCTCTCGCCGACAAGAGCTACCCATGTCCACTATTTTCGAGGTTAAATTGTTCGACGTATGGGGAATAGATTTCATGGGCCCTTTTGAAAGTTCTTACGGGAACCGCTACATCTTGGTAGCGGTGGATTATGTGTCAAAGTGGGTAGAGGCGGTTGCTTTAGCCGATAACGAATGGAGAAGTGTGGTGGCGTTCTTAAAAAGAAACATCTTTGCTCGGTTTGGCACCCCTCGCACAATCATCAGTGATGGAGGTTCACATTTTTGTAATAAGGTGTTCCGGGCTGCTCTAGCAAAATATGGAGTGAAGCAACACAAGGTAGCCACACCTTATCATCCCCAAACCAGTGGGCAAGTCGAGGTGTCAAACCGGGAGATTAAAGAGATCTTGGCTAAGTCTGTGAATGTGAACCAGCGAGATTGGGCGAGGAAGCTGGATGACGCACTCTGGGTTTACCGAACAGCGTTTAAGACGCCAATAGGTATGTCTTCTTACCAATTTGTTTTTGGTAAAGCGTGTCACTTGCCCGTGGAACTCGAGCACAAGGCCCTTTGGGCGCTCAAAAAGTTAAATCTCAGTTGGAAAGAGGCATCGGAACTAAGGTTGGAACAATTAAATGAGATGGACGAGTTCCGATTGCGAGCATATGAGAGGTCCGCTCTCTACAAGGAACAAATGAAGCTGTACCATGACAGTAAGATTGAGAAAAGGGAGTTCAAGGTAGGGGACTTGGTATTGTTGTTCAACTCCAGGTTCAAATTATTTTCCGGGAAACTCAAATCCAAATGGTCTGGACCATTCAAAGTACACCAAGTATTCCTATCCGGTGCGATCGAACTCGAAAATAATGATGGTGAGTTGTTCAAAGCAAATGGGCAGAGAGTAAAGCAATATATGGGCCACTCGGAGGAGGTACATGTTCTGTCTCTGGTGTATCTTGATGAAGTCTGAGTAATCAAGACACCCGCATCGTGCCGCGACGTTAAATCAGGCGCTGTATGGGAGGCAACCCATAAATTGTTGTTGTAGTATAGTCTTAGAAAAATTTGACTTGTTAGAATTGGTTAATTTGTTCGTTGAGTGTGCAGGTACAAAAAGTGGACGTAACAGCGTATTCTGTCTAAGAGTGACGATTTGAGTTGACGGACCGTCAAGAACATGACGGACCGTCACTACGGACTGCCACTTGGAGACAAATATTCATAACCACTGGTTAGTAGTGACGGGGTGAGTGACGGACCGTCAACAAGTTGACGGACCGTCATCTCAGACCGTCACCCATAATCCTCAAAAGGTCCCACTGCCTAACTGTGACGCCCCAAAGTGACGGACCGTCGAGCCTCTGACGGACCGTCACTCCAGGCAGCGCATCAGGTAAGTTTTGTTTTTTTTATTTTGGGCGACCCGACCCAAAACCAAACCGACCCGCCCGGTTACATATTAATTTCATGTTCATCATTTTACCGCTTATCTTCAAATCCCAAACTCCAAACCTCCATTAAAATCCGTCTTCTCCCCAAGCAAATCCTCAACTTGCTCTCAAGTACCACACCCCCATTTTCCTTTCTTCACCATCGTTCAAAATGCAAGAAACCACAAATTTCCCGCTAGTTGTCCATCAGTTCATACAACTCAAAAAGGGAATAGCGATTTTTTCTTACTAACAAAATCAAGGTATGTTGCTAAACTCTTCATAGTTGGATTTAGTGAGAAAAACGGGGCGAATTATTGGAGGTGTAGTCGGGCGAATTGTTGGGTTTATGTATTTGTGAAATTATGTAAATGTTGTTGGGTATGAGTGGTATTGTTGTTTGAAATCGTAAGTTCGACATGGGTGAAGTCTTGGGTAACCCATGAACTTAATTACTTGATGGGTGGTGACCTTATGAAATCAAATCCCACAAAAATATAGCAATACCCCGAATTGAGCACAAGGTGTTCGATGAAATGCCTCAAAGAAGGAGAAAACTCACTGTCTAGAATTGACGGTCGGCGTGACGGCCCGTCACCCCTGTGACGGTCCGTCAGCCAAGCCGTCAACAATAGACAGTTCATTGTCTTAGAGTGACGGTCGGTGTGACGGTCCGTCACACCTGTGACGGTCCGTCACCCAAACCGTCACTCTTAGACAGTAGGTATCGTTGAGTGTGTTCTTGTTCTCACATGTTTGAACTTGTTCACGTGCAGGTACATGGTACCCAAACAACAACCGCCTCGCGGTCAAGCTCAAAAGAGGAAGGAAAAGATCGCTACCACTCGGACCCTAATTAATGAACCGAGTAGCGACGAAGAAATAGTTGCAGCCCTGACTTACCAAACCAGGCTAGTTAAACGAAGAACCACCCAAGTCTCCCAGTCTGAAGAGGAGAGTGGGTCATCTAGCAGTGAGTCGGGGAGCGGTAGTGGATCAGATGAAAGTGGTAGCTCCAGCCCCAATCCGGAGGATGTAGGTGGTCCCGAAACCACCAAAATTGCAGGGAGTGCACCCACGGACAAAGAATCGATCCGGTGGGCATTTAAAGAGGCTCAGAAGCACTATCTTGATGGTCTTACCAAAACGATGTCTAGAAGCCACAAAAGACCGATAGCTGAAGAAGTGCAAATCATGACCACAGATCTGCCTGAATACCCAGTTCTTCAGACACAGTACCAGAGGTATCAGCTCGAGTGGATGAGCTCGCCCCCGGGATTCTATTATCCAGAACTAGTCCGGGAATTCTATGCCAACTACTTGGCACTATTGGAAAGCAAATGTGAGCCAGGAAAAGAAGTCAAATCAGCACCAAGGCAGGACAGGGTGCCAGTTCGGGGTAAACAAGTGGACATCTCACGTGAAATGATCAACAGAGTCCTCTTTGGCCCGGAATACATCCCTCCACCTGACATGCCAGAGTTCCATGACAAGATTTCCAACGCCTACTCGCAGAGACCGTGGTTGGCCCGAACATTGACTGATGGCTCACCTTCTTGGCTGACTCAGAGGGGATGGATATCGAAGCAATCACTAAGCTTCGTAGCCAAGTTTTGGTGGGCGATTGTGCGGCTCAGGTTATTTCCAACAGGAGGAATAATTTGGATGAGGGAAGAGCCATCCTTATGGCAAGCTTGATAGCCGGGTACGTCATCAACTTCGGAATGATAATTGCAGACGAGATGCGGACCAGAGCCATCAAAACTACTTCTTCTTTGCCGTTCCCGTGTCTAGTGACTGAGTTATGCAGGCGTGCAGAGGTGCCAATATGGGATTATATTGATAAGCAAGTGGCAGCGTCATCAAAGCAAAATATCGACAAATCCAGGGGTGACACTAAGTTTGAAATAAGAATTCATAAGCCTCAGATCTTCAAAGAGCCAACCACAACCACCTCCGAGGCAACAGACACCCCATCAGGCACTGAAATGCCACTTGCGGTGTTTGATCCGATAACTTCACAGGCAACGAGAGAGACTGCTGAAAGCTCTGGCACTGCAGCAAGGCCCCCTCTACCACCAAAATATCACCTGAACCCTCGGAATTTTGCTAAAATGGTGCAAAAGCAGAAACAATTGGATAAACAAATTGCCGCGTGGACGGACTTATTCAAACCTACCATTGATGAAGCAATACGGGAGGCTCTGAAGCCATTTGAGGGGCTTCGCGCAAGGGTCGATGCAATGGAAACCCGGATGGATGCAAGGCTAAACGAAATGAGCATTCCGGACCTGGCGAGATTTGATGCGGAGCTAAAGAGGGTGAAAAATGATATCACGGTCCTCAAGCAAGAAAAAGCGCTCTATGAGGAGACTTCGGAGTTCTTGGACTTGGACGAAGAAACCACGATTGTGGATTTGATGGGTCGTCCTCTGAAAATTAGTGAACCCCAAGTAGGCAAAAGTGGGGTAAAGAAATCAAAGAAGAGGAAGCACAGAAAGATATCAACTGAGGAGGACGAGTTAGAGGTCGCGAAGCAGCGGTTGGTAATAGATGAGCAGCTGCGATAGGAAAGAGTGCGTGCCCAAGCAGGTGGGGCATCATCCAGTGCGGCAGCGGAGTCTGAAAAGACCCCAGATGTTGATGAGCTGCGTACGGAAACCTAGGTTTCCCAGGTACCCCTATTCCTTTATTCTGAATATCTGTTTCCTTGAGCATTGAGGGCAATGCTACATTCTTTTGCCTGGGGTAGGAGTACCACCACCGGAGGTTTTTGTTGTCGTGTTTCTTTTCCTCCGGTGTGCTATCTAGTAGAACTGGCATGTTTAGGTTGTCGTTTAAATTTTAGTTGTTTTCTAGTGTCTAAGCAAGGCATGGAATTTTTTTTTGTAAAAAAAAAACGGACTAAAAGGAGCCCCCTCTGAAATAGTTGATTTTGTTCTTATGTGTGAAACGGTTGACTGTCTGGATCCTTGAATGTCATTGTGTGGTTATGATTGGAATAAGTATGCTTAAGCCGAGTTGTTGTCTTGGTAGTTGGTAGCGTTATGATTTTTTGGTGCCAAGTGTGTGTGAGCGCATTGTTATAAATTCTTACTCTGTGCATGCATCTAGAACTTGCCCGATCTATTTTGTTAAGTTTGAAGTTGGTTGCTTAGGAAAGGATCACAGGCCCTTTTTGTGTGCAGTCCACTTAGCCTATAAGACCGTCCAAATGCAAATAATCCCTTTGATCCCTGTTTGAGCATAATTGACTATATTCTTTCAATAACCTTTCACCGTTCCTTTTTAACTTTGAATCCCTGTTTTGGCCCTGGTCCTTCCTTTGACATCGTGCTCCTCAACTCAGGCAATCAGCCTAAGTTGAGGGTGGCTACTATAGAGGTAAATGAGAAGAAAAATAGGATGGATGAGATTGGTTGTGGATAGAATGATAATTCCGGGTGTGTGTCTAAGAAAAGAAAGAAAAAAAAAAGTGATGAAAAAGAATGAAAAAGAAGTAAAAAGAAGTGTCAAAATAAAGAGGCCGCACCTGTAGCTAGAAACAAGGGAAGAAAGAGGTGAATAAGGATGGACAAAGTAAAGTAGGTGGAAATAGTAGGTCGGTGATTCCAAGGAGGGTTTAGTCACTATTCCCCAAACGTACCCTACCTACACCCGAAGCCTCATTACAAGCCAAAACAAGTCCTGTAGTGATCCCGAGCGGCTTTCTAAAGAACTGAAATAGAATAGTAAGGGCAAGCCTATGGCATCGCATATGCACTGTTTGAAATCGTTTGTGAGTGCGAGCGTCTTACCTAGTCCTAAATTATGTGTGTGGGACTTCTTTGTGGTGAGGGCACCAAGATCTCCGTATTATCTATTGACTGTTAGGATAGCTGCGCGTGTGTATGCATAATGTGCTATCATATCGGAATGACATGTTTGGATCCTTACAAGTTAATGTTGCATACATTTGTGTGCTACCGGGGGGTGGCTTGATTTAAAATTTGATGAACTGTTGAAGGGCCATGATTTGCTAGTGACACGAGTCTTAGTTGAGTCATCTTTTTGTTTTTGTTGTCATGTTGCTTGAGGAAAAGCGAACGTTTTAAGTTGAGGGTGTTGATGTGCCGCCATTCTACGGCACATTTGACTCCTTTAACTAAGAATAATCGTGAGTTTTCAAGCAACAGTCGTCGTTTTTGATATTTTTATGTTGGAATTGCAGGAAATAGCGAAAAATGTAGAAAATGAAGGAAATGCGATCAAAAGAGCGCCACTGGTTAAGAGTGACGGCCACCATGATCGGCCGTCACCCATGTGATGTCCGTCAAGAAGACCGTCAAGTCGAGCAGCACACTGCCTAGTGGTGACGGCCACCATGACGGGCCGTCACACATGTGACGGTCCATCACACATGTGACGGTCCGTCAAGTAGACTGTCAAGTTGAGGCAACACACTGCCTAGTGGCGATGGCCACTGTGATGGTCCGTCAAGCATGTGACGGTCCGTCACCCAGCCCGTCAAGTTGAGGCAGTACGCACGACGCGGATTCCGAACGTTTTTGGGTTTATTTCCTGGACTCCTATAAATACCCTAGGTTAGGTTTATTTTATCATTATTCATTACAAATTCATTACCCAATAGTTCTAGGATTATTTTGAGCGAGAATTCAAGAGGAAAGCACTACACAATCACGTTTTTCTTCTTGAGCACCTTGTTCTTGATCGTTCTTGGGATTTTAGACTCTTGTTCTTGAAAAGCTTGAAGCTTGTGTTCATCTCTTTTGTAAGAACTCTTTCTTATTATTATGAATACTATTTCTTCATTCTTTCATTTTGCAAACATGAGTAACTAACTTCCCACAACTAGGGTTGTGGGAGCCATGGCAAAAGTAGCAATATAGATTCCGGGTAGCGTAGGGTTCAATCTTTATGTTGTCACGTGGTTAATCATTCACTTACTAACGTTTCTAGTGGTTGCAAACATTAGAACATACCTAGGTTTAATTTGCTTGAGTAAAGAGATTAAAACCGGGAAATTTGATTTACTACAAGGATTCGAGACTACCAACTCTTGTCTCATGATTAATGCTATAACTAGATTAATCTACTTGATGTTTAGGATTGAAATAATAAAGTTTACCTTTTCAAGTTCGAGAGAATTGAAAAGGAAATTTGTCTAATTGGTTGAGAAACATTTAGACGACACCATGAATTCAATCACATCGTGATATGCATATAGAGAGAACCCGGTCAAGCCTTGAGTCGAAATTGTTACGACGCCATGGTGAACACTTCCCTAGTTTACTCTCATATTGATTATTAATCGCACATTATTATTTGCTTTGGTTAAAATATTGTTCACACAACACCCCCCAATTTACCGGAAACTATCGACTACTAGTCATTTAATTCACTATCGATTTAATTTGCACTTTATTCCCTGTGGGATCGACCCCAACCTTAGTTGGGTTCTATATTTGACAGCGACCGCTTACGCTTCGTATTTGGAGTCGTAATTTGGGCATATCAAATTTTGGTGCCGCTGTCGGGGAATACGGTTGTTTATTAAGTCTTGTGTGTTTATTTGACTCTTAGTCATATTTCCTGATTTTACTTTTATTTGTTGTTTTTGTTTATTACAGGGTACTGAGTAGTGCATGACAAGTACCCGACGCTCGGGTGAACCAATATTACCCTACGACCCCGAGCTCGCAAGAACGCTAAGGCAAACCATGGCCGCACAACAAACAGAGGCAGCAAGGCTCGCTCCAGAACAGCAGGCTCAACAGGATCAGCATCACTTGAATGCTGAAGATATAGAGGATGACACTGCATTAGATGGAGTTGGTGCTACGGGGTTGGTGCTACGGAGTTGGTGCTACGGACTTGGCCAACCAAAAGGGCATCGGACTGACGAGGCCTAACTCTTGACTGAGTAGTCGAAGCTGAAGGCTCAACCATCTCTCACCGGGGACAATCTCTAGAAAAGTGACCAAGCACTCCACAATCATAACAACCTGGATGACCGAGATACGCAATCGTGGGGCCCTTCCTAATAGAGTTCCCATGCCCACCACACCAACAATAATGCTTACCAGAACTACTAGCCGAAAAGCTACCTCGAACCACCTGGGGACCACCCCTACTACCATGTACTCCACCTCTATCCGGTGGTACTGAAACCTTGGGAGATAACATCTGCTGACTCTGCTGGCTAGAATATGGAATCATGGGACAATCCCTAGAGAAATATCCATGCACACAGCACTGAAAGAAAATCCCAATGGATACATACGGGCGAGAAGATCTCACTGAACCTAACCGGCCACCACGACCTATACACTTGGAATGCAAAAATCAAAGAATATGGCACGTACCATATCCACTAAGCTCAACATGCCCTGTACCACCACCCTCTGGAACCTGTGGAGTAACTAAAATTGGCCTGGTTGATAAGAAGCAGTGGAACCTATCTCTCACGGAGAATACCCTACCTCGAGTCTGAGAACCTCGAGAGCTGTCCTGCTGATGACGTTTCTTAGCACTACCTCCCTAAGCCTTATGGTATAAACCCTCGATAGGCCAAGCATGATCGACCACCTGGAGAAAGGTAGTCCCTACTTTAACCAAGTGCTTGGTTGCCAAACGGAGCAAGGAAATCAAACCTCTCACGAAGCTCTGAACCCTATCAAACTCTGAAGGTATAGTCCTAGCAGTACGCCTAACCATCTCGTTATACCTCTCCTCTTAGTCCAACACTAAAAAATAACCCTGCTGAAGAACTGGAAGCTCAACCTTAACTGAAACACCGCTCGAAGAACCGGGTACTAAAACACCCACCTGAGGACCCAGAGTCCTAGCCACGGTGTCTTGAAGAACTAGGATAGCTAAAAATCCAACTGGAGGCTAGGCTGGCCCCACAAACTCTATCTGATGCGGTGAACTCTCACTCTAAAGTCCTGGTACTGACGGAAGCACTGACGTAATAGGAACTGAAGCCTCGACACCAATCGCTGTCAAACTCATCTTAGGCATCTGAGAAGAAATGAAATAATCTAAGTTTAGAACTCAATAGAGCCAGGAACGTATGATAAGGAGCCAAGAATATGGGACTTTTCCTAACAATGCCCTATAGCCTCCCGCAGATAGGATACAGACGTCTTCATACCGATGCGCGAGACTCTACTTAGACACTTACTTCTGTACCATGACACCGGTGAACTTAGAGATCTGATACCAAGCTGTCATAACCCAATTTCTCAGGTCATGATGCCACCTACAACCCCCTAGTAGGCAAACCAATTCCCATAGCCTGGAATGGTTAGTAATGAGCTACTAACTAACCAATACGCATAATAAGTAGAAATAAGCAAAAGCAAAATATATGGATAAGAAAAGCGGAAGAATAACCTGAATATAGACATAATGAAAACTACACCAACCCCAAGACTTGGTATCGACAGTAGAGAAGCTTATAATAGAATACAAGCTAGAAATAATAAAATGATAAGTACAACTATCTCCGAATATACAAATAATTACAATACAAAAGATGAGATGTGGTCAAGCCCCGATCGTCAGGCGCTCACCCTAGTCTCGAATATCCAAAAGCTGCACGAGTCTCCAACGCGATCAACGACAAAGGCTCAACTAATATCTGTACCAAAAAGATACAGAATTGTAGTATGAGCACCAATTTCTAAGCAACGAGTAGCCAGTAGGCATCATTGGCTGACTCAGTGCATATAAGAAATAAAAATAGTAAATAGCAGATAGCAAGAAAGCAGTCACAGAAGCAATAAATAAAGCACAAGGAACTAGCACAGAGAATAGACAACAAAGAGTTATAAGCAAACAATGCTAGCACTGAAGGTATATACACATAAAACGCAGGTGAAGGGAAGAAAAATGCACCTAGAGTCCTTGCACAACAATATAAGCAAATAAAGAGAAAGGGTTGAGAAAATGGAGGTATACCGGTAACCTCAAGTAAAAAGGAAAGAAGGGATGTAAGCCAACATACTCAACTAGAAGCCATACAATAACAGACTCATACTTAAAACCCCAAACTCTCAAGATAAGCATAAACCAGGATCAATCTCACAATTACAAACCTAGAATGGTATAACTAAGCCACAAGAACCAAGAGCTACTACTCAACTCCTAATAAAGAATAGAACCAAAAACCCACAATCCGCTCAGAAGACCGCACAATAGTGCCTCAATAATACATGACTCACTAGCCCTTCAATACTCAAGCCCAAGACTCGCAGCCTCAACATGATAACACTTCACAATCCATAAGAACCAAGGACCTTAACAATCTCTATAAACTGACAGGAATAATATAATCTACCTACAGTCCCAACGGCCGCCAATACAATCAAGAAACACAATCAAGTGAAAACAAACCCTCTAGCCACCCATACAATCGGAGAGTACACTGAACATAAAGTAAGCAAGGGTAGAATCCAATTGAAATATGCATGATGATGATAATGATGGAATCGGTAACAGTAACTCTTTATGCACCTCCCCCAACACTCTGGCAGGAGGACCCATGGAAGGACGTACCCATTATACACCATCCGACATTGTATACCCCTCCTCCGACATGCTTGGACACTTTTCCAGGTCCTGGAATGACAGGGCGCATGGAAGTCCCCAACCACATACAGTAACGAATGCAAAATCTCAGGAAATTAGAACCTTGAAGTATGTGCTCGGGATTGAACAGATCTAAAACAGTAGCCAAATCTCAATAACTCTTATAAAGGGTGCCCATAGTATTTCCAGGTCTAAATTAGTAATAAAATGTCTTAATAACCCTCTCAAAGGGTGCCCAGAGCGTATCCGGGTCTAAATCAGTAATAAAATCAAGTCTAGTGCTACGGCCCTACCGACCCTAGTATCAGTAGGAAATCAAGTCTAGTGCTACGACCCTGCCGAGCCTAGTATCAGTAGGAAATCAAGTCTAAAATCATCCAAATCCCATTTTATCATCATTTGTAACGAAAATGGCCCCAGGGCCATGCAAGGTTTCGAAAATCATCTATAGTATACCCGAAGACAAAACATTGATAAAACATGCAGGGAAAAACCTTTTTCATGGATGATATGCTCGCACACAAATATAAATTAGCCCAACGGCTCCCAAACATTCCTACCGGCCCTGCATAGGCTCAACAACTCTACAACAGACATAACCAGCCTAAAATAAAGGCTCTATGTATGGGACTCTCGGACATTCCCAAATAACCCACCATCTATGTTCCAGAGTCAATACAAGGCCGCACAGGACCACAAGGGTAATATATGATACTATGTGAATACTACAAACAACGTATGAAATACACAGACCAAAAAGCGAACAAGGTCTTGGGTACCAACCTAATACAACCCATCCAAGGATACTAACTAATGCAGTTATAGCCTATATACGCAGATTCTAGGTAGGGAAGACCATAACCTACCTGTCGTCCGATGACTAGCTACGAGAACGGTGTCGCCCAGGCTCGAATTGCTTTGGGAAGCTCCGAATTATGAAAATACTATCAACACAATAATCTAGGCCTTAATACAAGACTAGCAGTATCTATAATGCTATAAGAATATCCGCGCCAAAATTAGGTCCAAAGCAGGCTCGCGGGGGCCTATTACTCGAAACCAAAATGAAAGCATACAAAATGATCACCATGATCAAATGAGTGCATACCCCGGAAATTGAAGAATTTGGGCATGAAAAATCAAGTTGAAACAGCCCATACAATTCAATAAACCAAAGGGAATTTAAGAATGAAAAATCATAAATTGGGCAAGAATTACTTACCACAATCGAGGGAAACGAACCAAGGAAGTGTTTCCAATGAGACCACGAAGCATGCAATTCACAAGAGGGAAGAATCTACAACCAATTTCGATATCCAAGAATTTACAACGATGGAGAGGAATTAAAGAATGAACAAGTTCGGAATTTAGTAACAACTTACCGGATTATAAGACATAAGAATGACCACGATGAAATGGTGAAAACACCCCAAGAATTTGGTGGTCAAAATTGGAGCAATAAGGAGTTTGGGAGCTGGCAGCTATGGAGGAAATGAGTTCTTGATTTAAAATGATGAAAAAAGAAGAAGAGCAACTTAAAGGGATGCCAGGCGTGCCTATGTGAACGCGGCAAGCCAATGCCTATACGGGCATGCGAATGCGGGCAGCTGGCGCGCACGCGAAGGCCAAGCACTGCCCAGGCCAGGAGCCTGCCTGGCGCAAATGCGTCAGGTTACTGTGTACGCGGGTCTGCGAACACAGTCGGGGCAGCGCCTATGTGAAGGCATGGCAGAGGGTCGGCTGGCATATGCATGCATGAATGCGGGCAGCCACCGCGTACGCGAAGGCTATGCTAGTGCCATGACAGCACTAGCTGCAACAACAAACCTCAACTTAGAATTTTCTCCGATGGACCCTCAAAAACACATCCAGGGTCCCGCAAACACAAATCACCTGAGCTATTAAACTAAAAATGACATTCTGGACCCAACTTAATCAATGAAAATCCCATCGCAGATCAATTTAATAAAAAGTTGGCCCCATGCCCAAAATTAACCTTAGATCAACTATTTCTAAAATGGTACCCAATGGCTAAAATAAAGTCTGGAAGCCTCGAGACCCAAACCAATGGTCCCTCTAGCCTAAACTCGACATTCTAGAGCTAACATCACTGATGTAATTTTCATTCAAGGTTGTCTTCTCCAAATATTGACCAAAGTCAACCAAGTGCCCAACTGGCCCAAAAACACAGAATGAGAGAGAATTACAAGCTGAAAAGCTCTCGAATCCCGACCAAAGGTCTTACTAGACCAAAGTCCATGCTTCAAAGCTAACAAAACTATCGGAATTTGATTCCGAGCACGTCCACTAAGAATGCTGAACAAAGTCAACGATTTCAAAAGCTTAAAGCTCTAAAATAAGAAAAGACCAAAAGACCAAACAAATGGCCTGGGCACCAAACTACCAGTCCCAGCAAGCCATAAATGACTTGTAGCCGCTACAAGCAAGCTCTAACGGTACAAGAAAGGCAAAAATGCGTAAATAACCGGAAGGGTCATTACACCCTTATTACCAGTTAACCTTAATTTCCATTTAATACAATAAAACTAACACTTCGCAAATAAATTATAAATCTCTACTTGCCTCAAACTGAAGCTCAAGCGTCAATTTACCATTTTTTCCTTCCGTAACACTTTCAAACTATCACAATCTTGAATGTCGAACAACATGTCACGAACTTCAAGATTTCATCTTTCTCCTCTGCATATTTTTAGAACGTTCTCAATCTATCATATACGTAGTATTCATAAGTAAAAGAGTCCAACTTTATAATCAAGTTTTAACCTTGATTTTAGTTAATAGGCCAAATCTCATATTTTCTAAATTTCAAGTCTACTGCTAAGTCTCAATCTTCTTCAATTATCATAAGTCTAATGATGGTCATACAATATAATACGTCTAATAATTAATTACATAAATCAATATGCCAAAATTTGAATTGTAATGTAATAGTCATAAGAAAATTCAAAGCTATGACATATCTAATAACCGCAACTTCAAAAATAAATTGTAGAACCGTAACTTATTTTCAATGATCTATTTATCTATTGTACCTCAATCATAAACTCATCTTTACTCTAATCATTGGCTTCAAATTCCCAATCAAATTTTGACCCACCAATTTATAAGGGGATACCATGCTGCAACAAACAATTTTTCCACTTCAATTTCTTTTTACCAAAATTTTGCAATAACAATTGACCAAAGTGTGTTGCAAGATAATGATTACACTAATAATGACTTTGTCATTAATTCACAATAATTTTTACCACTAGTTTGTCTCTAGCCTAAAGAAAATCTTGGACCAACAGACCAATAATTAGAACTTCAATTCCCTATTCCAATAATATAATAACTATTTATGTCTTAGATATTTTAGAATAATAAATGCATTAAGGATTTGGGATCTTTATGTAATTCCATTACCTGAAGCACTTTGTCTCTCCATTAAGCAGTTTGCCGACATGAAATCGAAATAGTGAAATTTCTTTTCGTCGAGAATTTAAGCCGCAATGTTTTGAGTTATGACTCGAAATACTAAACTTTATTTAATATTAACTCATTCTTAAACATGGGCCAAGTGGTTAAGGTATTAAATATAGGAAAAATTACATGAGTGAGTATCTGTTATAAAATATTTACTACTTTTAGCGATACTATTTATTTATTACCATTTATAGCAGTATATAGCCATACTATGATAAATCTGCACTATATATTAAAAGTGAATTATGCATGTAGTATAGATGTATTATAAGCGCTGCAAAATGTATTATACTTGTTTGGTAAGAAATTGACACAATGTATTATAAGTGTGTGATAAATATATTATCCATGAATAAATTTTTTATTATATGTATTTTATAAATTATTCTCTGTAATATGTATTAAAAGTGTATTATAAATATATTATAAGCATCCAGTGAAAATAAATTATTGCTATAGATGATAAATATTTTTTAATATAGCATATCTATGTAAGTTTCCCAATAATATATTATGGACTTGGTCCATTAATCACTAATTAAATTAAGCATTTAAAATTACCCGTTAAATAAATAACAGTAGCTAAATGAAATGTTTAAAATTCTCATTTACAATTAATGAAAAGAACCTTTTAGGAAAAATGAGTTCCAGTGCTCAAAATGACCTAGCGGGTTGTTACATGCCTGTTCTAGGATAGTATCATCATCTTAGTACATGAACTGCAGTTTCCTTGATTCCGGTACTCATACTACAATTCTGTATCTTTTTTTCGATACAGACCCTGGTACGAGTTATCGCCGTTGACACCAACCTCGTGCAGAGCCGCTGATCGGAGATTTAGGGTGAGCTCTTGGCGATCGGAGTTGATCTATCTCCCTCTATTTTTTTGGACTAGACTCCATTTGTATTTTTAGAGATTGTTTTGTATATATATTGTACCTATCTAGTACCCTTATATTGTAGTAGCTCTTGTACTGACTGATACCAGGTCTTGGGGGAGTCATTTATAGCTTTTGTTCTTTTACCTCTCTCTCTCTCTCTCTCTCTCTATATATATATATATATACCCAAAATTGGGTCATGATGGTGCCTACGTAGCCCCCCAGTAGGCAAGCCAAACCCAATAATGCATAAAAATAAATAAAGCAGTATAATTAAGGAAAGTGGAAGAGATACATAAAGGAAGTAGGGTCAATTACATAAATATATACGAACTGTACTAAATATACAAAAATGGCCCTAAGGTGACCAAGAATATAAAACATACACGAGAACCAACTCGGACCTGGTGTCACTGGTACAAGAGCGTCTAATGTATTGAGTAGCTATACAACAGACTCTGTCTATCCAAAATACAAAAAATATTGGCAGAAAGTAGAAGGAAAGCAGTAAAAGTCTCCATCTGACTCGACTAACCCCAAATTAAAGGTAAGCAGAGGTGAACCGGCTGGCCTGCAAGCTTCATATGACCTCCACCACTGTTTTGCTGGGCCATCTAGTTGAAACATGGTGTAATCTACTCCGTGTGACTCGACTAACCCCAAATTATGCAATCTTTCCTAGCAGCTAGTCAAAAACCCGTGCGCATCCTCCCTAGAAGCACCTGAAAACCTCGGGGGACCTTATCTCAGAAACCTACCAAGCATCCTCTGCTCCTCATAAGACATAACATGCTCGACTGGAATAGGTGGAACCACTGTAGGGATCGACAATTCCTCAAATCTGGGAGCCGCAGCAGCAGGCTGCTCTCCCGAACCCTGAGCCGCTGCCTGGGCTTAAGTCTGAGCCTTATCTCTAACGTGAGAACCAATCAAAGTACCAGGTGAAGCTGCTGGTGGAGTCATACCTTTAAGGAACCCAAGTAACCAAACCAAAGTGTCCTACAACACTAGTGTAGCAACAAAACCTGTCAGATGCTGGGTGGCCCCCACATGCTACGGATCATACTGTACCTCCTCAACCTCAACCTGATGCTCTAGTGATGTTACTCTAGCCTAGGCTCAAGCTGTTGCCGCAGCCCGACCCCTACCTCGACCTCTAGGTCGACCTCTACCCCATCCCCTAGTTGGGGATCTAACTACAGGTGAAGAGGTCTCTTCCTCACTCATTGTTGATCTCGTACGAACCATCTGAGAAAGAGTAAAACAAGGATATTTAGAAGTTGATATAGTTGTGGAAGCACGATAAGGAATCAAACAAAAATGGAATCTTTCCTAGGAATGTCCTATCGCCTCTTGCAGATGGGATTCAGATGTCATCATATTGATCCACGAGACTCTACTGGATACCTTGCTCTTGTACTGGCGAGACCTGTGAACCTAGAGCTCTGAAACTACTCTATCATGACCCAAAACTGAGCCATGATGGCTCTTATATAACTCCCCAGCAAGCCAAATCCAACAATGCAAAAAAATAAATAAAGCAATTTAATTAAGGAAAGCGGAAGAGATACATAAAGGAAGTAGGGCCAATAGCATAGATATATACCAACTGTACTAAATATACAAAAAATGGCCCTAAGGTGACCAAGAAGACAAAACATACACGAGAACCAACCCAGACCTGGTGTCACCAGTACAAAAGCGTCGAAAGTACTAAGTATCTATACAACAGACTCTATCTATCCAAAATACAAAAATATAGGCAAAAATTAGAAGAAAAGCAGTAAAAGTCTCCAAACGCCGGGAGCTCACCACGATTCGAACAACAGTTGGCCTCGAACAACAGGAGAATCAATTAGGGTGGATCGTACTAGGTGCTGCATCGGGAAAAAAGATGCAGAGTGTAGTATGAGTATCAAAATAATGGGTACCCAGTAAGAATCATAGGTCGACCGAGCACAGAAAGAAAATATATATAATAGATTATAGAAAAGTAAGCTAACTACAGGGATCCACCTAAAACTAGTTATAAAACCAAAAAGAGGACTAACCGAGCCATGTAACGGAAAATCCAAGTACACTCAAGCCAATACAATGCGATGGGAGATGATGTGATGCATAAATTTATAAAAGTAAAACCCTGAATAACGCATCAGGCGCTCGAAATTTAACATCGGACTCATCAAAATATGCATAGAAGATAAAACCCAAAATGACCCATCAGGGTGCCCAGAATCAATTATCGGACTCATCAAAAGAAAAGTAAACGGAGAAAAGGTCAAGAAACATCCTTCAGACCAGCAGAAAAAGTAGTATTTTCCCCTTTCTTTTCCAAAAATCAGTAGTAAAACCCAAGATAATTCCTTTAAATCCAAAAATCACGGTGACCATAGTAAATCCCAAGTTTTAAACTGAAAACCTCAAAAAAAGCTTTCTTTTCCGTACCGCTAGGAATGAGAATGCAATATGAGTATGTAATTTCCACATTCAGAGAATATAGCACGTTACCAGGAAAAAAAGGACAAAACACCCTCCAACTAAGAGAATTGACCTGGAAACACCACCCAAATCTAAGATATAGCCTCGGGTCCACAGTTACACACACAATCGCCAATAAAGCAAAGAGAATAGAAAATAACTACGAAAATAGCCAAGGGCATCTACTCTACCTCTAAAACCTCCTAAAAGCATGCTAAGGATTCCATGCTAGCCACAACAATACAACGAGCTCCTAGTCTAAGGATAACAATAATAATTCTATTCTATGATCCAAAATGGCCAATTTAATACAAAACATAGGATTTAAGCCTTATTCTATCTAAAGTCCCACCTAACATTTAAGTAATATATATAATATAAAATCTAACTAAACTCAGTCTAGAGAAGTAAACCGTAACCTACCTCAGGGCCGAAACACAAACAAGAACCATCACTCGTGTGCCTTCCCTTTTCGAACAACCTCAGAAAGCTGCCATGCTATCACAAACATAACATAGGTGTCAAGGCGAGAAGAATGACACCCATATGCTATAAAGAAAATCAGGCTAGAAATTGGGTGGAAAAATGACCCTCGGGGCCCGTGCAATGAAATGAAAAACAAAAATCACAAATATGCTTGCCACGGGTTAAGGAACCCATGCCCAAAAGTTGAGTGCAAACATAACTTATTTTTGGGCCTAGGACAACCCTGAAGTCCTCTTGACCAAGAAAGAATAAAATGGAGAATTCAAGATTTATGAGGCAGAAACTTACCAATTTAATGTACACGCATCGACTCCAGACTAGAATTATAAACAACACCAAGCTAGGGAATGACCAAGGAGAAAGATAGAGGCTTGAAGCTAATTTTAATGGAGAAAATTTGAGTTTGAAAGGGTTTGGAGAAGAGCTGGAAATTAGAGGAGTGGCCAGCTTTATAGCTACCAGCGCCCAAGCACAGGGGCTCCCATGCACGCATAGGCGCGGGCAAGCCACAACGCCTAGGTACCGCAGGAGTGGCTAGGCCACAATGGCCCAGGCGTTGTAGGCATACTGCCCTACCAGCCCAGGCAGGTACACATGCACACATAGGCCAGCACAGGTGCGGCCAGGCATCCGCCTTGGTTCCATACCAGTAACCAGCTGCTGCAATTTTAGCAAGGCTTAGAATTTTGATGAATGGACCCCCGGAAACGCATTCGGGGTCCCGTGAATACAAATGAACTGAGCTATTCAACTAAAAACAACATTCTGGACTTAACAAAATCAATAAATATCCTAAAAAAGGTCGATTTAATCAAAAGTGAGCCCCACGCCCAAAAACCAACTTTGGGCCAACTTTTTCAAAACAGACCCTAAGGGCCAAAAACAAGTCCAGAAGCCTCGAAACCCAAAACAAAGGTCCCTCTAGCCCAAAGTTGATATTCTGGAGCTAACAGTGCTAACAAAATTTCCATAGGAGGCCGTCTTCATCGAAAGTTGACCAAAGTCAACCCTACAAGCCTAACTGGCCTGAAAACACAGAATCCAAGACAAAACTAATTTGAAAGCTCCTAAACTCCAACCAACGATCCTACTAAACTGAAATCCCTATTTTGGAGCTAACAGAACTGTCAGAATTCAATTTTGAGTGCATTTACTAAGAAATTTAACCAAAGTCAAGAATTTTCTAAGTTCAAGTTCTAAAAGAGGGAAATAACCATAATAACCTAACGAATGGCCCGAGCACTAAACTGTCAGTCCTGGCAAGTAATAAATGACCTGTAGCAACTGTGGGAAAGCTTGAAATATGGAAAAAGTATGAAAAAAAAGAAAATTACCTAAAGGGTCATTACAGGTTATTCCCATATTTTTTCTTTTTTTATAATGTTAGGGCTTGCCTGTAGTGGCCCTAAGTTATTTATTGCTTGCTAGGACCTGTATTTTGGTGCTTTGTCCATTCATTTGGTTGTTATTACCATTTTCCTATTTTAATGCTTTAACTTAGGAAATCATTGACTTTAAGCAACATTCTTAGCTAGCGTGCTCAGAATCGAATTCTAACAGTTTCGTTAGCTCCACAATGTTGTTTTTGGTCTAGTTGGACCTTTAGTCAATGACTAAAAACTTACAGTTTGGTTCTATCTCACTTTTTGAGATTTCAGGCGAGTTGGAGTGAAAAGTTTGACTTTGGTCAACTTTTGATGATCGGAGCATTGGATTTGAAATCTGATGTTTCTATTAGCTCCGGTATGTCGATCTTAGGTTAGGTAGGTGGTTAGTTTGGGACCCAGGTAAGCCAGACTCATTTTGGGTGGTTAGTTAGAATTAGCTTGAGTTGACTTGGGTCAACATTTCTTTGAGATGACCTCGTATGAAAGTTTTGTTGATTACATTGAGTCCGGAACGTTATTTCTACTCTAGTTTCATGTTTGTTTTGCGTGTATCAAGTTTCTATTGTGCCTGAAACCTCCCGAAGGAGTACTTCAAATTGTTGGTATTTCTACAGCAGAGCAGTGCTCAGCGCGATCATGCCAGAGGACCGCTATCGCGCCCTTGGTGCTTCCTCCCTTCAGTGCCATTATGCCTGGGCACCACGATCGTGATGGTGCCCATGTTGCTTCTTCAGTGAGATCACACCGAGGGACCGCAATTGCGTTAGTGCACTGCCACGTTCTTTTGCACGATCGTGCAGCTCTGTAATCTGCAATATAAATAGCTTGTTCTTTGAAATTTCCAGCCATTTTCTCATTTCCCTCTCACTCCAAAACCTTCTCTCACACAAAATTCTTGGACCAGATCATATCCTAGCTCTAGGGTTCGTCAATTGGAGGGTTTCATCATTTCCTTCCTTATTTTGGTAAGTTCTTTTTCTCCAATTTCTTTTTAACCATGGCTAAAACCTCCATTAAAGCTTCTTAGCTTACCTTGGGGATAATTCTTATGTTTTAGCTACTGTTTGGGTCTGCTCATTCATGGAGATACGTGTGTCACCTTGTGGACCTTGTTCCCTCTCTCCGTGCTACGTGATTCTCAATTTTTATTCTTGATTATTGAAAGTTTTCACATGTTTATCCCTCTTCTTCTCCGGGGTGTTTTAGGCCCTTGTTTTGCCCATTTTCTGCTTAATTTTTGAGCATGTGCTCCTGGTAATATTGGGAACATTGTAGTAATTTTCATTTCTTATTTTGGATTGCGAGGCCCACGTATCCACTTTTGACCCTGATTTTGACCCGACTAAATTATTAGAAATATGGGTGTCATTAGCTTTATTTTAATGCATTGATTACATTCTTAATAGTGTGATTGCTATTCGGAGCTTCTAAGAGAAGTTCGGGCTCAAGCTTTGGCTTTCCATCAACTTATCATCGGATGCCAGGTAGGCTATGGCTTACCAACCTTAGACTTTGCGTATATAGGATATAATTGTACTATTTATAATATTTGGGTTGGGTTTATCATCTTTGAGTTATGATTTATGAGCTGGTTATCTGTGTTGTAGAGTGGATTGAGCCTGTGCAGAGCCAATAGGTTAATTGTGAACCATTGGGCTATTAATCATCATTATCATGAAAATGGGTTTTCTGCATTGATTTACTATATTATGGCTGCGGGTCTAACTACCACCAGTTTTCTAAACCTTGCATGGCCTTAATGGCCCATTTTCAGTATAAATGACTTAAAATAGATTTAAATTAATTTTATGAATCTTCTTGGAGTAAAAGAGGTTTTATGACAGTTTTTCACACTGATTCTAGACTAGCCTGAGCCAGAGTGCTAGACCTTCTTTCTACTGATTTTGATACTATGCTAGGCTCGGCTTGGCTGGAGCGCTAGACATGACTTTTCTACTGATTTTAGACCTGGATAGATTCTGGATATGGTTATTGAGATATTGAGAGTTGTATGTGGTCGCAGAGACCTCCATGGACCTTGCCAATCTGTACTAGGGGATACTGACCAACAGGTGCTAGAGGAGGAGTATAAGGAGGAGTAGAGATATACGGGGGAAGCCTTTCATGGGTCCTACCTGCTGGGCCTACGGGCGTTGGAGGGGGTGCATATGGTATAACCTGATCATAACATATCACATAATTCATTGTTTGTACCATTCCACCCTTGTTTGCTATTTGTTGAAGGTACACTCCGGTAGTATGGGATGCCAGAAGGTTTGTTTTCACTTGTATGTGTTCCTTGGGTGTATGGTTGCCCGTTGGGACTATAGGTAGATTAGTTTTATCGATCCTATTGTAGTACTTGTTCATATTATAGATACTTGTGAATTATACTGTTAGCATGATTATATTTATAGTTGATTTTCCTTCTTTCTCTTTTTATTTGAGGTTACCGGTATACTACCATGTTCTTAAACTCTCTGTATATATTATTGTTGCAAGGATCCAAGTGCATTCTCTAATCTTTCACCTGTGTTCTGTGATATATATTCTGTGGCTAGCATATTATACTTTAATTCCCCTTGTTTTCTATCTGTTGCTAGCTTTCATATGTTTTTCTCTATTTATTTCTGTGGCTACTTCTTTCTTTTCTGCTTTATAATGCTTTTATATCTTATATATGCTCAAAGTCGATGATTCCTACTGGGAACCCATTGCTTTGCAAGTGGTGCTCATACTAAACTTTTGCATCCTTTGGTGAATATCTTAGTGTGAGATATCACTGCTGACCATGCAGATTCGTGTAGCTTTTTGGACATCCGAGACTTAGGGTGAGCTCCTGGAGACAGGGGCTTGACTTTTATCTCTTCTATTGTACTATGTACTCTTTTGCTACTCAGAGACAATTGTATGTTCGTATATTGTATCCTCTTGTACTCTGTATATGTAGTAGTGGCTTCTATACTATGATACCAGGTGGTGGGATGGTTTAGCATCCATATATATATTAGGTTTTTCCTCTTTATATCTTCTTTTAGTCTTCCGCTTATTACTCGCTCTTGTATGTGCTTCGCTTCTTTAGTGGCCTATTACTAACCGTTCTGGGCCACGGGAAATTGGTACGCCTACAAGGGGGATTTGTAGGTGCCATCATGACCTGAGAAATTGGGTCATGACATATATATATATGTCACTCCAGGTTAAGAGTTTCGGCTTACCTACTGGTGGGTTATAGTAGGTGTCATCATGACCTAAGTTTTTGGATCGTTACAGAGTACTTTGCTCAAGTTGTTTTATGTTAATAATTTTATTAGACTCATTAAATAAATATTTGTGTTCATGCTAATATTATCCTCTTCTTCTCTTTTCTGTACGGATTTAATTATTTTGCTATATTTATGACATTGAAATTAAATAACTTTTGCATATTAAATCCTTCAAGATTTGAATTATGTAAAATTGCATATTCATAAAAGAAATATCTAAGAAATTAAAACTCGAGTTAAAGTTGAGATGGTGTAATGACTACCTATACTATATTAAAAGTGTGAAGGACCTTATAATGTGATTTGAACTTTTTGCCCTTCATTAAAAGATTTTGTAATAGAAAAAACTGTCATTTACTAATTTTTCAATCTTAAAGACATTAAAATTAACTACAAATATTCCT
The DNA here is from genome assembly GCA_003996215.1 of Jaltomata sinuosa. NCBI lineage: Eukaryota > Viridiplantae > Streptophyta > Magnoliopsida > Solanales > Solanaceae > Jaltomata > Jaltomata sinuosa. The sequence goes on from QJPP01001104.1 coordinate 24,901, forward strand.
TGTATAATAAAAGTCCTTATATTTAGTACAAATATATTGCACCTAAAAAAGGGAGCCATATATTCTACCAAAACCAAATCAATAAAAATACGTAAGTAAATTTGGAGGTAAGAATATATTGAAGTACACATTTGCTTTTGCTTGGGATTCCGTATTTGAATTGTGTAGGTTGTCTTAATAATGAGGACATTAAAATCATTTTCCTTATATAATTAAAGTCATATATTATTTACGACCAAATATTAAAAAAGAACTAATTATAAGAATCAAGCCAAATAAAAAAACTACATAAGTAAGATTATACTATACTAGGTAAGCAATTATAGCATTTAACACTTCTAAATCAATTAGATATGATGACCCTTCCGGTCATCTTTGCATTTACACATTCATTGTACTGTTAGAGCTTTCCTGTAGCGGCCCCAACTTATTTATGGCATGCTGGGACCGGTAGTTTGGTGCCCTGGTCGTTCCTTTGGTTGTTTTGGCTGTTTGCCTATTTTAGAGCCTTGACTTAGAATATTGTTCAATTTAGTCTACATTCTTAGCTAAGGTGCTCGGAACCGAATTCCTACAGTTTTGTTAGCTCCGGAGCATTAAGTTTGGTCTAGTTGGAACTTTAGTTGAGGCTTGAGAACTTCCGGTGTGGGTTTTGTGTTTCCTTTTCTGTTTTCAGGCCATTTGGAGTTGGAAGTGTAACCTTGTCACGATCCAATTTCTCGGTCGTGATGGCACCTAGAACCCCCCGGTAGGCGAACCAATTCTTGTAGCCTGGAATGGTTAGTAATGGGCTGCCATCTAACAATTTAATGAAAGAACAAACTAAATAAGCAGAAGCAAGGGAAATAAGATGAAGAAAGTAGATACAGGAATATATATACATATACGAAAGCTAAATGAAAACCCCAAAACCTAGTATCATAGTATAGATCCAGAACTACATATAAGGAGTACAAAGGATCCAAAACAATGAATACGGATGTCTGTAAGTAGTAATAGAGTACATGATGTAAAAGATAACTAAAATAAGAGCTCACCCTAAATCTGAAATATCTCAAAAATAGCTCCTCGCACGAGCCTCCAATGAGCTAATGGTGATAGCCCACACTAGGATCTGCACAAGAAGATGCAGAGTGTAGTATGAGCACCAATTGTAAAGCAACTGGTACCCAATAGGTATCATAGGCTGACTGGGCATATTTAAGATAAATGAGCAGTAATAAGTAGAATAGAAAACAACTAGTAACAGAAGGCAATAAAGAAGTACACGAAAGCTAGCATAGAAGAAATACAAGTAGCAACAATACCTACGGCTAGCTAAAAGAATATACATCACAGGCGAAAAAAAGAAACACGTACCCAGAATCCTCGCAACAACAAGTATACAAAGAAGAGTTTAGAAAACAGGCGGTATACCGATAACCTCAACGAACAAAGAAGGAGAGGAAGAGAATAGTAAACATGTTCGAATACAATGAACGATAACCAAACTAAGCATGCAATCTCAAGTCAAGAATTCAACAACTGGAAGCCCAAGCTTAACCTTAACAATATCCAAATTCATAAGAATCACAATAGGAACCAATCGAGCAAAATAGTAACAATAAGTATACCTACATTCCCACGAGCGCTCATACACACCCAAGGAACACAAACAAGTGAAGACAAACCCTCCAGCATCCAATACAACCAGAGTGTACAATCAACAAACAGAAAACAAGGGTGGCATATCACACAAATAAATGGTATGCCATGCCATGCTAAGCCATGAGTGATAGTAGTACCGTATGTTACTCGCTTCCGGTGTCCTATAAGTCCCAGAAGATAGGATCCATGGAAGGTCACACCCATATACCTCTCCTAAGTCGTATACCCCCTCCGAAACTCACAACATATAGCCCCTGTTTTAGAACGACAAGGTCCATGGAGGCCCCCGATCAACATACTAGATGCCTCGCAATATCAAAAATCCCCAAGTAAAGCTGCCCGAAGAGTATCCAGTCTAAATCAGTAAGTCAAATATGCCTAGCACATCGCTCCATCGAGTCTAGCATCACCCTAAAAGTTGTAGTAAAATAAGTCTAGCGCTCGACGCTGCCGAATCAAGTATAAGTGGAAATAGTGATAAAACATCCTTTAATTCTCCCTTACTCCAAGAAGATCCATTAAGATGGTACCAACCCCTTTTCAATCATTTTTACCAAAAATAGGTCCCACGAGCCATGCAAGGTTTAGAAATTCAGCAATAGTAGGCCTAAAGCCAAAACTGTAGTTAAATCATGAAGAAAACCCTTTTATATGCATGATAAATGGTATACACAATCACAACAGTGGCACCGACCCACATTCAACCTATTGGCCCTGCATAGACTCCAATCGTTCTACAACATAGATATCCAGCTCTACAACAATAATAATGATGCCCGGGACTCACGGACATTCTCATATAACCCACCATCTATGTTCCAGAGTCAAACAAGGCCACACAGGACCACAAGGGTGATAATATCATCTATCGCAGGTACTACAACTATCGGAGGAAGAAAGGAATCGAACATGAATGAAGCGTTCAAGGTCTATGGAACCAACTAGTAAACCCAATCCAAGGATGGCCATTAGTACAATTTTATTCTATATATGCGAAGTCTAAGGAGTTTAAACCGTAACCTACCTCGGGGCCGAATTGCAAACATGAACCATTACTCATGTGCCTTCCCCTTACGAACAGCCTCGGAAAGTTGCCACACTATCAAGAACATAATCTAGGTATCAAGATGAGAAGAACGACACCCATATTTCTATACGGAAAATCAGACCAAAAATCGGGTCAAAAAATTATCCTCGGGGCCCGTGCAGTGAAACAGAAAATAAAATTCACAATTATGTCCGCGGTAAATTTAGAACCCATGCTCAAAATTTGAGCACAAACGGAGTTTATTTCGGGGCTGAAAACAGCCCCGAAGTACTACTAATTCATGAGAACAAAAGTGGAGCATTGCGATTTTCAAGTGCAGAAATGTACCAATTTGGAAGTAAGAATCGACCACGGACCAAAACTACAGCTACCACGAGCAATCAAGCTCTCCAACTCAGCTTTAACTCAAGAAAAATCAAGCTTGTAAGAGCCTCAACCATGGAGGTTTTTGAGCTTGAAGAGAAGAACAAGGCTTGAAGAAGAAGAAGAGGCTTACCAATGATAAAGGAGCGAGATTAACGATTGTTTTCGGGAAAAAAAATGACTTGTGTTTGAAAATCATTTTGAAAATCTATATTTAAAGTTCAAAACGTTTTCAATTTTAAAGAGTCACCACTTAGTTTAATTAGTGGAAAACCAAGAAAAACATATAAAAATCTTTTAAAGTCAAAACAAATATAACTTTAAAAATCATAGATTAAGAGTAAGGGTTCAAATTAATATCCCGAGAAGGTTTTGAAGGCACTCGGAATATCCGCTAACTTGTTGTTATCCAGACTTGTTTGAAAATAATTTACTTGACTAACTTTAAAAAAATGTTTGTTTATTTTTTGAAAAGACACGAGAATCGTTAATAAGTAAACAATTTTGACTAAAATAAATTAATCAATTGTAAAGTTGACAACAATTTTGAGAAAAGTGGCAAATTCATTTCAACGGATCATAATAGACATACTTTTAGCACCTTTAAAGTATTTCTACGCAAAGAAACTAATGGTAGGCAAGCAAATTTAATTTAATAAATAAAAAAATATTTAAACAAGAAAGGTTCTTCCTTTGGGGATTTCAACTAAATTAAATAAAATGATAGAGTTCAAATAAACATACAAATAATTCTAAAATCTACACAAGTAAATTAAAAGAGAGGAAAAGTGTGATTAAGACTTCGGCTCAATCAAATTAGACTCTTGTCTAAATCTGTCCTAAGATCTAATTTGGGCTTTGAGGCCCACTTGCTGCTCACTGTGGACTTTTAGTCCATTTGCTTCAAATTTGTCCATTTGGACTGTTGCTGCTGGTGCTGTTTTGGTCTTGGCCAATTTTTCTCATTTTAACAACCCATTTATGGGATGTATATTGTTATATATCGGCTACAAAATCCCTGTATTAGGTTTCAATCCTGTGTATCTGCTTCTTGAAGGCATAAATCAGTCCCTTTTTGGGACCTGATGAACGACTTGACTCGACGAAGTTCATTGGGTTTGATCCAACCCGAAATGCAGGAAATCGGGAGTCCAAATGAGACTCGGATTGAGGGAGTTCATGCATAAAACTAAATAAGATAAGAATTACTATTTATCGTGTGAAAGAATTCTTTTGATCGGCAATCAGCAACTTAGAGAAAGCAGGCATCTTATGCCAAAAAAAAACAATAATAATTAAATGAAATATGCTGCTTATGTCTTCACTGGACTTTCAAAAGAAAAGATGGACATGTTTTTATTGACTATCAATCATATGATGCATGAATTCAAATAATGCAACATTAACACAATCAGATTCAAAATCAGGAAAAAAGTTAAAGTGCATATTGATCTAAGATTTCACTATACGTCATAGGCATACCAAAAATCTTAAACTACAACAACGGAGGAAAAGAAAACTTATTTTATCGATTCCTTCTAGATTCCAGATTTTCTAGCATGCTAATATTGAGAATGTTAACCTGATTGAGCTAAGACTTAGTACAAACTAAATGTATCCAGTTTATATACCCAGATTGTTTATGAGAATGTAACAAACAAGAAACAAGCATGATTGATTTTTAAAACGATGGATGATCCTTTAATGTAACAGCTATTACGAAGCTACTTCTATAGCTACTACTGGATTTCAATGTCAAATCGAGCATGCAACATGTTATCATACGAAAATCTTAAACTTTTACTAGCAACTCTAATAGATTTAAACATTGGACACATTCCTTTTCTTATCCAGTAGCAATCACAACACATAAGGACAAACAAAAAACCCCGTTTGGCTGCTACAATCACACACAACTCCAACAGGACACATATTCGGAAGCATACTGAATCTTTAAGCCTATATCAAAACAGAAAATAAAGCTTTACACACATACGAAGCACCCGATCTCAGAAATTTCATCAGACACACATTATTATTGAAATCAACTAAGACATTAAAAGTTGCAAAGATCAATTCATTTTAGCATACAGAAGTCATTTCAGAAATTTATTCCCCTTATACAAATTTTCCAGAAGGCCACTGATTCAGCTCTCTAAAGAAAAAGATTCAGCAACTAATATGCTTCGGAGAAGTGAAAGAATACCTCAAACGAATCTAATCCAAACATAAATAGCTTTAGAGATTATGAAAGTGTTGCAACCAAAAGAAATGCAAAGTAAAGACGGTCAGATATAGACTCACAGGATATTGAAACACATATTGTTTATACAAGGGGCAGGGATAAAGGGCTAGACAATGCTTCTCGAGAATTCGATCGATAATGAAAGGATCAAGTAGCTTTCGTTGATGCTTATATAAAATAGTTCATCCTTGATGAAACCATAAAGAGAAGCAAGCAATTATTTCCTTATGGTTTATATGCCTTGAAGGACTTAGTTTTTACATTAATGGGGTCAAATAAGGGAAGGGAGAAGAGAATCAAGCGAATGCAATCCGAGCTAAACTGAACCTTGTGACAGACAAGACACAGAATTCAAGCATGTTAACACAGGTTGGTCGAGATACAGTTAACATATCAAGCCATTCACGCTTCATTCATAATGAAAAGAGCCTAAACACTTTCATAAAAAATTGCTAAAAACGGAGAACAATCATGCTTAGACAAAGTTTGAGCACAAAAAAACCAAACACCACATCATAGAAACAGGACCAGTGAATTAAATCAAAACACACCCCAAAATCATTCTTGAAACAACCCATTTTTATTCTTAATAAACTAGTTCTTTGAGTGAAATCCTTAAACAAACACAAGGCAACACTTACATGAGTACACGACCATGAAACAGTGAGTAATACCAAACAAGATTCAATAGTTTATAAAATCAAAAATAATTTTGAAATTGGCAGAATAATTCCTAATGTTCTATTTTCGAACTTTAAACACAACAATCACATGATATCAAACAAGATCAGCTCAAAACCAAGTGAACATTTCTAAGGAACAATAAAACAAACAAAAAAAGAAGAGAGAAAGACAGAAAGAGGGGTTTTACCTTCTCTAGAGCAGCGATTGAGACAACGAGACTTCTTCGGGAACTCCACCACCGTCGGAAAATAGAGATATTTTAGGGTATTTTCTAGCCTCTGAAACTTAGCAATTCTTTAAAACTAGAGAGCAGTTCTCCAAAGAAACTTCAGGATTGAAAAGCCAGCCCCTATACCCCTATCTTAGAGAGGTTTATATAGGGGAACTTCAGGTGAAAATAGGGGGAAAATAGAGAGAATTTTCGGGTGAGAACCTTGTGGAAATTTGAAATTCAAATTTCGAATACCTTGGCCAGCAAGGATATTTGTACGCAATTGTACCAATCCCTGCTGATTTCACAGAGAAGTCGCCACCTAGGGCTTTTTTAGAAGTTTAGCAACCTTCACAACGTGGATTTAACGGAGACGAAGGGGAAATGGATGGCGTTTGGGAATTTTGACGGGGTTAGAGCTATCGTTTGCTGGATTTGTCATCATTTTGCAGCTGGGTGTCAGGGTTTTGGTGGTTGTTGTACGAAGGAGAAGAAGGGATAAGGGGTCGTTTGGTTTTGTTGTGTTTGTTGAGAGAGAAAGGGAAAGAAGGATATATGGGCATGTGTTGTGTTTTGTCTGAGTGGAGAGAAGATAATAAGGGTGAGTTGGTATAAGGGTGAGGTTTGGGCCGGGGCCGGTCGGAGGCAAATGTTGGGCTGGAGTAAAAAGAGTGTGTTGGGCGGATATTTGGGATTTGCTTTGGCCCAACTAGGCTGAAACAAGAGGTGTTATAAGGTGTTGAGGATATGGCCACATTTGCAAAATGTGACCATTTAAATTTAGGGAATAGCCAAATTTAATAGCAATTATGAAAAATTCGGCTAGGATTTAAACAATTTAAAGAGTTTAGGCTAGAATAGGAATAAGGAAGAATTAATTACAAATTAATTCCTGAGCTTAATTAATTTAAACAATTCAAAATAATTATTGTACTTAACGCATAATTACCTCTTTAAAAATTATGAAATTAATTTATTCAATTAATCTCTCATTTTGAAATAATTTAGAAGAAAGTCAATAGTTTAATCTCTTAAAAGGATTTTCTTATGAAATTAAACTTTAAAATAATTCTTTAAGTAAACTTATATAAATTTCACATAATTAAATATGAAAATATAAATTGTTACTCAGAACTATTATAAAGCTTATTTGAAAAATGTTTTATCCTTTTTTATAAAATAATTATTTCAAAAATTATATAAAATTCAAAAAGGTTCAAGATTAATTCATAATATGGCGGGTAAAAATAGGGTGTCAACAACTGCCCCTCCCTTTGGGTAGGGTGAGTGCAATGAACCCTGGGCAAAGGGAATTGATGTTCCTAATTTTATCCGACCACATATTTATCTTCAGAAAGCGGTTGGTTCTAGCAAGAATTTAAAGGAATCATGGCCGAACTCTGGTATTGAGTTTCCTACATATCTGAGGTTTACATGAGAATTCAGGCCACTTGTAGTTCAAGATGCTTGATTTTACGCATGATTTTGAAAGAATTCCAAACTATTCCGGTTTCAGAGTACGGAGAGACCGAAAAGCTGGGGAGTAAGAGGATTGGGGGGGAGTTAGGAACGCAACCGAGTTTTCAAAACAGAGCCCGCCTACATATTCCAAGACTTTAGGAATCAGGCTGCTTGTAATTCGACTCAATCGGTGGAAAAGGTAATCTTTATGTTAAGACAACCTTTGGCTCGGGATGAGTGATGAATAATCGAGCTATAGAAAAGAGGCTTGTAACCTCTCAACTATGAATGTGGAGCTCTTCACACCCATAAGTAAGATTTTACCTGGACATAATTTCCAAAGCTCGAGGTGTATCGTCACCCAAATTTGAAAGAAGGAGTATTGCTTCCAGCGGGAGTTCATGAAATACCCTGGATGCGAAACTAAGACCAAATGATAGGAAATACCCACATGCCTTATGACAGGGTTTGGTTTGATGGCGGTGGTAGTCATTCCTCAGCTCGCGTCCAAAGAGTTTAGTATTCCTCTTTAGACTATGTCCCAGTTTGCTGCTAAGAAAAAGTTTCATGTTGTGATGCATCCTTTTTGGTGTAGTCCGCACCTGTGATTTTGCTTTGAGAATTTCATACTTCTCGGATGCACTCTGATGTGCCATAAAAATACATCACTTTCGACGCTTAATACTTAGTATTTTCGTAAGTTCTTTAGCATTTTATCTGTGGATTTGATGCTTTTGTTAAGCGTGCAGGCAAATTGGATCCGTGAGCAAAATGTTGGAAACTAAGAAGAAGCTGGAACATTACAGTGAAGACGGGGCAGTTGACGGGCCGTGCTTTAAAAGGACGGGCCCGTCCTATGGACACGTAATCCAAAATTCATAAATGGTGCAGTGCAGGAATGATTGCACGATTAGGTTGACGGTCCATACTTTCAAAGTACGGACCCGTCCTGTTGACTCGTCATCCAAAGATCAGAAGATATGCTAAGTATGGAGGACAGGATGACTCAAACCAAGGTCCATTCTTATGAAGAATGGACCCATCCTGTTGATACATAAACTGAGGTTCCACAGAGGTGAACAACACTAGAAGGAATTATGAATTGGAGAACGGACCGTACTTCCAAAAGATGGTCCGTCTTTGTGACTTGTCATCACTGAAGCAGAGAAGGTACCAAAGTGGGCCAAGAAACCACGAGTCCAAGGACGAGCCATCATTCAGAAGAACGACTCGTGGTTCCACCCAAAGTTTTTATGATAGAAGACATTGAGCAGCAGGACCACGATTGACCTGAGAAGACTACGGACCGTCGTTCCAAACGACGGACCGTCAATCTGACCTGTGGTCCCTGCCGATCCAGTTTCCTAGTTTGTTTAGGATAGGATTTATTTTTTGTCTATAAATAATTTCCCTTAGGTTTTATTTTTGGTTGTTCATGAATTATTTCAAGTTACTTTTGAATATATTTTTTTACATTGATTTTGGTATTGATTTCGGACACAAGTTCTTGGTATTGAAGTGTTCTTGAGTTTGTTCTTCAAGATTACGGTTTTGTTTATTCTTCTTTGTAAGTATCTCTTGATGATTGCTCAAACAAATATTAATTGCATGCTTATGAACATGAGTAGCTAAAATCCACAACTAGGGTTGTGGGAACCATGAAGGATTAACGAAGTAGGCAAAGTACTTAGGTAATGTAGGGAGGTGTTTAGGAATGTATTGTTCTTCCCTTCATTTTGATTGATTTTTAATGGTGCGCAATGTTAGAACTCTCCTTATCCTTACTTGCCGGACCAAGGAGGTAACGGATGGGAAAAGGGTTGTTAACAATGAGATTTGAGGCTATCAACCCTCATCTAATAGCTTGACCTTGTCCGGGAATAGCTAATCTGGAATCAAGCATAAGGGTTAGTAAAGCGACACCCGCGGCCGGACCAAGGAGTGTGGTGAAATTCACCTAGTTTCCGACCAAGGAATTAGGTGAACCTAACTTACCGATTCTGCATGCTAAGCACTAAACTAGTTAACCAAGTACAAAAGCCTTATTAAGTTATGATCTCATGGGGAACACGACCCTAGTCACTTCTCTTATTGATAACAACTGTTGAAATTGATCTCTGTTGCTTGTTACTAATTCACATTACGATCTTTACTTGTTACTTTAAAAAAAAACCTTTGCAGGAAATAAATGACTAAAAGACTGAGTAAACACTAATTGACCCTAGTCCTACCATATTCCCTGTGGGATCGACCCCAACCTTTAGTTGGGTTCTATATTTGAACAGCGACCGCTTGCGCTTCTTTTAGAGGTGTAATTTGGGCGCATCAAATTTTGGCACCATTGTCGGATATGACAGTTTAGGATTAAGTGAGATTGTGTTTAATTCACTATTAGTCCTTATTTCCTGATTTTATTTTTTCTATTGTTTTTGTTTTGATCACAGGTAGCACACTTGTGCATGCCAAGTACGAGGAGTCAAGGAAATCCCTTGATCCCTTATGATCCGGAGCTCTCCAAAACACTGAGAAACATGGCTAAGGATGGAGAGCACAAAACTCAAGAGCAGATTACAGCTCGATTAATTGCTGAAATCGAGAAATAGAAAACGGATGAAGCAGCACGCCAGAAGGAAGGCGAAGATGCCCTTGATGCTGAAGATAAGAAAATTGCTCAAGATCTTACAGCTCAAAACACTGCAGCTGAGTGAGCAAGAAATGGAAAGTAGAAAGCGGTCCGAGACAAGGCAGTACCTCATCGGGCACCATATACTAGGGGTCGACAGATACAACAGCAAAGGCAGGCTCCTCTGTATTATGATGTAGATGATTATGATGATGAGGAATATGGCTCCACTGGGCCCATAGTACTACCACCATTGGCTAACAGGATGAAGTTTGACATTACTAGTGCCATGATTCAACTGTTGACCATGAAAAGACTCTTTTCAGGAAAGCCCACTGAAGATGCAATTCTACATGTGAATAACTTTATGAGCATCACCAAATCGTATAACCTACCAGGAGTGGGTCAAGAGGCTATCAGACTGAGGCTATTCCCATTTTCATTGATTGATGAGCTAACTGCATGACTCTCAGAACTGTCTGATAGTTCCATATACTCATGGTATGAGCTAAAGACTCAATTTCTGGAGTGGTTCTTTCCTCCATCAAGGATGTTGCAGCTAAAGCAGGAGATATATAATATCAGGCAGCTACCTAGAGAAGCTCTATATGAATCATGGTTGAGGTTCAAGAAGAAGATGAAGTAAGTTTTGAGGCACAGAATCCCTCCCAGGCATCTGATGGAGATATTCTATAAGGCCCTGAATGCAAATACTAAAGTTGTAGCTTATACTGTGACTGGAGGTGCATTCATGGAAAACACATACCTTGAAGCTGCAGAGAGTTTGGATAGGGTTGCAAAGACAAATCAAGCATGGCATACAAGAGATGCGGAAACTTCAGTAGGTACTTATCCAATTGGCAAGTTTGTGGATCCCAATGAGATAGAAGACATTAAGCAAACACAAGCTAAGATGAACACGACACTTAGGTTGATGGTAAATAAATTCCTGGCTGAGGGAGTAGAAAAAGTTAAAGCGGTAGGTTCCCTAGGTAAAGCACCAAGGTCAGATGGGTACTCATCTGAAGAAGAAATTGGTTATCTGAATGATCAAGGGGAGGGTTTTCGGGCCTCTGGCCAAGGAAATCAAGGTCGGAACAGAGATAGGGATGACTACTAAAATCAGTCTGGTTACACAGATAGAGCAGATGGTGACTGGCAAAAAAAGGATGGCTATAAGAACGATAGGAGTCACTGGTACGTTCCACCTACAACTTGTGAAGAGCGGGCTGGACAACCCACCATGAGAGAGCTAATCAATAAAGTGTTCCAAAAGGTTGACTCCACGGATGCGAGTGTGAAGGAGATAAAAGCTGAACTTTCAAGTATTAATCAAAAGGTGGAGTCCCACGCTGTCTCTATCAAATAGCTTGAGACACAGATGCATCAGTTGTCAACAAACAAGAATCCGCGCTAAAAAGGTACTATCCCAAGTGACACGGTTCAGAATCCAAAAAATGATCGACAGGTTATGGCAGTGACTACTCGAAGCGGTAAGCAGACTGTTGATCCTCCCATGCCTATTGTCGTTGATGATCCAGCCAAAGCTAAAAAGGATGATGCTGAGATTATAGCGAAGTCTGAGGAGAAATATAGTGGTGAAGGGTCGTTTGAAAAACAACCTTCTGAAAAGAAGGAGAAGAGCAAAGAAGTTGCACCAATTCTGAAACCCATACCACTACCTCCTCCTCCTTACCCCTTGAGGTTGAAGAAAAAGATTGAGGATGGAAAATTTCACAAGTTCATCTCCATGCTGAAATAGTTGTCAGTCAATATTGCTTTGGTTAAAGCATTGGAACAGATGCCTAGTTATGCAAAATTTATGAAGGATCTGGTGACGAGGAAGAGAACGGCCAATTTTGAGCCAGTAAATAATTTGCACCACTACAGTGCAATAGCATCCCGTTCTATGGTACAGAAGAAGAAAGATCTTGGAGCCTTTACCATTCATTGCACTTTTAGAGCGTTCTACTTCACAAAAGCTTTGTGTGATCTGGGTGCTAGTATAAACCTGATGCCGCTCACAGTTTATAATCAGTTGGGCTTGGGAGCCCCCTCTTCGACTAGAATGCGGCTACTTATGGCAGACCGCACGGTGAAGAGGCCTGTGGAAATTCTGTATGACGTATTGGTAAAGGTTGACACTTTTATCTTTCCTGCAGATTTTGTCATTCTGGATTGTGAGGTTGACTTTGAGGTGCCCTTTATCTTGGGGCGACCATTCTTAGCTACTGGGCATGCTTTGGTTGAATTAGAAATAGGTCAGATGAAATTTAGGCTGAACGATGAGGAGGTGACTTTTAATGTGTGCAAGTCTATGAAGCACCATGATGATATGAGAGTGGTGTCAGTGATAGATGTGGTTGATGAGGACCAGCTGGTTGCACCGATTGAAGAGAGACTTGGTGTCGAAGCCCTTACAACAGTCATTATGAATTTTTAAGGTGACAACATTGATGAATATGATAAGATGGTTGCAACACTTTCAGGTTAGGGTTCTTATCCTTATGCACCAAAGAAGCTGGACTTGGACTTGAAGAATAGGACAACACCATCTGCTCATCCATCTATTGAGGAGCCTCCAGTCTTGGAGCTCAAAGCACTGCCAGATCATCTTCGGTACATATTCTTGGGAGATCATGAGACTCCACTGGTTATCATTTCTACAGATCTAAGCAAAATATAGGTTGAAGCTCTGGTTTCAGTATTGCAGAAGTTTAAGAGAGCTATTGGGTGGACCATCGCAGACATTATTAGGATTCTGCCTGGAATCTGTACTCACAAAATCTAGCTCGAGCTTGATTAAATTCCATCTATTAAGCATCAACATAGGTTGAATCAGCTTATGCAAGAAGTCATCAAGAAAGAGATCATAAAGTGGTTGGATGCAGGTGTGGTTTACCCAATTTCTGATAGCAAGTGGGTGAGCACGGTTCAGTGCGTACCAAAGAAAGGAGGGATTACTGTGGTTCCTAATGCTAAGAATGAGTTGATTCCAATGAGGCCAGTGATAGGCTGGCGCATATGTATGGATTACAAAAAGTTGAATGCGTAGACTGAGAAGGACCATTTTCCAATGCCATTCATGGACCAGATGCTAGACCGTCTTGCAGGTAGAGGTTGGTACTATTTTCTTGATGGTTATTCGAGGTATAATCAGATCTCTATTGCCCCTGAAGACCAAGAGAAAACCAAATTCACATGCCCATATGGGACATTTGCCTTCAAGAGGATGTCGTTCGGTCTTTGCAATGCGCCAACCACTTTTCAGCGATGTATGATGTCTATATTTTTAGATATGGTGGAGGACACAATAGAGGTCTTTATGGATGACTTTTTGGTGGTAGGTGACTCGTTCAAAGTTTGTCTAGATCATCTGGGCTATGTATTTAAACGGTGTGAGGAATGCAACCTCGTGCTGAATTGGGAGAAGTGTTACTTCATGGTAAAAGAGGGCATTGTGCTTGGTCATTGAATTTCAAAAAAGTACATAGAAGTTGATAGTGCGAAGATTGAGGTGATTGAAAAATTACCTCCAACAATTTTTGTGAAAGGTATTTGGAGTTTCTTGGGGAATGCAGGGTTTTATCGGTGATTTATCAAGAACTTCTCCAAAATTGCAAATACGTTGTGCAAGTTGTTGGAGAAAGAGGTAAAATTTGTATTTGATGATGCTTGTCTCAAGGCATTCGAGTGCCTCAAAGAGAAGTTGGTTACAACTCCTATCATTATTGCTCCTGATTGGTTGCAGCCGTTTGAGGTTATGTGTGATGCTAGTGGGGTGGCGCTAGGAGCAGTCCTAGGCCAAAGGTGCGAGAAGATTCTTTATCCTATTTACTACGCTAGCAAGGCGCTTAATCTGGCTCAAATAAATTACACTGTGACTGAACATGAACTCCTTGTTGTGGTCTTTGCTTTTGAGAAATTCAGATCCTATTTGCTTGGCACCAATGTGTTGGTGCATACTGACCATTCAGCTCTTCGATACCTCATGGCGAAGAAGGATGCAAAACCAAGGTTGATTAGATGGGTACTGCTGCAGGAGTTTGACTTTGAAGTTAAGGACCGCAAGGGTACAGAAAATCAGGTGGCAGATCATTTGTCTAGGTTGTGAGAAGAAGCTATGATGAATATGAATGATGAGTTCGAGATTGATGATTGGTTTCCTGACGAACAGGTATTGGCTGTTTCTCAGGACTTGATCCCATGGTTCACAGACATTTCCAAATACTTGGCAAGTGATTTAGTGCCTGATGATATGTCCGTTCACCAAAGGAGAAAGTTCATATATGATGAGAAGAAATATTTTTGGGAAGAGCCATTCTTGTTCCATGTGTATGTTGACACTATGATCCGAAGATATGTGCCGGAAGCTGAGATAATGGAGATATTGGAAGCATGCCATTCCTCCCCTGTTGGAGGTCATCATAGTGGTATCCGGACTGCCCATAAGATCTTGCAATGCAGCTATTATTGGCCAACTATTCATAAGGATGCCCATGAGCTTCCTATGAACCCCATCCTTGTGATTGAGCTATTTGATGTTTAGGGCATTGATTTCATAGGTCTGTTATAGCTGTCTAATAGGATCCAGTATATATTGGTGGCTGTTGACTATGTGTCCAAGTGGGTGGAGGCGGTTGCGCTTCCAAGTAATGAAGGTAAATATGTCACACCGTTCTTGAAAAAGAACATCTTCTCAAAGTTTGGTACGCCAAGAGCTATTATTAGCGATGAATGCTCTCACTTTTGCAAGAAATTGTTTCGTGGTTTGCTTGAAAATATAGAGTGAAACACAGAGTTGCAACCTCTTATCATCCTCAGACAAGTGGGCAAGTGGAAGTTTCCAACAGAGAAATCAAGTTAATCCTGTCCAAGACTGTTAATGACAATAGAAAGGGTTGGTCGCGAAAGCTAGATGATGCTTTATGGGTGTACCGGACTGCGTACAAGAGTCCAATAGTCATGTTTCCATATCAGCCTATGTTTGGTAAGGCGTGCCATTTTCCGATTGAACTAGAGCACAAGGCCATGTGGGATCTAAAGAAGCTGAACTTGGATTGGGGTACATCATCATTGCAGAGGTTAGGGCAGTTGAATGAGTTCCGCCTGAACGCATATGAAAGTTCAGCCCTGTACAAGGAAAGGATGAAGCTGTATCATGACTGAAAAATAGAGAGGAGATATTTTCAGCCGGGTGACTTGGTCCTGCTCTTCAATTCTAGACTTTGCTTGTTTCCTGGCAAGTTGAAGTCCAAGTGGATTAGACCATTCACGGTGGTTCAAGTTTTCCCTCATGGAGCTATTGAACTTGAGAATCATGAGGGGAAAAGGTTTAAGGCAAATGGGCAAAGGATCAAGGCTTATTTCGGTATAGTAGAGGAGATCAAAACTATTGAAGCTTGGAGCATTGATGAGTTCGTCCCACCCAAGGAGCTTGTGAAGTCTGAGTAGTCAAGCAGCCTACGTCATGCCGCGACATTAAATTAGGCTCTCCATGGAAGGCAACCCGTGAAATTGTACTGTACTTTAGGTTAGTGGTAAACTTTAGTGATTGTCGAATGTTTTGGTGAAGTTTGAGTAGCCAAAACACTTGCGTTTTGCCGCGACGTTAAATCAAGCACTGCTGGGGAGGCAATCCAAGGCTAAGGTTTGTTGTCTGTGCAGATGAGGAGGAAAAGACGACTACTACAAGAGTTCCCAGAAACCACAATTTGGTTTACGAACCGTCCTTTCAAAGGATGGGTCATCGATCAAGTTGTGGTTCCTGAAGTGGCAAGAACAGGTCTCTGGAAACAGACCACGACTCACTAAAATGGTTCGTTGTCCCAAACGATGGATTATCATTTGATCCGTCATTCCTGGTAGCTGGTAAGGTCAAAAATCAAAGATTATGGGTCTAACAACGGACTGTCTTTCAAACAACGGACCGTCATTTTGACCCGTAAGTCCCAGGTACAGTAAAAGCAGCCGGGGGCCCAATATTTTTTAATTTTTAGAACCCGACCAAGCCGCTACCTATTTCTTCCCCTCTAAGAAAGGAAACTGCCATTTTCAAAAGGAAAAGATCAAAATTACTCCCTCCTTCTCTCCTAATCTGACTAAAACACCTAAAAATATTCCCACAAAGTAACTTCTCACAACTCTTGCACGCACAAAGTCGATCACATAGTAGTCTTCACAAACAAACAAGACTAAGATTATCAAGGGTACCATGCCTCCTAAAAACACACCAAAGAACACCAAAGACAAAGATTCAGAGGCTCTCATCCGAAAAAATAGAGAAATTTAAGATGAGGCCACTGAGTCGGAGAAGAGTGGATCAAAAGAAGTTTATGAGATCGATTCCGACCTAGAGGCCATTCCCAGGACCACGAGGCAGCAAGCTAAGGTCCAATAAAAAACCACTCCTCCCCATTTTGAAGAGGGAAAGGGTGAGTCTAGAGAAACTCCGGAAGCAAGTGGGTTCGAAGGGTCAAAATTTGGAGAAGCTTCAGGATTCGGTAGCAAGCATGGAGAGGGGTCAGGCTCAGAATCTGAAAGTTTGAGCCTGAGCCACAGTGAGGTTGCTAGCAAGTTCGGTGAAGAGGCTCCGACCACTGAAGAACAACATGTTTATGAGGTTGTTCCTGTAGATCCACCCACCTTCAAATGCAAGAATACCATAGTACAGGATCAGGTTTGCTGGGTCATTAAGGGTGAATCTAGGCTCTATCATAAGGGTCGGGCACTAAATGAAAAAGGGCACAATCGGTGGAGTATTCACGAGGAGGTTGAGATACGATCGGCAGGTCTGGATGATATGGCGGATGTGAAGGCTTTGTATGACCACTATGGCTTGCAGTGGATAAGCCAGCCGGGTGGCCCATACAACTCGGTCATTGTCCGTGAGTTTTATGCTGTCTACGCATCTATATTAATTAACCAATGTGAGAAAGGAAAAAATCCTAGGTCATAGCCAGCTCTTCAGAGAGTACAAATTCGGGGGGTACAGGTCGACATCTCAGAGCGCACCATTTAGCGCTTTCTCTATGGCCCAAACTTTGTAGCTCCAGCTTGCCAGCCAGACTTGGATGCTCGTATGGAGCAGGTGACACAGAAGAATATACCTTATCAGTGGATTGCCTCACTTATCACAGACGGTAATCCACCTTGGTTGACAGCGAGTATACCAAAGATTGGAAAGGCAACGCTGAAGGTAGCGGGAAAATTTGGTGGACAGTGGTTAGACACCACTTAGTACCAATGATAGCGAATAACACTCTTACTCCTGACCGAGCTATTTTGGTTGCTGCGTTCATGGCCTGTTATTATGTTATTATTGCCCGCGTTATTGCGGAAGAAATCAGAGAGCGGGCATTGAGGTTGTCCACCACCATGCCTTTTCCATGCCTTATCACTTAGCTTTGCCAGGCTGCGGAGGTGCTCGAGATACCGGGCGTTGACCGGACTGTTCATGCTTCCAGTTTTCAGGATGTAGCTTTGATTCTAGTCACCACCAACCCGGTGGCACAAACTAGAACTTATGCCACAACAACCGACTTTCCAGAGCCTAGTGGTGATTTGCCACCGGATGTGTTGGTAGTATTTGATGAGTAGACTAGACCAGGTTCTAGAACATCATCAGCAGCTGGTCCATCTTTATCGACTCAGTCCAGGCCATCCAAAATCTAGGGTCAGCCACACGTCTTTACTAGTGAGGTATTTAGCAAGGTCGACAAAGCGGCCTTCCATGCAGAAGAACAGATTACGAGGTTTTCAACCTCAGTGAAGACGCTGATCTGACGTGAGATAGCAGATGCCATGGTGCCAGTCCAAAAGTCGATTAATAGTTTGAATGCATGACTGGACACCATTGAGATTCGGGTTAATGATCGGCTGCGAAACTTGACTATTCCAGACCTCACCGCCATCCTCACTGATCTTGCAAAGGTCCCAGTTGACGTAGATGTTATTCAGAAGAGGCAGGTGCCAGACATACAATTACCACTGGATAAGACTGCAGATGAGAAGTTTATTGATTTATTGGCACCATCTCTCTCTCATGAGCCTGTTGCAGACCCCGCACCTAAAAAGAAAAGGAAGAGAAAGGACAAATTTTTTTTGGGTGATGATGCCCTGCTTAGTCCTAAATCTCAGAAGAAGAAAGAATAAAGGGCTGCGAAGAAGGCAAGAAAAGAGTTGGGGAAAGCGACAAAGGGATCCTTGGCGGAGCACCAGATCGAGGTGGATGGTAGAGGCCAAGGTGGTTCCAGGAGTGGTACTGTAACTTCTTTAGACCCTAGTATGGGAGTGGTTGATGAGGGAGCTGCTCGGGAAGCTGTTACCATTGATGAGAGGACTGCGGAGGCAGCCTCAGTTGTTGAACAAACTACTACGGGCACCAATCCTGAGGGCCGAAAGGATGCGACACCAGACACCGGCTCTTAGGCGCCACAGGTATGTTCTCGCCCCCAATTATTTTGTATTTTCATCAGTGCATTGAGGATAATGCACATCTCTTTTGGTGGGGTTGGAACAACATGGGGTGTTCGCTATTTTTGATGGGTTTCTTAGCGAAGTCTTAGTAGCCAAGAAACCCTCGTCGTGCCGCATTGGTAAATCAGGCGCTGCATGAGTGGCAACCCATGAGTATACCCACAAGGTACCCGAATCCTTAGGGTTTTCTTGCCTGTGTTCTTTCCCTAAGGATTTTTATTTTTCTGTTGAATCGGCACATGTAGTATAGGGTGTATATAGTAAATGAAGAAAAGGAATTTAGCGCAGCCTGTGATATGATTTTTGGAACTGAAATTTTGATTGAAAAATAGAGACCCGTTCAAGTTTTTGTGTGAAATGATTGTATATGTCCATGATAGATTGACCGGTATGGATCCGTGCATGACATTAGGATTTAATCAACTTGATGAATTGCTTAAGCTAGAGCACGAACCTGATAATTAGCATGCAATTTCTTGACTCTGTGCCATAAGTGTGTGAGCTTATTTTGACTTGTTCTTGCGTTGTGTGCCAATCCAGAACTTGCCCGGTTAGTCTTGATTAGGTTCTAGGATGGTTGGTTAGGAAATGATCATAGACCATTTTTGAATTAGTCCACTTTATCGCAAATGACCTACCAAATGATGTAAATACCATTTGATCCCTGATCTTGAGCCTAAATTGACCCGTTTTGTTGATTAGCCTATTCACCTTCCCCGTCTTTTTGCAAAACCTTTAGTTTGGCCTTGGTTCCTCCTTGTACATCGTGTACCTCAACTCAGGCAAATCGCCTAAGTTGAGGGTGGCTACTGTAGAGGTGAGTGAGGAGTAGGGGTATGAAAGGAGAAGGTTAGTAATGAAAAAGGGAAATAACGGGTGCGGCGGGCATGTTAAAGAAAAGAAAAAGAAAGAGAAAAACAAAGAAATAAAAAAGAAAGAAAGAAAAAGAAAATGTGAAAAACAGTTGAATTTGAACCAAAAGCCGCACCCGTCACTTGTTGAAAAAAAAGGGAGAAAAAAGGAGAAAAGTAATAGAGTTGGTCCCATAAGTGGAGAAGAAAAAAAAATAAAAAATATAGCATAGTGTCAAGGAGGGCTTAGTCACGGATTTCTATATCTACCATACCCATCCCCAAGCCTACGTTACAAGCTAATAGAAGTCCTATAGTGATCCTAGTCCAATTATCCGAAGGCCGAGGCATAGAAAATAAGGGCAAGCCTATGGTATTGTGCACACATTGCTTGAATATCTATTGTGAGTGCGAATGTCTTTGTTCAGTCCCTAAATTCTTGATTATATTATTATGTGACTGGGACTTCTTTGTGGTGAGGACACTAGAGCAACTTTGACTGCTAACAGTTAGTGTGAGTCTCGTATGTGTATGCTACGTCGTCTGTTAATAGTGTAATGTCATCCATGGATCCTCTTGTGTTGTCTTGATAGTCCGAAAACATGCACTGGTTTTGTATTGAAAAGGGGAGGGGGATACTTGTTATGAGTTAAATTGCTAAATCATATGATTGTCGTAGTTCCTAGTTTTCTTTTGCTATAGCGTCATTGTAGAATAGTTTTTGTGTCGCTTGAGGACAAGCAACAGTCTTAAATTGAGAGTGTTGATGTGCCGTAGAATTACGTCACTTTCGACACTTAATACTTAGCATTTTTGCAAGTTCTTTAGCATTTTATTTGTGGATTTGATGTTTTTGGTTAAGTGTGCAGGCAAATTGGATCCGTGAGCAAAATGTTTGAAACTAAGCAGAAGTTGGAACATTACAGTGAAGACAGGGCAGTTGAAGGGCCGTGCTTTCAAAGGATGGGCACGTCCTGTGGACACGTAATCCAAACATCAGAAATGGTACCGGCAGGAATGAGTGCACGATTAGGTTGACAGTCCGTACTTTAAAAGTACGAACCTGTCCTGTTGACTCATCGTCCAAAGATCAGAAGATATGCTAAGTATGGAGTACAGTACAACTCAAACACGATCCGTTCTTGTGAAGAATGGACCTGTCCTGTTGATAAGTAAACTGAGGTTCTGCAGAGGTGAAAAGCACTAGCAAGAATTACGGATTGGAGAATGGACCGTACTTACAAAAGATAGTCCATCTTTGTGACTCGTCATCACTGAAGCAGAGAAGGTACCAAAGTGGGCAAAGAAACCACGAGTCCAAGGATAATCCGTCATTCAGAAGAATGACTCGTGGTTCCACCCAAAGTTTTATGCCAGAAGACATTGACCAGCAGGACCACGGTTGACCTGAGAAGACTATGGACCCGTGGTCCCTGCCGAGCCAGTTTCCTAGTTTGTTTAGGACATGATTTATTTTTTGTCTATAAATACTTTCCCTTAGGTTTTATTTTCGGTTGTTCACGAATTATTTCAAGTTACTTTCGGATATTTTGTTACATTGATTTTGGTATTGATTTCGGACACAAGTTCTTCATATTGAAGTGTTCTTAAGTTTGTTCTTCAAGATTCCGGTTTTCTTTATTCTTCTTTGTAAGTATCTCTTGATGATTTCTCAAACAAACATTAATTGCATGCTTATGAACATGAGTAGATAAAATCCACAACTAGGGTTGTGGGAACCATGAAGGATTAACGAAGTAGGCAAAGCACTTAGGTAATCTAGGCAGGTGTTTAGGCATGTATTGTTCTTCCCTTTGTTTTGATTGCTTTTTAACGGTGCACAATGTTCGAAATCTCCTTATCCTTACTTTTCGGACCAAGGAGGTAACGGATGGGAAAAGGGTTGTTAACAATGAGATTTGAGGCTATGAACCCTCATCTAATAGCTTGACCTTGTCCGGGAATAGCTAATCTTGAATCAAGGGTAAGGGTTAGTAAAGCGACACTCGCGGCCAGACCAAGGCGTGTGGTGAAATTCATCTAGTTGACGGACCACGGAATTAGGTGAACCTAACTTACCGATTCTGCATGCTAAGCACTAAACTATTTAACCAAGTACAAAAGCCTTATTAAGTTATGATCTCATGGGGAACACAACCCTAGTCACTTCTCTTATTGATAACAACTGTTGAAATTGATCTCTGTTACTTGTTACTAATTCACATTACATTTTTACTTGTTACTTTTTTAAAAAACCTTTGTGGGAAATAAACGACTAAAAGACTGAGTAAACACTAATTAACCCTAGTCCTACCATATTACCTGTGGGATCGACCCCAACCTTTAGTTAGGTTATATATTTGAACAGCAACCACTTGCGCTTCTTTTAGAGGTGTAATTTGGGTGCATCACTCTCGACAACATCTCAAAACAAAATTGTTAGTAGTAACATAATTCCACTTGGAGAGGTAGTTTCTTGGCCATACCTCATCCTTGGGTTATGTCTGAATCTTAGGTTGTGACATCTTTTTGATGTGCTTTGTACCTGTTGTTCTAATTTGATATTTTCATCCTCTCGGATGTTTTCGGTAATATTTGAAACAAATTAAGATGGTTAGTAGTAAAGTAATTCAATAAAGAGGGATAGCTTTGTACCTCGTTTTCTCATTTGTCACTTTTCAAGCAGATGTTGTCTTTTCCTATCTCTGTCTCAGGAAATAACGACTTTTATGATGAACATATGATAGCCCTTGTAGCTATCGGATAGTATTGCCTTTGTGGCGGTTTTGAGTATGACGACCTTTATGGCCATTTGACGTGACGGTCCTTGCAACCATTTGCGACATTCTCTTGAACGTGATAACCTTCGTAGCTATTGACAGTAGTCTTTGCATATGCCTTTATGGTAAATCTTGCGCATCATCCGTATCGACGTGACTAACAGATATTCCCTGAATTATCACGCTTTGGGTAATCTAGCACATCATTTGACTTTGGATAGAGGCAGCTTACATATGCCTTTAACTTGTCAACTTCGAGTAATCTTGCACATCATCTGGCTTCGGATAGAGGCGTCTTACAGATTCCTTTAACTTGTCAACTTTGAGTAATCTTGCATATCATCCAGCTTTGGATAGAGGCGGCTAACAAATGTCCTTCGAATTGCCAATTTTTTAGAGTAATCCTGCACTTTTATCTGATCTTGGATGTAACGTGACTTTCAGATTTCCCTTGAATTGGTAGCCTTTGGGTAGTCCTGCACAATATCAACGTGGATATGTTGTGGCTTATCGATAACCCTTGGACTATAAATTTTCCGATAGTCTTGCACTTTATCCAATTTTGGATATTATTGCGACTTACGCATTACCCTTGAACCGTCAATCTTCAGGTTATCTTGCATACTATCCAATTTCAGATATTGTTGTGTCTTACAAATAACTCTTAGTCTGTCAAGTTTTGGGCAACCTTGCACACTATCCGGTTTTAGATATCGCTGTGACTTACAGATAACCTTTGGCCTTCTAATTTTGGGGAAATCCAGTACATCGTCCGATTTAGATGGCGTCTTACAGACATCCTTTAGACTATATGATTTCTACCTCGATGGCAAGTGGTATTTGCTTATCGGGGGTGACAAGGATTTTGCCATACGATCAAATATAACTGCATCTTCTGGCGACTGACGCTTTCAAATAAGAGTGCATAAATATCCTCGACATCAGACTCCTCCGTTTTACATTATATCAGATAAAAATATGCTGAATGCCATACTTGGCATAATAAAGGAGGAAATATACCCTCAACGTCAGACTCCTCTGTCTTACGCGATATCGAATATAAATATGTTGAATGCCAGACTTGGAATAATAAGTAATAATAATATCCTCAGCGTTAGACTCCTCCATCTTACGCGATATTGAATATAAGTATTCTTAGTGCCATACGTGGCAGAATAAAGGAGCAAATATACCCTCAATGTCAGACTCCTCCATCTTATGCGATATCAGATATAAATATGCTGAGTGCCAGACTTGGCATAATGAATGATGACAATGATAATGATATCCTCAACGTTAAACTCCACCGTCTAACGCGATCTCAAAAATAAGCATGCTGAGGGTCGATCCTGCGCAGCAAGTGCAACTTAGGGACGCCTATGAATGTCATCCTCTTTAAAAACGGCCAGTAGAGAGAAATAGTCTTCGCAGGGGATGTGTATCTATGGTATTGAATGAAAATATAGATGATCATGCAATGGTCCTCGTGACATGGTCCTCGCGATATGCAAATATGATGGCCCTCGTGGCATAGTCTTCGCGACATGAAAATATGATGGCCTTCGTGGCATGGTCCTCGCGACATGAAAATATCATGGCCCTCTTGGCATGGTCCTCACAAAATACAAATATGATGGCCCTCGTGGCATGGTCCTCGCGACATGCAAATATGATGGCCCTCATGGCATGGTCCTCGCGACATGCAAATATGATATGGTCCTCTTGACATGGTTCCTGAGATATGATACCATAAAGTACAATGCAACATAATATAATATGATGCAATGCGATATGACATCATATGATGCGATCTAATGGTTATGCCATATAATGCAGTATGATGCAATGTGACATGGTGTAATATGAATGTAAAATGTGATGCAATGTAGTGACGTATGATGCACTGTATCATGGGAAAGTCGTAAAAAACATCACCGTCTGGTTTTTATTTTGTCATGTCGACTCCTTTATGGATACCTGTGCTCAAGGCAAACGGTTAGTAGACACGGTGTCGCTCTTACTAGCGACCACAGTCAAATTTGAAAAGCTTTAAAGACGATGTTTATGAAGCTAATCAAAACAGACTTTCATTTGAAATGTGAATGAAATGGTCGTGTCCATTTATGGGGACAACCATAAATACCGTCTTTGAACATCATTTATTCGTGATAATTTCTGACTTGTCAGGGATTGACAGAGAATGACGTTGATCTCTTGTTTGGTGTCCCAATTTGAACTCACCAAAATATCCTGATCCATTTGGGGACTTGAGGATGTTGTCAGTCTCTCTTTATCTGGTAGTTTCTGTGAAATACAAGAAAATTCACCCGTTCTAGGGACTTTTGCTATCTTTGGGCTTCTTTTCGCTGTTTTGACTTTTCTCGCCAAATTTTGGGGCGTCGTGTCTTGTTGCATTTCTTTTAACACGTCGGATAATGAGGGACTGCTTTCTAACATACTTTTGGGGACAACATGCATCCACAGAAAAATTGTTAGTTTTTTGCCGAAACTGGTCTGTGTTGACCTCCTTCGATCTCCTGCTCCTCGTTTGTCTTCTTCGGATGCTTTCGAACTCGAGTACTCTTCACCCTCGACTCTCTGGGTCACGGTAGATGTAAGACAAAATCAAATTATAGAGGAGTAAAACTAATCTGTTATAAAGATTTTTCAAACAAGTTCTTTGGAAAACTAATATTTTGAAAAAGGATAGTTTTAAAAAGTCTCTGCCGTCATGTCATGTGCTAGCTCAACGAATGTCCTTTACTCGAGGCCTTGACATTTCTGACATACCACTGGCGGACTCTTGAGATCCTTTGTCATCCTAATTGGGGAAGTTTGAAATATTTTTTCAAAAATCTATCATAGCTGGGGATTAATCCCCCTTGGACTTCGTTATAACTGGGGATTTTTGAAGTGGATTCTGATCATTCGGTGTTGGGGAGCTCTTTGAAGTTTAAATCCTAACTCTTGAATGAAGCCTGGTGGAAATTTTGAGGTTTTCCTCAAAATTTCTGCCCCAGTTAAAGGTGTCATGACGAATCTCATTCCATTGGCAAGAGATTTGAGACTCTATGGGGATTACGAGATTCTGTCTTGATATTCATTTCGGTTGCTCTTTGGCACATTCTGTATTTTGACTTGTTTGGAGGACGATCTTTGACTTATGAATTTTCAAGATTCCTTTCTCGAAAATTCTGCCTCAGTTTCCATTTCCTGGGTGATATGACCGAACCGTTATGGCGCCTACTTATCCCGTTAAGGAAGAAATCAGGTCAAACGTAGTTCCCACACTTGAAGTGGGAGAAAGTTGGAAATAATCAAAGGGATGACCGAGGCCGACAAAGGCCGCCTACATATCTAATTCTTGAGAATTCAGGTTGAACGTAGTTCAAGATAGGAAGTGGAAATATAGATTTTCCTAAGGGGGAAGCTGACACAGTCCACCTACGTATCTCATTCTTTGAGAATTCAGGTCAAACATAGTTTATAGATAGATGATAGGGAATTTTTAAGATTTTACTAAGTGCAAAATGATTACAATTAGAAAGTGTGATTACAAGGAAAGAAATAGAAGGAAAATAAACCGTCTTCAGGCGTGGTATCTCTTCACAGCATCGGAGTTAATATAGGCTTGGATCATACTTGTTCATCCATCTAAGACAAAATCAAAGCTCCTCCAGATAGCCCTTTTGGACAATGTACAGTCCTTTCCAATTTGGTGTGAACTTTCCTTTGTCCCGTGGGAGGGAAGGATCAACTGTCCATTCCCTGAATTGAATTTTGGATTGACCAATAAATTTTGCGAGGTGATGTTTGTGCTCATCCTCATCCTATTATTGTAGGACCAGTCAAAGATGTTGATGTATGGCTTGAGAAAACTGGTAATTTCTTTCTTTTTTGCTTTTGACAAATGAACACCAACGCTGATTTCTTTAACTTGACTGTCATTTCCCAAATTAACTACCTCAATCCCTTCCAGGTGGGGCTTTTCCTGGTCTTCAAAGTTCTTAGACTTCTTAGTTGTTCATTCCAGGACCACGATTTATTCAACATGCCTTTCAAAATCATTATCATCTAGCTTGGTTTGTTCGTTAAGCTCTTGACATGACATGACAATGGCATGTTTTAAGCTATTATTACTGAAATCATAAACAAAGCAAGTTAGATAATGACCAGTAATCATATAGAAAAGTTTTCTCAATAAGGGAGGCTTTTCTTTGAAATCCAAAAATATTTATAAACTATGTCTATAACCTGCATGAATGCATGTCTGTGCCTTTGGGAAAGCGGTAAAATAGTACAAGGAAATTGAAAACATAAAGGGTGGGTAACGGAGTCCATCCGAACCATCACCGATTTTCATACAACAGAATCTTTGTCTACCCAGCCGAGTGGAGAGTCATGAGGCAAGTTGTGGCCCAGTTCTGCAATTCTTCACTAGGCCTGGCATCCCTGATCATGGCTTTTTCGGGGATAGCATCACATTCTTCAAACAGATCTCCTATTCCATCCTCTAACCCATTTCTTGGGGAACCAATACGCATTGGGAATGACTGATATAGGTGAAGTAACGGCTTTGGCAATCCTGACTGCTTCTCCGCCTTGTCTTCATACTTTAACCCATACTTGATCAACTTTCAAGGTATGCTTATTAGCTCAGTCATACCATCAGAACTCTTGCATAATCCAAGACTTGTTTCATATTCGCTCACTAGTATCGTGGTTGCGAGCATTTTATAGATAAGAGGCATGCGGATTTGAGGAGCAAGATCTTCTCCCGTGGCATTGACAATCTCTACGGTGTATAAATCACTTCCTTTTGTGACTTATTCAGTCACAGGGACACAACCATTAACGTGCAAGGCCTTGTTGCACATTAATCCTTCAAAGGGTAGCTCAACAATACTTAAAGTAGCTATAGCTTTTTCAGGCATTTCCTACTTTTTATGGCTAACCGGCACTATTGAATTTCCCACAACCCATTCTTCATCAGCCTCTATCATGTTAACAGTGGCTCTTTCGTGATTCGGGAGAGGGTTATTATTAACATTGCCGGTGTTGTTTGTAGTGTGACCGCTCTTTGATCAATCAAATACTGAATTTTGTGCAACAAGTTAATGAAATCTTCGGTATCATGTCTGACTCCTCTGGAATGATAACCACAACATCGATTAGCCCTGAAGAAACGAGAGTCAGGATTTTTAGGTTTAGGTTGTATGGGCTGAATAAATCCAGTAGCCTTCAATCTCTCATATAACTAAGTTCTGGTCTCCGCCAGCTGGGTGAAAGTCTGAGGAGCTTTCTTTTCCAAATTTAGACGAGGGAGATTTGCATTGGCGGGAGGATGAACCTGGTGATTATCCATGTTTTCGGGAGCCTTTTAATACACTTTAATGTTTTGAGGAGTGTCTTGGTAAGTGGGTTGCACATTTGGTTGTGGATCTTGGTAAGTGGGTTGCATATTTGGTTATGGAGCTTGGTAATTAGGCTGAGCATAGAAACTCGGTAGATGGTTTTATGGAGCTGGGGGAGGGATTGTTGGAACAAGTGATTTTTTATAGTTGGCCCCAAAGGGCTTCTTCGATTTTGTGCTAGGACTGGAAGATACTGAAAAAACTTCTTCCCTCTTTTTCTTGGGAAATCCTGTTGACCCTAAGGATACCGAGGCCTTGGTAATCTTGCCGCTACGAAGACCTTCTTCGACAATTTCACCAATCTTAACTAGGTCAGCAAATTTTGCTTTAACTGCTGATATCATTTTGTCGTAGAACTCTTACTCTTGAGAGCGCATAAACACCGCACTTATCACCTCTTCAGTCATAGGAGGCCAAACTCTCACTGCCTCCTTTCTCCACCAATAGGTGTAGTCTCGAAAGTCCTCATTTGATTTCTGCCTGATATGACCTAGAGAGTATCGATCCGGGATAACTTCCACATTATATGCAAACCTTTGAGCAAAATCTCGAGCCAAATTACTCCCTCTAGCCCATTTTTCAGTTCTTGTGCGGTGAACCACTCCAAAGCCTCTCCACTCAGACTTCACCTAAACAGTCTCATTAGCAGAGCGTCGTTCTTTCGAGCACCGACCATTTGGATGCCGTAAATTCTCAAATGGGCTTTGGGATTCCCAACACCGTTAAAGGTCTCGAACTTGAGAATCTTGAATCTGTCTGGCAAGTCCATCTCTGGATGGATACAGATAACATTGTAGTCATAGCCTTTCTCATAAGACGATCCCCGAAACTCTTTGATCCTGGCTATCTCTTCTTTAATTTAATCCATGTCATGATCACGCTTTTTCTCCGTGGCCCTCAACTCTTTCTCTTTCTCCTCATAGTGGTCAAGCTCAGGGCTTTCCGAGAGAGCGGTGTATGGTTCTGTCATAGCATGAAAAGAAAGAGTTAGTAAGTTCTGGATAAGTGGAGGCTGGACATGTGGAATGGCATTTGGGTACGTGGGGTTATAGTTCTGCGGATTAGTGACGTTGGGATGGTTATTCTGGGAGTTGTAGGCATTTGGTGGCGTATTTTGGTAATTTGGAAGGAGGTTTTGTGGATTGTAGGCACTTGGGTTATTGTTTTGGTTAGTGTGCTGGACAGGAGGAGTATGAATTTGATACGAGGATCAGATATGAGGAGGATTGTTGGAGAGGGGTTCATTAGAAGGTCTGGGAACGGAGGAGGAAGGGATATCTCTTGGCTGATTTTCAGTCAATGGGGAGTTGAGCAAAGGGATTCGGAGAGGAGGCTGGGAGTTACCCAGAGTCGGGGTATTGGCAGCGATAGCCAAGCTAGCTATATCTTTGGCCTTCTGTACTTCTTCTTGCATCTTTTCTAATTTTCTTGCAAGCTCTGCAATCATTTCATTCTTTTCGGCGATAATATTATCTCTTACAGTCAAAAAATTTTCTTCCTCACTGTCAGTCATTTTACCCTTAGCAAAGCAAGGGTTAGAGGAGGAATCTATTTGTGCCAACACAGATCAATTTCTATTACCTATTGAAGTAAAACAACTCAAAGGCCGATATGTTAGATCTCGTTAATGATAAACAATACAAGATATCCGATCGAGAAGAAACACATACAATTGCTTTTCATCAAGGCAAATTGATCCACGGGTGTTTATTGGCTCAAGGGTTCGATGGACGGGATCGATTTTAGGGTAGGTAGATTCTATCAGGAGATTTGACTTGTCGAGTCTTCAGCACTTGATGTGTCTTCTAAATTCTTTGGCATCTTTGTTGAAGTGGGGAAATGGAAATTTTTGTAGTTTGGATAAGGCGAGTTCATTTTCCAAACAAGACATAAAAGGGTTTTAAAAAGTCTTTGGATTTTTTTGGGGAAATTTGAAGAACTCCAAGAGAAATTTTGTGTAGTGGGATTTATATTTTGCCTACTGTGTTCTAGAAAATTTTGGGACGGAATGGACCAATTTTCCTTGATTCCAGCAACACACATAGCACATATGACAGTTATATCACATAACAGTTCATAGCGCGTCCTATACGGATATGTGACCTTTTTATGCCAAAGATAGGCCTAACTAATTGAAGGATGTGTATGTCATTTCTAAACGTTCCATTGCCCAAAAATATATTTATACATATCGATTAAATGAAATGGGGGTACAAAATTATGGGAAAAGGAATGTACATCAAAATCAGTCTCACGCAGGGCTACAATCCTAAACTAGGTCATCGTGGCTGGTCCTTCGTCCTCAAACTTCTTAGACTTCTTGTAAATTACAAACGCATTTCGGATGACAATCTTCAAAAATAAAAGACTATCTAAATATATCCCAATCCCGAGGGACAATGGTTCATACAACTCGATATCACATCCTTCAATTGAGCACGTAGGGACTGATTATTCTTTCGGGCGGTGGGCCCTTTCGAACACAAGGTGGTCTTACTAATGGACTTAATATCCCTTGGATTTTAAGACATCTTAGGTCAATGATTATTTCGGGATTTGGTTTCGCTCTATTCTGAGTTTCAAGAATAGGTTACGAAATTGATCGAGAACCCGAGTGGACAAGTGCGGGATGAAATAATGAACAAGTGTCGGCCAACCTGGAACCAAATAATTGCTCATTGTTTCGAAAATTCTGGGTCTTTAAGTAGAGAAGTGACCACGAAGACACGCATAATCATTTTTTTTCTGATAAATTCTAATTTTACCATTTGGCGGAACCTGTATGCCGTGAATGAAATAACAGTTTACAATTTGCAAAAATTAAATACGTAAATTACAAATAACTACTTTTACTATCTATTACAAACTTGAATAGTTAGTCAAATAAGTTAGTTTCAAACAATAAAGTTAGAACCTAGTTGAAAAATCTCCAGCGGAGTCGCCATTTCTATTTTTGAAAAAAAAAAAACCTGTGTGTGAAAATCATTTAGAAAATCTATAGTTAAAGTTCAAAACATTTTCAATTTTAAAGAGTCGCCACTTAGTTTAATTAAAGGAAAACCAAGAAAAAATTATAAAAATCTTTTAAAGTCAAAACATATATAACTTTAAAAATCAGAGATTAAGGGTACGGGTTCAAATTAATATCCCGAGAAGGTTTTGAAGGCACTCGGAATATCCGCTAACTTGCGGTTATCCGGACTTGTTTGAAAATAATTTACTTGACTAACT
The DNA here is from genome assembly GCA_003996215.1 of Jaltomata sinuosa. NCBI lineage: Eukaryota > Viridiplantae > Streptophyta > Magnoliopsida > Solanales > Solanaceae > Jaltomata > Jaltomata sinuosa. The sequence continues at coordinate 55,937 of QJPP01001104.1, forward strand.
TTGAAAAATGTTTGTTTAATTTTTGAAAAGACATGAGAATCGTTAATAAGTAAACAATTTTGACTAAAATAAATTAATCAATTGTAAAGTTGACAACAATTTTGAGGAAATTCGCAAATTCATTTCAACGGATCATAACAGACATACTTTTAGCACCTTTAAAGTATTTATACGCAAAGAAACTAATGGTAGGCAAGCAAATTTGATTTAATAAATAAAAAAATGTTTAAACAAGAAAGGTTCTTCCTTTGGGGATTTCAACTAAAGTAGATAAAATGTTAGAGTTCAAATAAACATACAAATAATTCTAATATTTACACAAGTAAATTAAAAGAGGGGAGAAGTGTGATTAAGCCTTCGGCTCAATCAAATTAGACTCTTGTCTAAACCTATCTTAAGATCTAATTTGGGCTTTGAGGCCCACTTACTGCTCACTGTGGACTTTTACTCCATTTGCTTCAAATTTGTCCATTTGGACTGCTGGTGTTGGTGCTGTTTTGGGCTTGGCCCATTTTTCTCAATTTTAACAACCCATATATGGGATGTATATTGTTATATATCGGCTGCAGAATCCTTTTATTAGCTTTCAATCCTGTGTATCTGCTTCTTGAAGGCATAAATCAGTCCCTTTTTGGGACCTGATGAACGACTTGACTCGACGAAGTTCATTGGGTTTGATCCAACCCGAAATGCAGGAAATCGGGAGTCCAAATGAGACTCGGATTGAGGGAGTTCATGCATAAAATGAAATAAGATAAGAATTACTATTTATCGTGTGAAAGAATTCTTTTGATCGACAATCAGCAACTTAGAGAAAGCAGGTATCTTATGCCAAAAAAAAACAATAATAATTAAATGAAATATGTTGCTTATGTCTTCACTGGACTTTCAAAAGAAAAGATGGACATCTCCTTATTGACTATCAATCATATGATGCATGAATTCAAATAATGCAACATTAACACAATCAGATTCAAAATCAGGAAAAAACTCAAAGGTCATATTGATCTAAGATTTCACTTTACGTCATAGGCATACCAAAAATCTTAAACTACAACAACGGAGGAAAAGAAAACTTATTTTATCGATTCCTTCTAGATTCCAGATTTTCTAGCATGCTAATATTGAGAATGTTAACCTGATTGAGCTAAGACTTAGTACAAACTAAATGTATCCAGTTTATATACCCAGATTGTTTATGAGAATGTAACAAACAAGAAACAAGCATGATTGATTTTTAAAACGATAGATGATCCTTTAATGTAACAGCTATTACAAAGCTAGTTCTCTAGTTTAAACATAGGACACGTTCCTTTTCTTATCCAGTAGCAATCACAACACATAAGGACAAATAAAAAATCTCGTTTGGCTGCTACAATCACACACAACTCAAACAGGACACATATTCAGAAGCATACTGAATCTTTAAGCCTATATCAAAACAAAAAATAAAGCTTTACACACATACGAAGCACCCGATCTCAGAAATTTCATCAGACACACATTATTATTGAAATCAACTAACACATTAAAAGTTGCAAAGATCAGTTCATTTTAGCATACAATGGTCGTTTCAGAAATTTATTCCCCTCATACAAATTTTCCAGCAGGCCATTGATTCAGCTCTCTAAAGAAAAAGATTCAACGACTAATATGCTTAGGAGAAGTGAAACAATACCTCAAATGAATCTAATCCAAACATAAATAGCTTTAGAGATTATGAAAGTGTTGCAACCAAAAGAAATGCAAAGTAAAGACGGTCAGATGTAGACTCACAGGCTATTGAAACACATGTTGTTTATACAAGGGCCAAGGATAATGGGCTAGAACAATGCTTCTCGAGACTTCAATCGATAATGAAAGGAACATCCAAAAATGATTTTCATCCTCCAGCAGGAAATCTCTAGCAGTACAAAGAAGGCGTAAATGCAAAAATGACCGGAAGGGTCATTACGTTATCCACTATTAAAAAGGACTTTCATCCTCGAAAGTCAAGAAGAAAGAGGTGCCTGAAGGCTCAAACAATTGTGGATACTGGGCCCGCATATCTCTCTCGGTCTCCCAAGTAGCCTTGTCGACTGGATGATGCCTCCACTAAACTTTTACAACAGGAATCTCCCTAGACCTCAACCTCCTCACATCTCGAGCCAATATAGCAACTGGCTCCTCAACAAAGTACAAGATCTCATCCAACTGAATCGACTCCTAATGCAACACATGAGACTCATCTTGAATATATCATCTCAACATCAAAACATGGAACACCAGATGCATAGATGAAAACATCAGAGGCAAGGCTAACTGATAGGCAACACTACCAACTCTCTGGAGGATCTCAAACGGCCCAATATACCTGGGGATAAGCTTGCCCAGCTGACCAAATCTCATCACACCCTTCATGCATGACACACAGAGGAATACCAAATCACGAATGCTGAACTCCAAGGCACGAAGTCTATGATCAGCGTAGCTCTTCTGCCTACTCTGAGCAACTCAAAGTCTATGTTGAATCACCCTAACTCCTTCTAAGGAGTCCCAAAGTAAATCAGTACTCTGTGGCCTAGACTCTAATTCGTCAAACCAACCAACCGTCGATATGCAACCTCTACCATATAATGCTTCAAAGGGTTCCATGCCAATGCTAGAATGGAAGCTATTATTATACACAAACTCGTCCAAAGGAACAAACTGATCCCAAGAACCTCTAAAATCAAGAACATAGGCTCGAAGCATGTCCTCCAGGACCTGGATAGTCCTCTCGGACTGGCCATCTATCTGAGGGTTGAAAGTAGTACTAAGCTGAACCTCTATACCCAAATATCGATGACTAGCTCTCCAAAACTGAGATGTGAACTGAGTGCCGCGGTCTGAAATGATAGAAGCTGGGACGCTGTTCAACTAAACAACCTAACAAATATAGATCTGAGCTAAACTCTCGGCATTGTAAGAAGTCTGAACTTGCAAGAAATGGGCTGACTTGGTCAACCGATCCACTACCACCCAAATGGAATCAAAACCCCTGAAGGTACGAGGCAAACCAACCACGAAATCCATAGTAATCCTTTTCACTTTCATTCTGGAATAGGAAGTCGCTGTATCAACCCACCAGGTCTCATATGCTCGAACTTCACCGATTTATAGTTCAAGCTCCAATACATAAACTCTGCTACATCTCGCTTCATACCACTCCACCAGTAAAGTTGTCTCAAGTCTCTATACATCTTTGCTGCACCAGGATGAATGGAGTATCTAGAACAATGTGCCTCACAGAGTATCAACTAAATCAAATCACCAACCCTCAGAACACAAAGTAGACCAACAAACCTCAGAACGCCATCTGAATCTAGAGTAGCCCGACTGGCCTCACCCCAAACAATCTGATCTCGAAGGTCACACAACTGCTGATCCTCAAACTGATGGCTCTATATCTGATCAACAAGAGTAGACCAAACCTCAACACAGGCAAGAACTTGACTATGATCCGACAAATCAAGCCTAACCAAGAAGTTAGCCAAGGACTGGATGTTCAAGGCCAATAGTCACTCAGAAACTGAAAGTGAAGCTAGGTTTCCCATACTCACCGCCTTCTGACTCAAGGCATCTGCTACCATGTTTTCCTTGCCCCGATGGTACCGAATAGTGAAATAATAGTCCTTCAGCAACTCAATCCATCTTCTCTACCTCGAGTTCAGCTCTCGCTGACTTATAATGTACTAAAGACTATGGTGATTGGTGAATATCTCACAATGAACTCCATATAAGTAGTGCCTCCAAATCTTGAGGGTGAAAACTACCGCTGCTAACTCTAAGTCATGAGTACGGTAGTTTCACTTGTGAACCTTCAGCTGCCTCGTTGCATATGTTATCACATGCCCCTGATGCATCAATACACAACCGAGACCAACCCCAGAAGTATCACAATACACGGAAAAACTCTGACCCTCAACTGGTAAAGTCAATACAGGAGCTGAAGTCAACAAGGCCTTAATCCTCTGGAAGCTATCCTCGCACTGATCCGACCACTGAAATGGAACATCTTTCTTAGTAAGCATAGTCAAGGGTGCTGCTATGGAAGAAAATCCCTCAATGAACCATCTGTAGTACCTGGCCAACCCAATAAAGTTGCGAACCTCAGTAGGAGTAGTAGGTCTAAGCCAATCACGCACCACTGAAATCTTACCCGGATCAACTCTAATCCCATCTTTAGACACCACGTATCCTAGGAATGCAACTAACTCAAGACAAAACTCGCACTTTGAGAACTTGTCATAAAGATGATGATCTCTAAAAGTCTGAAGTACAGTACTCAAGTGCTGCTCATGATCATTTCTACTCTAGAATTATATCAGAATGTCATGTATGAAGACTATTACAAAGGAGTCCAAATACGGGGTAAGCACCTTGTAAATCAAATCCATGAAAGTTGTGGGGGCATTAGTCAACCCAAAAGACATCACCAAGAACTCATAATGGTCGTAATGTATCTTGAATGTTGTCTTAGGGATGTCCTCCGCCCTAATTCTCAACTGATTGTAGCCTGACTTCAAATCTATCTTTGAAAACATAGTTGAACCCTGGGGATGATTAAAAAAATCATCAATACGCGACATCGGATAACCATTCCTCACAGTAACCCTATTCAGCTGTTGATAATAAATACACATTCGCATCAACCCATCCTTTTTCTTAACAAATAGAACAGGAGCACCCCAAGGCGACATACTCTGTCTAATGAACCGCTTAGCTAACAATCCTGGAGCTAATCCTTAAGCTCTCTCAACTCAGTAGGAGCCATACGGTAGGGAGAAATAGAAATGGGCATGTTTCCTAGCTCTAACTCAATAGTGAAATCAATATCTCTCTCAGGTGGAAGGCCTGACAGGTCAGTAGGGTACACATCTAGGAAGTCTCTAACCACAGGAATGGACTAAGGGGAAGAAGGGTCGGCAATAGCATCTCGGACATATGCTAAGTAAGCTAAACACCCTCGCAAAATCAGCTTCCTAGGTTGAAGACAAGAGATGATCCCAAATGCCACACAACCAGGGATACACCAGAAATGGCGATGGTAATGGTCTTGGCATAATAGTCCAAAACCGCATGGTGAAGGAATAACTAGTCTATGCCCAGTATCACATCAAAATCTAACATATCAAGTATCATCAAATCACCCCAAGTCTCCAAATCACCAACATATTTCATGCAAGATCACACAATCCCATCCACTACTAAAGAATTTCCTACTGGCGTTGAAACAGAAACAAGAACAAATAATAGTTCACTAGTCAACCTCAAACAAGGCACAAAGTAGGTAGATACGTATTAACATGTAGATCCAGGATCAAATAAAGTATAAGTTGTTTGATGGTATACAAAAATCATACTTGGGCTCACATCATCCGAGGACTCTACCTCTGGTCTCCCAAGGACCGTATAGAACTGATATCGACCACCATCTGACGGACTTCCATCCCTACTACCTATCCTACCTCATGGGCCACCACCTCTACCTTGACCACCACCTTCTTGAGCCGGTGGCTGAACTTAGTGAATAGGCTGAGCTGGTATAGAAGCTGGCTGAACCGTACCTCGCTGGGGGAAATATCAAGCAAAATGACCACTAACTCCACACTCATAGCCGGTTGTACCCCGCTGGGGGAAATCTCTAACAAAATAACCGCTGACTCTACAATCATAGAAAGGGCCTGATGGCCCACCCTGCCGAGATAAACCTGCTGAGCCTTTATGGCCACCTCAGCCTGATACCCCAGAAGTAGTACCTCTCGAAGACTGACTACTGTGACCATGCTGATTGCTATGACCCTGCTCAAACTGAGAACCAGAATGCTGAAATGAAGCCTGAACTGGTTTACTAGACTGAACCTGGTACCTCTTATCTCTGGCCCCGGTGTCATAACGATGTGAATCCTCTACAGTACGAGCATAGTCCGCGATAGCCTGGAATGACCGACCACTAGCAACCAATATCTCTGAAGGCTCTCTAAACTCTCTCTGTAGCCCCCAAACAAATCTATGGACTCTGTCAGACTCAGTAGGAATAATCATGGCCCCAAATAGAGCAAGGTGCTGGAAACGGGTCTTGTACTCTGAGACGGTCATGGTATCCTAAGTAAGTCTGGTGAACTCCTCTCTTCTCCTCTCTCTGTCGCTTTGAGGTAAGAACTTACCCATAAAGGCCTCATAAAACTCGAACCAATTCAAAGGAAGTAATGATGATGTTCTGCAAGTAACCTGGGCCCTCCACCATAACGTCGTTGGGCCCTCCAGCTGATATGTAGTATAGCCAACCCTGTGAGTCTCCAACAACCCCAGATGGTGCAGCATCTCCTCACAAATAGTAAAAAAGTCATGGGGGTCCTGCCCAGAAGTACCAGCAAACCTCGGAGGTGCCAATCTCATGAATCTACCCAACACTTTATGCTCCATCTCTGTCACAGCTGGGCGAGAAGAAAGAGGTTGTGCAACTGATGGGACCGGAATAACCTCAGCATGGGGAGCCAAAATAACAGGTTTTACTCCTAATTTTGGTGCACCTAGGGCTGCCCCTGAGCGGATGTCTATGCTACCTCAGAAGGCCGCTCTCTAATCATACCCAACAACTATAACAGTAAGCCCCGAATATCTAATGACTGAGCTATGGCTGAAGCTGGCACTGGAGCTGGTGGTACCTGGGCTGCCCCCTGGTCCACATGCTGCTCGGGAGCAAACTCTGGCTCATGATCATGCTCGGGCCCTATCTCAACTCTAGAAACTCCCATTGCTCAGGGATGTCCTCGACCCCTACCTCTACGACCTCCCCGACCCCTAGCTGGAGGTAGAGGCTCATCTCTGCTCGACGCCGATGATCTCGTACGAGCCATCTACGGAAGAATGAATGAGAACAAGTGAGTTTTAAAGAATCTCTCGATGATTATGCACGATACAGAAGAAAATAAGAGTCATATTTCCTATGATGTCGCTATAGCCTCTCGAAGATTGAGTACGGACGTCTCTGCCTCGATCTGCGGGACTCTACTAGACATTGGCTCCTATGCCGATGATACCGGTGAACCTAAGCTCTAATACCAATCTATCATGACCTGATTTCTTGGTCATGATGGCACCTACAACCCCCGGTAGGCGAACCAATCCTCATAGCCAAGAACGGTTTGTAATGGAATACCATTTAACAATTTAGCAGAATAATGAACTAAATAAGCGAAAGCAAGGGAAATAAGCTGAAAAAAGTAGATACAGGAATATATATACATATGCGGCAGCTAAACAAAAACCCCAAAACCTGATATCATAGTATAGATCCAGAACTACATATAAGGAGTATAAAGGATCCAAAATAATATATATTGATGTCTCCGAGTAGTAATAGAGTATATGATGTAAAGGATAACTAAAAGCTAAGCTCCAGTCGCCAAGAGCTCACCCTTAGTCTGAAATATCTCAAAAACAGCTCCTCGCACGAGTCTCCAATGATCTAACAGTGATGGCCCACACTAGGATCTACACCAGAAGATGTAAAGTGTAGTATGAACACCAATTGCAAAGCAACCTGTACCCAGTAGGTATCATAGGCCGATTGGGCATATATAAGATAAAAGAGAAGTAATAAGCAGAATAGAAAATAACTAGTCACAGAAGGCAATGAAAAAGTACACGGAAGCTAGCACAAAAGGAATACAAGCAGGAACAATACATACAGCTAGCTAAAAGAATACACATCATAGGCAAAAGAAAGAAACACGTACCCAAGATCCTTATAACAACAAGTATACAAAGAAGAGTTTCAAAAATAGGCAGTATACTGGTAACCTCAACGAATAGAGAAGGACAGGAAGAAAATAGTAAACATGTTCGATACAATAAAGGATAACCCAACTAAGCATGGAATCTCAAGTCAAGAATTCAACAACAGGAAGCCCACGTTTAACCTTAACAATATCCAAATTCATAAGAACCACAATAGGAACCAACAGAGAGAAACAGTAACAATAAGTCTACCTACAGTCCCACAAGCACCCATACACCCAAGGAACAAAAACAAGTGAATACAAACCCTCCGGCATCTCATACTACCGGAGCGTACAATCAACAAATATCAAACAAGGGTGGAACCTCACACAAATGAATGGTATGACATACCATGCTAAGCCAAGAGTGATAGTAATACTGTATGTTACCCACTTATAGCATCCTATAAGGACTAGAAGACATGATCCATGGAAGGTCACACCCATATACCTCTCTTACACCGTATACCCCCTTTGGAACTCGTAGCATACAACCCCTAGTTTGGAATAGCAAGGTCCATGGAGGCCCCCGACCAATATAGTAGATGACACATAATCTTGAAAATCGCAAAGTAAAGCTTCCCAGAGAGTATCCAGGTCTAAATCAGTAAGTCAAATAGTCCTAGAGCACAGCCCCGCCGAGTCTAGCATCACCCTGGAAGTTATAGTAAAATAAGTCTAGTGCTTGACCCCGCCGAGTCTAGTATAAGTTGAAATAGTGATAAAACATCCTTTAATTTCCCCTTACCTCAAGAAGATCCATTAAGACGGTACCAACCCCTTTTCAATCAATTTTACTGAAAATGGGTTCCACAAGCCATACAAGGTTTAGAAATTCAACAATAGTAGGCCCAAAGCCAAAACCATTGTAAAATCATGAAGAAAACCCTTTATTATGCATGATAAATGGTATACAAAATCACAACAGTAGCCCCCGACCCACATTCAACCTATCAGCCTTGCACAAGCTCCAATAATTCTACCGCATAGATAGCCAGCTTTACAACAATAATAATGATGCCTGGGACTCATGGACATTCTCATATAACCCACCATCTATGTTCCAGAGTCAAGAAAGGCCACACAGGACCACAAGGGTGATAATATCATCTATCACAGTTACTACAACCATCGGAGGAAGAACGGAATCAGACATGAATGAAGCTGTCAAGGTCTATGGTACAAACTAGTAATCCCAACCCAAGGATGCCAATTAGTATAATTTTATTCTATATATGCAAAGTCTAAAGAGTTTAAATAGTAACCTACCTTGGGGATGAACTGCAAACACGAACTGTCACTCGTGTTCCTTCCCCTTCTAAGCAGCCTCAGAAAGCTGCCATGCTATCAAGAACTAAATCAAAGTGTCAGGACGAGAAGAACGACACCCATATTGCTATACGAAAAATCGGGTCAAAAAATGACCCTCGGAGCTTGCTTAGAAAAATAAAAAATAAAATTCACAATTATGTTTGCGGTAAATTTAGGAACACATGGTCAAAATTTGAGCGCAAACGGAGTTCATTTTGGGGCTCAAAATAGCCCCGAAGTAGTACTAATTCATGAGAATAAAAATAGAGAATTGCGATTTTCAAGGGCAGAAACGAATTAATTTGGAAGCAAGGAAGCAAGAATCTACCACGGACTGGAACTACAGCTACAACGAGCATTCAAGCTCTCCAACGCAGCTTTAACCCAAGAAAAATCAAGCTTGTAAGAGCCTCAACCATAGAGGTTTTTGAGCTTGAAGAGAAGAACAAGGCTTGAAGAAGAAGAGGCTTACCAACGATAAAGGAGCGAGATTAACGATAATTTAGAGAATTTTCACCAGCCCACACTGTTCTTGAATAATTAGAGTTGAGAAAAAGGAAGTTGTAGTTGAAAGAAGTCAAAGAAATAAGCTGAAAATCGTGAAAAATAAGAATTTAAAGAATGAAATTTGTGGAAATTAATGAAAGTTAACAAGAGATTTTACCTATTCACGAGGCCAAGAAACACACCCGGATCAGCAATAATTATTCCTCCAAGGTATGAGTAAGAGCAGGTGAAAATTTGAAGGAATTTGGTTTTAAAATGGTGGAGAAAGCTAGTTAGGAAGATGAGAGCAAAAGCTGAAAATAAAGCTGTCAACAACTATTTAAAGCTGGCCCGCAACAGAAAAATCTGCAATTTTCTAAACTTCTATGGGGCATTCTGGGCACAATCATCACGATACTCACAAACCACTAGATCTATTTGAGTAAAAACAACATTCCAAACTCAATGGAATCAACAAATTTATCAACGGAGATTGTTTTAAGGAAAAGTGGGCCCCATGCCCAAAACTAACTCGGAACTCAATACCCCAAAATAAGTTTGGAAGCCCCAGAACCTGAACCAAAGAGTACCCTAGACCAAAGTCGACATTTTGGAGCTAATAGCGTGGACAAAGTTTCCATCCGAGGCCGTCTTCTCTGAATGTTGACCAAAGTCAAACTTTCAAGTTCAACTTGGCTAAACATAAAACCCCAGACAAAACTAAACCGAAAGCTCCCACAACCTGACCCAGGGTCCATCTAGACCAAAATCTATGCTCTGGAGCTAATGGAACTGTCAGAATTATATTCTGACAAGAATTAAATGTTGACTAAAGTCAACGATATTCTAAGTTAAGGCTCTAAAATAGGCAAACAGCCAAAACGAATAAATGAACGACCAGAGCACCAAAACACCAGTCCCAGCAAGTCATAAATGACTTAGAGCCGCTACAGGAAAGCTCTAGTAGTACAAAGAAGGCATAAATGCGAAAATGACCGGGAGGGTCATTACAAACCTTGGTCAGCTTTCGATGATTGGAGTGTCGAATTTGAAATCTGACGATTCCATCAACTCTGGAATGTTGAGTTTGGGTTAGGTAGATGGTTGGTTTGGGTCCCGGGTGTCCCAATTTCATTTCCAGTGTTTAGTTGCTTGTTTGTTAGTATTGACTCGGGTCAATATTTCTGTGAAACAACCTTGTATGGAAGTTTCTTTGATTCTGTTGAGTCCGGAATGTCGTTTCCACTCTGTTAGCATTGTTGGTTTTTGAATATCGGTTTTTGATTATGCCCAGAATGCCCCATAGAGTTTTGGAAAAGTTGAATTTTTTTGTTGTTGCAGGTACAGGTCTCAGGCCTTAATCGCAATCGCGAGATTCTCCCTCGCGACCGCGATGAAGCACCCGGTCCCTTGTTCATTGCGATCGCGATGTCCTTTGTCACGGCTGTGATGAAGCCTCTCCCCCATTGTTCTTCACGATCGCGTGGATAGCCTTCGCGATCATAATGGTCTAGCCAGCATTGTCCTCGCGATCGCGAGGGTTCCCTTTGCAATTGTGATGAAGGGCCCCTTGGCGGTATATAAGTTTCTCCACTTTGTCTCCTTCATTCAAAATGTGATTTTTCCATTGATAATAGCTCTAAACTCAGTATTTGATCAATTCTTGGTGTTGGAGTGCATAATTCTTGCTTGTGATCGTTCCTCTATCATAATTGGTAAGTTTTATCAGCTTTAATCCATCAATTTCTCTCATTTGGTTCTTCATTGTTTCTCATAGTTGGCTGGCTAGTTTGGGCGAATTCTGTGGCTAAATTCTCTCAAAAATCTGAGCATGCCTACCTTGGAGTGTGGTGATTGTCGTGCGCTTCTTTATTTTTGACTTTGGGTCGCGGGGCCCACGGGCTCGCCGGTGACCTGAATTTTGACCCAACTATTGTTATAGCAATATGGGTGTCGTTAGACTCGTCTTGATGTATTATTTATGATTTTGATAGTTTGATTGTCATTCCAAGCTTCTCACTGGTGGAGTGGTATGAAGCGGGATGTAGGAGAGTTCATGTCTTAGTGCTTAAACTGTCAGCAGGTGAAGTTTGAGCACATGAGACCTTGTGGGTTGATACAGTGACTTCCCATTCCTGAGTGGAAGTGGGAAGGGAACACTATGGAGTTCGTTGTTGGTTTGCCTTGTACCTCTCATGGGATTGATTCCATATTTGTGATTGTTGATAGGCTGACTAAGTTAGACCATTTCTTTCCAGTTCAGACTTCTTACAGTGTCGAACGATTAGCTCAGATTTATATTTGTGAGGTTGTTCGGTTGCACTGGGTCCCAGCTTCCATTATTTTAGACCGCGGCACTCAGTTCACATCTCAATTTTGGAGAGCTATTCAGTGAGATTGGGGTACAGAGGTTAAGCTTAGTACTGCTTTCCACACTCAGACAGATGGCCAATCTGAGAGGACTATTCAGGTCCTGAAGGATATGCTTCGGGCCTGTGTTCTTATTTTTGAGGTTCTTGGGATTAGTTTGTGCCTTTGGCCGAGTTTGCGTATAATAATAGTTTCCATTCTAGCATCGATATGGCACTGTTTAAGGTATCATATGGTAGGCATTGCAGATCACCGATTGGTTGGTTTGACGGGTTGGATTCCAGGCCGCAGAGTACAAATTTGCTTCGAGACTCACTAGACAGAGTTAGCGTGATTCAGGATAGACTTTGAGCTTCTCAGAATAGGCAAAAGAGTTATGTTGATCATAGACTTCGTGCCTTGGAGTTCAGTGTTAGTGATTTGGTATTCCTTTGCGTGTCACCCATAAAGGGCGTGATGAGATTTGGTCAGTAGGGAAAGCTTAGTCCCAGGTATATCAGGCCATTTGAGATTCTTCAGAGGGTTGGTAGTGTTGCCTATTAGTTATCCTTGCCTCTGATGTTTTCAGCTATACATCATGTATTTCATGTTTTTATGTTGCACTAGTACATTCCAGATGAGTCTCATGTGTTTCATTGGGAGTCGATTCAATTGGACGAGATCTTGTCCTTTGTTTAGGAGTTGGTTGCTATATTGGCCAGAGATGTGAGGAGGTTGAGGACTAGGAAAATTCCCATTGTGAGTTTAGTGGAGGCATCATCCAGTCAAGGGGATACTTAGGAAACCAAGAGAGATATACGGCCCCAGTATCCACAGTTGATTGAGCCTTCAGGTACCTCCCTTCTTCTTGTCTTTCGAGGATGAAAGTCTTTTTAGTAGTGGATGTTGTGATGACCCTTCTTGTCATCTTTGCATTTATGGATTCATTGTAATGTTAAATCTTTCCTGTAGTGGCCCCAAGTCATTTATGGCTTGCTGGGACCGGTAGTTTGGTCCCCTGGTCGTTCCTTTGGTTGTTTTGGCTATATGCCTATTTAGAGACTTGACTTAGAATATCGTTGACTTTAGTTAACATTCTTAGCTAATATGCTCGGAACTAAATTCCGACAGTTCAGTTAGCTCCAGAGCATTTAGTTTGGTCTAGTTGGACCTTTAGTTGAGGCTTGAGAACTTCTGGTGTGGTTTTTGTGTTGTTTTTTCTGTTTTCAGGCCATTTAGAGTTGGAAGTGTAACCTTAGTCAACTTTTGATGATCAGAGTGTCGGATTCAAAATCTGACAATTCATCAGCTTTGAAATGTTGAGTTTGGGTTAGGTAGGCAGTTGGTTCAGGTCTCCGGTGTATCGAGCTCATTTTGAGTTTTCAGTTGCTTGTTAGTTAGTATTGACTTCGGTCAAGATTTCTCTGAAATGACCTCATATGGATGTTTCGTTGATTCCACTGAGTCTGGAACGTCGTTTCCACTCTGTTACCATTATTTGTTTTTGAATATCAGTTTTTGATTGTGCTCGAAATATCCCATAGAATTTTGGAAAAGTTGTCAATTTTTGCTATTACAGGTGCAGGCCTCAGGCTTTAATCGTGATCGCGAGCTTCTCCCTCGCGATCGAGATGAAGCACTTGGTCCCTTGTTCATTGCGAATGCGATGTCCTTTGTTGCGACCGCGATGAAGCCTCTTCCCCGTTGTTCTTTACGACCGCGTGGCTAGCCTTCATGATCGCGATGGTCTAGCCAGCGTGGTCCTTGCGACCGCGAGGGGTCCCTTTTCTATTGCAATGAAGGGCCCCTGGGCAGTATTTAAGTTTCTCCACTTTGTCTCCTTCATTCAAAATATGATTTCTCCATTGATAACAACTCCAAACTCGTCCAAACTCAGTATTTGATTAATTCTTGGTGTTTGGGTGCGTAATTATTGCTTGTGATCGTTCCTCCATCATAATTGGTAAGTTTTATCGGCTTTAATCCTTCAATTTCTCTCATTTGGTTCTTTATTGTTTCTCATAGTTGGCTGGCTGGTTTGAACCAATTCTGTGGCTAAATTCTCTCAAAAATCTTAGTATGCACACCATGGAGTGTGGTGATTATCGTGCGCTTCTTCATTTCAGGTTTCGGGTTGCAAGGCCCACGGGCTCGTTGGTGACCCAAATTTCGACCCTTCTATGGTTATAGCAATATGGGTGTCGCTAGACTCGTCTTGATGTATTATTTATGATTTTGATAGTTTGATTGTCATCTAGAGCTTCTCGGAGCAGTTCAGCCTTGGATATCATCGTGCCAACAACTTGTCATCGAATGTAACTCCCTAGACTTTGCATAAATCGGATAAAAGTATACTAGTTGGCATCCCTGGGTTGGGTTTATTAGCATGGCACCACGACCATTGACCGTTTTCCCTGTCCATATTGTTCTTTCTTCCGTTATGTGTAGTATTCCTCGTAGCTTGATATTATCACCCTTGTGGTCCTGTGTGACCCTGTTTTGACTCTGGACCATAGATGATGGGTTAGGGTGTCCGTGACTCCTCGACAGTGTTATCGTGATTTTAGGCTAGTGATGCATGTTGTAGAGCGATTGGAGCCTGTGCAGGGCTGATAGGTTGATTGTGGGCCAGGGGCCACTGTTGTGATTGTGTATACCACTCATCATGCATATAAAATGATTTTCTACATGATTTTACTAAAGTTTTGGCTTTGGTCTTCTATTGATGATTTCTAAACCTTGCATGGCCCGTGGGTCCCATTTTTCGGTAAAATTGATTATGAAATTGTTTGGTACCATCTTAATAGATCTTCTTGGGGTAAGGCCTATGATACCTACTGGGTACCATTTACTTCGCATTTGGTGCTCATACTACACTCTGCATCTTCTGGTGCAGATCCTAGTGTGAGCCATCGCCGCTAGCTCATGGGAGACTCGTGCTTGGAGATTTTGGACCGTCCCAGACTGAGGATGAGCTCTTGGCGATCAGAGCTTAGCTTTTAGTTATCTTTTATATCATGTACTCTATTACTACTCGGAGACGTCTGTATATATTGTATTGGATCCTTTGTACTCCTTATATGTAGTTCCGGCTCTATACTATGATACCAAGTTTTGAAATTTTAGTTTAGCTTTCGCAGATGTATATATATTCATGTATCTACTTTCTTCATCTTATTTTCTTTGCTTCCGCTTATTTATATCGTTGTTCCTCTAAAGTTTTAGATGATAGCCCATTACTAAGCGTTCTGGGCTACGGGAATTGGTTTTCCTACTGGGAGGTTGTAGGTGCCATCATGATCGAGAGATCGGGTCGTGACATTAGAATTCTACCTTATATAAAAAAATTCCAGTCTTATTTAAGTAATATTTTGGGTCAAACTTTACAAGAAACATAATTTTTTTTACTTGTATGTTTTATTCTTATTTTAATTTTGATTCAAGTCTTCTTCTTGCATTCATTATTACCATCCTTTTGTCTTTTTTTAGTTAATTTTTTAAAGGTTATATATGAATTATACATAATCAACGATTGACAATGGATTATCCCCTTTTGATAATTTTTTGTGTTTGCTCTTTCAGTTAAAAAATTTCAATCGAAAAACCCAGACGAAACAAGAATATCGCCGATGAATGCTACGAGCAATTTAGCACAGAACAACGATTAAGTCTTTAAATTCAACTTTTTTCCTATAGTGTTTGTTGTCAATTAAGGTACGCGTTTTGATCACGCGCAAAGCGTGTACACTAAACTAGTATATTTATAAACTAAACATAAAGTCCAAAATATTTTAAGTCAAATTTTTGAGCACTTTCAACTTTTCTAAGGTTAAACAATTTTTGGATCTTGATAAATTAAAATTTCTCTTAATTTATTTAATTTTTAATAAATTAGAAAAAATCATTACAATTAGAAACTATTTATCAATTTTCTCTTAATTTATTTAATTTTCAAAAAATTAGAAAGAATTATTATAAGTTAGAAAATATTTATCTATTTTGTATCATATGTTTACTTATCTATCTATCTATCTATCTATCTATCTATCTATCTATCTATCTATATAATTAACTTTTATTTTATATTTGAAGTACTTTCATCTATATAAATATTGTACTTAGTCATATAACATTCAAACAATATTTTTTTTTATACATTTATTATTAATTAACGCTACATACACGTGTAAAGCACGTAAACTAAACTAGTATAACAAAGTATAAATGTGCTTTTTGTAAAGGACGGAGCATATAAAGTTGACAAAAGGCATATAAAAGTGATTATCAAGACGGCATGGGAGGAACTACATTATCCCCAGGGTGATCAGGCAAACATCCTTCGCCAAAAAATTATACCAGATATGTAGATCAAATATTACTATTTTTGAACATATAAAGAAATTTGAACACCCTTGATACCTCCGAAATTGGCAGGGCAACGACCAAGGGTGTTCAGAATGAGCCAAACAGTGCATGTTCCATTCCGGCATCTTCTAATTTTATAAATTGTGTTGCAATAATTTTTCAACAAACGAATCAAAACCCACATATTACTTGGGTTATATTTTTCTTTTAGTTTCATCTGTGATTAATAATTACTAAATATGACATTGAATGGAAAGCCTAAACATTATTATTCTTTTTTTTTAATTACTACTTAATCTTACTTTTTTGAAAAGAGATTTTGTGAACTTCTTTTAATCTATTATTATGAAATATTTTAATTATTCTTCATTTATTATTAAAAACCTACCTCCTAAATTCTAAAGTATTATAGTTTACAACTTACAATAGATTCCACAATTTTTGGTTTATGATTTGAAGTGAAAAAAAATAAGAACACATATTAGTTTGTAGTTAACTATTGCTTCATCTCTCTGTATTTTTATAAATAAAAAATCCTAGACCTTAAGATGACTATAAAGAGAAGAAAATAGTTGATTATTTTAAAGGCTTAAAGATCAAGTGAAGAGGACATGTATGTCAGTATTTTTTTTCTTATCTAACAGATATTTTATTTAATACTAAGTAAGTTCGTAAATGGTAGTAGACATGCTAGTAGAGCATACATTATTAGTGGTAGAGATTACATCATGGTTTTTCAGACTATTACAAATATTACACATAGCTAATAAAATGAGCTTAGTAGAAACTACTTCATGTTTATCCGCCTAAAGTTTTTTTTGTTGCTGATTCTGGAGGTGCACACATGATGGTTGAGTTGGTCCTGCATCAGTTGCTTGGAACCTTTTTTTGCTAAGACACGTGCCACTTTTGTTTGTTTGTCGAAAGACATGCCGCCCTACTGAATTTTCCAACCTCCTCAACATGAACCTGCATGAATCAACCATATTATTATAAATGGGATGATTTTGATCAAGGAGTTGAATTACCTCAATGAATTCCACCTCAATATCAATTGGGATTAGATGTTGCAACACAGCCAGCTAAAGTCCTTGGTGAATTGCACAGAACTCAGAGAAAGTATGATTTAAGGAAGAAATTTTTTTGCAAAAACCAACTATCCAGTCTCTATTAGAATTTCTAGTCACACCACCAATTCCCCTTATATTATTATTGGTGGAATAAGCATCATCAATATTCAATTTGTACTGACCAGGTAGAGGTTGAATCCATTTTATATGAATTACTTTTTGTTTGCTACTTGGTTGGTATGATTTTTGGCGCTGTGCTTAAATTCTTGGGCACGCGTGATGACTGAAGGTATGGAAAGGGTATTGTGCTTGTTTTTAAACACATTTTAATTGTGACTCAGCCAAATATGTCATAGTGCAAAGGGATAAAGTGGAGTCCAGGTCAAGGAATAATGGCGTATAGGCAATCTAATGTATGTCACCATTTTTGATATATAATATAATTGAATCATTCTTTTACTAGTAGAATTTATTTGGTTGGCTTAATTTATTAGTAGGTTTTGATTTATACTATTATTAGTGTTATCATAATTTTTTTTGATGATTCAGTTGAATATCACATAGTTTTATTTAAAAGTTCCGTTCATCAAATTTTAATTATTTACTTCTGTAAAGTTTGAACACCCTTAATACAATTTTTGAGTACGTCACTATAAGAGGAATAAGAGGGAGGGACAAGAGGGGGACTAGAGGGAAGGGGGTTACACGGATGGTAAGCATTCTTCACCTCCAACCTTGAGGTTGTGAGTTTGAGTCAATCTTATGGTGAGGGATACAAATAAAGGAGGGAGGAGGAAGTTCTTGTTATTTAGTTAATTAATTATTTAAAACTACAATTGTTATGATCGATGGTAAAGGGCCAATGATTTGCTATTTCTTTTTTGTATTTAAACATACAAAAGGTCTCTATTTGTTAATTTTAGTAGTTGGACCTAACTGTATTTTTAAGAATATTTCATAATCCTAAAGCCAAGAAAGAAATCTATTATCATGACCCGATTTCTTGGTCATGATGGAACCTACAAATCCCTATAGGCGAACCAATCTCGTAGTCCATAATGGTTAGAAATGGGCTACTATCTAACAAGCATGCGGAAAAATAATGTAAATAGCGGAAGCAAAGGAAATAATTAAAGAAATAGGCAACAAGAATATATATATATATATAAGCGGAAACTAAACCAAATCTATGACCTGGTATTATAGTATAACAGCTGGTACTAGATGTACAGAGTACAAAGGGTCCAAAAGAATATATACACATTTATCTTTGTATAGAAAAAAGAGTACAAGATACAAAAGATGAGCTAAAAGCTAAGCCCCGATCATCAAGAGCTCACCCTAAGTCTCAGATAGTCCAAAAACCAGCTCGCACGAGTCTCTTTGAATCAGCAGCAATGGCTCACACTAGGATCTGCACCAGGATGATGCACAGTATAGTATGAGCACCAATTGCTAAGCAACGGGTACCCCGTAGGAATCATAGGCCGACTGAGCGCATATAAGATATAAGAGTAGTAATATAGCAGAAAAGAAACAAGTAGTCACAGAAGCAACAAATAGGTACATGGAGGCTAGCACAGAAGAATACAAGAAGAACACAACATGCTTGGCTAGCTACTAGAAATACATATCTCACAGGCACAGAGAAAGGAAAGAAAGAATGTACCTGGGGTCCTTGTAATAACAATATATATAAGGAGATTTTAAGAAATTCATGCTTGAAATCCAATTCTAACAACTAGGTCATGCCAATAATCCTAGTGTAACCATGAAGTATATACAACATAAGCTCCTAAATGTAAATCATTGAATAAGAACTCGAATGTAACCATATTCAGAACTAAAATCGCAATAGGATAATAATAAGTCTACATACAGTCCCAACGGGTGCTCATACACCCGAGGAATATATACAAGTGAAGACAAACCCTCTGGCATCCCATACTAGCAGAGCGTACAATCAACAAACAACAAACAAGGGTGGAACCTCACACAAATGAATGATATAATGCAATAGTGTAAACCAGGTGGAACAGTAACTCTGTATGTACCTCCTCTGGCGCCTATAGGCTAAGCAGGTAGGATCCAAAGGAAGGACACGACCCGTATACCTTAACTACATAATATATCCCTCCTACAGCACACTTGGCACATAGCCCCTAGTCCAGATCGACAAGATCCATGGAGGTCCTCAACCACATACAAAATCTCAAGTCTTAATATAACAGTCCAGAGTGTATCCAGATCGAAATAAGTAACCAAATCTCAAAAATGCATGTTCGGGGTTCTACCCGAGTCTAAATCAGTGAATCACGTCTCAAAAACCCAAACCAGGGTGCTCGGGCGTAAACGAGTTTAAAACAATGGTAAAATAAGTCTAACGCTCGGCCCATCAGAGTCCAGTATCATCTCAAACCAATAGTAAACCATGTCTAGCACCATGGCTCAACCGAGTCTAGTACAAGTGTCAGAAAAACTGTGATAAAATCATCCTTTAACTCTCTTACCCTAAGAAGATCCATGAAAACAATTCCAAACCTTTTATAACCATTTTTACTGAAAATCGGCCCTAAGGGCCATGGAGGTTTAGAAAACCAACAATAGTAGGCCCTGACATGCCTCGAGACTACACCATGAATGTAACACGGTGCTTAGAACCACAAGTGACCCCAAGTTAACCCATGGCATGACATAACACTAAACATTCTGTATAAATAAGACTGAGTGGAAGCTAAACTGATAAAACATAAGTTTTAGAATTAATCTAAAAACCTCTGAAGATAATATACATCTGAAAAGTAAGACCCAATCTGAAAATAAGCTGAATATCTAACTCTATATATGGAAGCCTCTACTACTGACGAGCAACTGGGACAAGTCCTCAGCTAACTCTAAATACTAAAATTGAAAATACTAAACAAGAATGTCATAAAAGTCCATCCTCGAATGATGAGGACTCACCCCTGGTAACTGTTGATGTGGCGATGGATCACACTAACTGTGATGCTGAGACTGAGAGCCTCAACCTGATATCATAATATGATATAGCGCAAAGAAGTATGTGGTCAGTACTTTGAATGTACTGAGCTTGTGAGATATGCACTAACTTAAAAATCATGAGAAAGCATGTATATAATGAAAGCATGGCTGAAAACTGGACTAAGTATAAATGCCTAAGAATGCATAAGTCAAACTGTAGAATATAGAATTTTTTCTAAAGATAGTGTAAATCATGTTTCTGAATTATAACTGTGCAATCATGATATCTAAACATACGTAAAACTGTTACTTGTAGATCTCTAGTAAGATGATTTATGTCTAAAAATCATGAAATAGTGCAACTGAGTTGAAAACCATGAGTCATGCCGAATGTCATGTCTAAAGTAAATCCTTAGGGGAGTTTCTTCTACTAAACATGCTGAAAACACAATTATACTGTACTGGATACAAGCTGAAAGATATATATGTTGATGCAATGACCAAGTATATAAACATGCAACTATATAATACTGAACTGAACTGAATAACTTAATACAAGGTCATGCAATATTGAATCTGAATTGTGGGAGCTACTATTAATCGACATACCCCAAGCTGAGCTAACTATGGGGCCAACCTGTAACCCTGGTTAGGAGGGTGTTCATATCTTGCCAATTAAACAAATATTTTCTAGTGTGGATCCACTAATCTGATATCCAAAAAGGACTAGGATGTCAAACCTAATCTGACGGGTGACCCCTTTATAACCTATGGTAGCGCCGTAGTTCTGGGGATTAGGGACTTTTACTAAAGGTCTCAGCCTAAACTCACGGGTGAACTTTCATACCATCATTCGCTCAATGTTAAGTACTACTCCCAACTGAGTAAATAAATAAATAAACAAACTGACATATTGGATAGCTCAAATACTGACTTTCTGAGAATGCAAAATAATACTGAGACTGAAAGCATTCTATTTTTCTGAATAGTTGTAGGCTGATAATTGGGTAATTTCATGCTTTAAAACTGAGTGCTAGTAGATTAGGCTAAATTCTGAAGAAAAGTTAATTCTTGTGAAAATACTAGAATTTCATGTTATTTTCTTGAAAAATAAGCTAATTCATGCAGAAGGTACTGTAAATCCAGGCTAAGTATGTTTCATCTAAATTCCAGATATTTTAAGAAAATATCTGTAAAACTTCATGCAATATCACTTAAACATATACGGAAAACATATGGTATCATAAGGAATTCAATTCTGCAAAAACATGCGTAAATTGGGTAAAATCAGGCTAAAATTTGTTTCTTCCCAAAATCTTGGGTTTTAAAATCTATTTACTGGAATTCATGTTAAAATCATTCTAACAAGGATAGTAGCTATGTAGAACCATGTAGAAATCGAATTCATAGTGAAACATATGTTTGGGTAAGAACCCTAGAATTATAACTTGAAAAATCATACTGAAATCTGAAACTTTGGGCATGAGGGTGAAAGGAAACCCTCAT
Source organism: Jaltomata sinuosa (assembly GCA_003996215.1). Lineage (NCBI taxonomy): Eukaryota > Viridiplantae > Streptophyta > Magnoliopsida > Solanales > Solanaceae > Jaltomata > Jaltomata sinuosa. The sequence goes on from QJPP01001104.1 coordinate 77,811, forward strand.
TGAAATCCCACATACATGTTTAATGGAGAATCTTTAACAATCTTGAGGGTTGGAAGCTTCGGAGAAGAACCCTAGTTGGAAGCTTGAGAGAATGCTTTTCTTACTTTTCTTTTCTGATTTGAGATTTCTAATTGAGAGAATGAGGGAACTTAGTCGACTAATTCCCCTTAAATCCCATATAAAAAGGCTAAAATGACTTAGTACAAGTCATAAATGGTGAAGGAAAAGACTAAGTTATCCCCATTAAAGGAATGAGAAACACTGAAATCGGAGATTCTACTGATGGGTTGACTGGTCGTGGAATGGGTTGACTGGTCGTCAACCCATTCATGGAATTTAGAGGCCTGGGTACCTCTCTGAAGGTGATTTCATGGGTTACGAGATGGACCATCATTCGAAATGATGACCCGTGAAGTCACCCGTGGAAACCTGGAAGAAAGGCTGAAAATTGAAAAACCAAGGGTCACTCTACTAACCGTGGTTTTGATTGATGGGTCATGGACCTACCAATAGTTTTGATGGTGAAAATTTAAAGTTTCAGGTCTGTTTTCAAGAGTCACAGTACAGACCGTTGTTCTATTTCATGGGTCATCATCCCGTTCGTGGAAACTGACAGTGCTGCAACAAAATACCCATAACTTTTTACTCCGGAATTTGATTAACGCACGGTTGGTGGCGTTGGAAAGAAGACTCAAATATCTTTAATTTGGAGGTACTAGGCCACCTAACTCTTCATATTATAGGATTTATGTTCTTTTGAAGATGACCCTAGGTTAGTCTTACATGAAAACTTCTTTGGTTCGGGTGCTTTTAACTTGACTTGCTGATAGGAGTTTCTTATGAACATAATTCGCATCTAAAACACTTCCCACACGAGGGAATTGATCATGACACCTATGGAAAGTGGTTTGAGTCTTAGCTTAGAATGTTTGGGGTGTTACAAGCCCGAAGCCAAAATAGTAGTAAAACATGTGTAAAACCTCTTTATATGCATGATAATGGCATGCCCAATCACAAACAGTATCCCAATGGCTCACAATTAACCTATCGGCCCTGCACAAGCTCAAATCATTTTACAGCAGATAAAATCAGCTCAATAGTCAAATATCAATGTCCGAGACTAACAAAAATTCCCAAATAACCCACCATCTATGGTCCAGAGTCAAATACAAGGCCACACAGGACCACAAGGGTGATAATATAAACTACAACGAATACTACAATCATCGGAGTGAAAATAAGACGGATATGAATAAGTGGACAATGTCTAGGATACCAAGTTAATAAACCCAACCCAACGTGCTAATTAGTATAATTATAGCCTATATACACAAAGTCTAGAAGGGTTAAATCATAACCTACCTGTTGTCCGATGACAAGTTGCTAAAATGATGATGTCCAAGCCCAAACCGCTTCGAGAAGCTACAAAATGAAATCAAACTATCATAAACATAAACTATGCGTCAAAATGAGACTAATGATACACATATTGCTATAAATATTACCAAGTCAAAATTCGTGTCACCAGCGGGCTCGTGGGTCTTATAACCCAAAGACAGAAATGAAAGAGCGTACAATGATCACCATACTCCCGTGAGTGCATGCTCATATTATTAGAAGAAGTTGGTCAAAGAAAAGGCTCAGAACAGCCTACCATTTAGAGGAACAACATAAGGAATCAAAGAGGAGAATTTCAAGTTCTTAGACAAAAATCTAGAATAAACTGGGTTGACAGTGGGGATGCTAACACAAGATATTTTCATGCCCAGGTCAAGCATAGAGCTAATACAAACTCAATTACTTCTGTCTATACTGCTAGTAGGGTGAAACTACAGGATCCCAAGCTGGTTGAGCAGGAATTTGTTGAATTCTTTTCCAAGTTAATGGGCTCTGTAGCTGACTCTCTTCCACGACCAAACATAGAGTTAATCAAGAATGGACCATGTATTTCCTATTCTCAGAAATGTGAATTGATAAAAGGGGTGACTGAACAGGAAATCTTTGATGCTATTAGAGGTGTGCCTTCTGAGAAAACTCCAGGGATTGATGATTTTCCAGTAGAGTTTTTCCTTCAGCATTGGTCTTTGGTTAAATCTAATGTTGTTAGTGCTGTCATGGAGTTCTTTCATACTAGGAAGATGCTAAGGGCTTTCAGTTGTACCGCCATTACTCTAGTCCCAAAAATTGCTTCTCCTACACAGGTTAAGGAATATAGGCCTATTGCTTGCTGTACAACTGTCTACAAGATTATTACTAAAGTCCTGACTAATCGAATTAAGAAGGTAATAGATGATTTGGTAAGCCCTGCCCAAACATCATTCATTGAGGGTAGAAGTATCATATATAATATCCTTTTCATCCATGAACTCTTGAAATGGTACATAAGAAAGGGATTATCTCTTAGGTATGTTATGAAGGTTGATTGAAGGCCTATGATTCAATTGAGTGATGTTTTTTAAAATCTATTTTGGTGGTGTTAGGCTTTCCTTTTAAATTTGTGCAGTGGGTAATGGAGTGTATTACCATTGTATCCTACTCTTTGGTGTTGTTTAGAGGTCTGACTCATCCCTTTGAGGCTAAGAGAGGCATCAGGCAAGGAGATCCTTTATCTCCTTACCTCTTTATGATTGCAATGGAGTATCTCTCCAGAGGGAACTTACTCATATTGGTCAGAACCCAGCCTTCAAATTTCATCCTTGGTGCAAGAAAGTGGGAGTGATGTATATATGTTTTGCAGATAATCTGTTAATATTCTGCAAAGCAGATATGCAGTCTATTCACCTGTTACAAGGGGCTTTCCAAAGGTTTTCTGCTGCATCAGGTTTAAAAGCAAACATAGAGAAAAGTTAGATATATTTGGCTGGTGTTAAGCTATTTTGAAGCACGACATTTTGAATACACTAGGGTACTTGGAAGTCTCTCTACCTTTCAACTATCTAGGGGTTCCTCTGTGCTCAAAAAAGCTTACAGTAGCTCAATTCTTGCCAATTGTTGAGAAAGTTACTGGGAAACTCAGATGTTTGTCTGCAAAACTGTTATCCCATGCTGGGAGAACTCAGTTAATTAAATCAGTCATTTTTGGGGTTCAAACCTACTGGGCACAAATCTTTGTACTTCCTAAAAGGATCTTGAAGTTGATTGAGACTGCTTGTAGGACTTTTCTTTGGACATGTACTACAACTCAGTCCAAGAAAGCTTTAGTATCCTGGGAGAAATTATGTAGACCTCAGATAGAAGGAGGGCAAAACATTATTAATATGACTGTATGGAATACTACAGCCATTCTGAAACAGTTATGGGCTATTACAGAAGAAAAAAAATGTTTGTGGATTAAATGGTTGAACATTTACTATATTAAGGGTGCTTGTGCTAAGCATTGTCCTATTCCCAAGAGTGCAACTTGGGTCATTAGGAAAAAATTGCTTGATAGAAGGTCTATTATAGAATGTCAGAATCTTCAGGGGGGTCTGAAAACTAGACTAAACATGATGGTGACTAGTGGGAAGTTCTCAATTCGATAGATGTATCTTTGATTATATCCACATTATCAAAAAGTTCCTTCGAAGGCTATTATTATACATCTAACTATTCACCCAAGAAACAAGTTCTTCCTATGGTTAGCATCATGGAGAATGTTGGCAACAGGAGAGAGACTGCTCAAAGTTGGTATTCAGGTCCAACTGGGATGTATCTTCTGTCAGGCCCCTCTTGAATCCTTTGAGCACGTATATTTTGAATGTCCAGTTACTAGAAATCTATGGAACAAGTTGCTTAATTGGCTGGGCATAAACAGACAGATTAGAGATTGGACAAATGAACTTTCCTGGGCAAATGTACTGGCTAAGAGCAGCACAACTATAGCTTTTTGTGGTTTTGGTGTCTTGGTTGCAGTTATATGGAGGGAAAGAAATCATATAATGTTTCAAGCTGGCACTTTTCATGTTGATTCTATTTGCAGAGAAATAGGTTGTCATCTTCATCTCAGAGGTAGAGCACTAGCCAAGTGGAAGATGCCTTTGCAGCAGTTGTGAGGAGTGCCTTGATTAGTAATAGTAAGCCTTAAATCAATGCAGTCTGTTGAGTTATATAAAGCTGGTTTAAGTCTTTCTTTAATGCATCCTTGTACTCTCAGTTAGGAGTCTGTTTGTTTAGCTACTACGCGAGTATGTGTAATTTTTTTCTTCTAGGATGTAGCTTACATGCTAGAGATAGATTAAGAAATAGATGGTCAGCATCTATTTGGTTTTGTTCTTCCAACTTTTGGTCTGAAATGAAATGAAACACTACTTTACCAAAAAAAGAAGGGAGAATTTCAAAATTTGAACGGATTAAAACTTACAATTATGATGGACAGACTATCACGGGCAATAAAATCACATACTAGCACCAGGAATTGAAGTAATATGGAGAAAAGGGGAGCTTGAGCTGTACTTTAATGGAGAAATGGGTCAAAGAGGTGAAGAAAACAAAGAGGGAGGTTTATATACTGCCCAGGGGTCCTTCTTCGCGATCGTGAAGGGACCCCACGCAGTCGTGATGACCATGCAGGCTAGACAATTGCAATCGTGATAGCTATCCATGCGGTCATAGAGAACAAAGGGGAAGACCCTTCATTGCGGTCGCGAGAAGGAGCCTCGGAATCTTGGAGAACAAAGAGGGGAGGGTCCATAGTCCCTTCATCGCGATCGCGTGAAGGGACCCTCGTGGTTGCGATGACCAACGAGGAAGACCATCACGATCGCGATGACTTCCTTCGCGGTCACAATTAAGGCCAAGGTCTGCACCTACAGCAGCAACCAGTAGAAAATCCAAGGGGGAAAAAGTCTCCAGATGGGCCCACAGGACTCATCCGGGACCTCGCACGTTCCAATGAACTATGCTACCGCACCAGAAACAACATTTCAGACTCAATGGAACAGACACAAAACCCAACAAAGGTCGGTTTAGTAAAAAGTTGGCCCAATGCCCAAATTCAACCTTAAGCCAAAATGAAACTCAATACCCCAAAATGAGTTCAGAAGCCTTGGAACCCAAACCAAAGGTCCCTCTAGCCCAAAGTCGACATTACGGAACTAACAGCGCTGACAAAATTTCCATTCGAGGCTGTCTTCTCCAAATATTGACCAAAGTCAAACTTCCAGCTCAACTGGGTAGAAAACACAGAAAGCAACTCAAAACCAAATCAAAATCTCCAAGACCCTGACCAAGGGTCCATCTGGGCCAAAATCCATGCTCTAGAGATAACAGAATTTGATTCCAAGCATGTTTACCAAAAATATTGATCTAAGTCAATGATTTCCTAAGTTAAAGCTCTAAAATAGGTAAATGGCCATAAAGACCAAAGGAATGGCCAGGGCACCGAACCATCAGTGCTAATAAGCCATAAATGACTTGGGCTGCTATCGGCAAGCTCTATCAGTTCAAAGAAAGTGTAAATGCGGGAATAACTGGAAGGGTCATGACATCATCCACTACTAAAAAGGACTTTCATCCTTGAAAGTTAAGAACAAAGAAGTACCTGAAGGCTCAAAAAACTGCTAATACTGAGCCTGCATCTCTCTCTCGGTCTCCCAGGTAGCCTCCTCAACAAGATGGTGCCACCACTGAACATTGACAACCGAAATCTCTGTAGATCTCAACCTCTTGATATCACTGGCTAGAATAGCTACTGTCCTTTCAACAAAGGCTAAAATCTCATCCAACTAAATTGAATCCCACTGCAACACATGAGATTCGTTTGGAACATAGTATCGCAACATCAATCTATGGAAAATTGGGTGCATAGCTGAAAACATAACAGGTAAAGCTAAGTGATAGGCAACACCACAAACTCTATGAAGGATCTCAAATGGCCAGATATACCTGGGGCTGAACTTGCCCCGCCTACCAAATATCAGCACGCCCTTCATGGGCGATACATAGAGGAACACCAAGTCACCAACACTGAACTCTAAGGCACAAAGTCTATGATTAGCATAGCTCTCTTGCCTGCCCTGAGCTACCCGAAGTCTGTCCTGAATCACCCAAACTCTATCTAAGTAATCGCGAAACAAGTCTATACTATGTGGCCTAGACTCCAAACCATCAAAACAACCCACCAGCAATTTACAATGCCTACCATACAATGCCTCAAATAGTATCATGCCAATGCTCGAATTGAAACTATTATTATAAGCAAACTCAGCTAAAGGAACAAACTAATTCCAAGAACATCCAAATTTAAGAACACAAACCCATAGCATGTCCTCCATGACCTGAATAGTCCTCTTGGACTGGCCATTTGTCTGAGGGTGGAATACAATACTAAGCTAAACCTCTGTACCCAAGTCTCGCTGAATTGCCCTCCAGAATTAAGATTTGAACTTAGTGCCATGGTCTGAAATGATAAAAGTTGGGACCCTATGCAACTGAACAATCTCACGAAGGTAAATCTGAGCTAACCTCTCTGCACTGTATGTAGACTGAACCGGCAAGAAGTGCACTGACTTAGTCAGCCGATCAATAATCATCCAAATGGAGTCAAATCCTCCAGAAGTACGTGGCAACCTAACTACAAAATCCATAGTAATCCCTTCCCACTTCCACTCAGGAATGGGAAGTTACTGCATTAATCCACCAGGTCTCATGTTGCGGAACTTAACCTACTTACAGTTCAAGCACCGAGATACAAACTCTGCTATATCCTACTTTATATCACTCAACTAGTAAAGCTGTCTCAAATTTTGGTACATCTTGGCTGCATTAGGATGAATGAAATATCTAGAACAATGTGCCTCCCAGAGAATCAACTGAATCAAATCCCCAAATCTTGGAACACAAAGATATCTATCAAACCTCAGAACTCCTTCTGAATCTAGAGTAGCCTGGCTGGCCTCACTCCAAACAACCTGATCAGAAAGGTCACACAATCGCTGATCCTCAAAATGATGGCTCTGAATCTGATCGACTAAGGTAGAATGAACCTCAATACTGGAGAGAACTCTGCTAGGATCTGACAAGTCAAGCCTAACCAAATGGTTAGCCAAGGAGTGGTTATCCAAGGCCAATGACTTCTCTTAAACTATAAGTAAAGCTAGGCTACCCATACTCATCATCTTCCGACTCAAGGCATCCGCTACCACGTTTGCCTTTCCCGGATGATACAAAATAGTGAAGTCATAGTCCTTCAGTAACTCAATCTACCTCTGCAGTATCGAGTTAAGCTCTCGCTGACTCGTGATGTACTGAAGACAATGGTGATCGGTTAAGATCTCACAATGAACCCCATATAAGTAGTGCCTCTAAATATTGAGCACAAAGACTACCACCGCCAATTCTAAGTCATGAGTGGGGTAGTTGCACTCATGAACTTTTAGCTCTCTCAATGTGTAAGCTATCACTCGACCCTGCTGCATACACAACAAAGACAAACCCTTTAAGCATCATAATATACCGAGAACTTCTGACCCTCAACTAGCAAAGTCAACACTGGAGGTGAAGTCAATAAGGCATTAAGCCTCTGAAAGCTATCCTCACACTGATCCGACCACTGAAATGGGACATCCTTCATAGTCAACCTAGTCGAAGGTGCTGCTATGGAAGAAAAACCCTCAACGAACCTCGTGTAGTACCCTGCTAACCTAATAAAGTTGTGAACCTTGATAGGAGTAGTATATATCGGCTAATCACAGACTTCTAATATCTTCCCAAGGTCCACTCTATCCAATCCTTAGACACCACGTGTCCTAGGAATGCTACTGACTCAAGCCAAAACTCACACTTTGAGAACTTAGCATAAAGACATTGATATCTCAAAGTTTGGAGTATAATCCTCAAGTGCTGCTCATGCTCATCTCTACTCCGCGAGTATATCAGGATGTCATCAATGAATACTATCATGAATTAGTCCAAATACAGGCTAAGAACCCTGTGCATCAAGTCTATGAAAGCTGCGGGGACATTAGTCAACCCGAAAGGCATAACCAGGAACTCATAGTGGCCATAATATGTCCTGAATGCTGTCTTAGGGATGTCCTCCGCCCTAATTCTCAAGTGGTGATACCCGGACCTCAAATCTAACTTCAAATACATGGCTGAACCCTAAAGCTGATCAAACAGGTCATCTATGTGCGACATCAGATACCTATTCTTCACAATCACCTTATTCAGCTGCCTATAATCAATACACATCTGTATCGACCCATCTTTCTTCTTCACAAATAGAATTGGAGGACCCCAAGGTGACAAACTTGGCCTAATGAAACCCTTAGCTAGAAAGTTCTGGAGCTGCTCCTTGAGCTCTGTTAACACAGCTAGAGCCATACGGTAAGGAAAAATAGAAATAGGCCTGATGTTCAGATTTAACTCAATAGCAAAGTCAATATCTCTCTCAGGAGGAAGGCCTGGCAGGTCAGTAGGGAACACATCTAGGAAATCTCTAACCACATGAATTGACTCAGAGGAAGAAGTGTTGGCACTAGCATCTCAGATATATGCTAAATAATCCAAACAACCGCGAGAAATCAACTTCCTAGCTTGAAGACAAGAGATGATCCCAGATGGTGCGCGGCATATAGAACCCTACCACACAACCGGGGATACGCCGGGCATAGCTATGGTAATGGTCTTAGCATAACAATCAAAAACTGCATGGTGAGAGGATAACCAGTCCATGCCCAGAATCAAATCAAAGTTTAACATATCAAGAATCATCAAATCACCCCAACTCTCCAAATCACCAACATAAATCATACATGATCTCACAATATGATCCACTATTTAAAAATCTCCTACTAGGGTTAAAACAGATACAGGCACAGATAACGGCTCACTAGCTAACCCCAAACAAGGCAAATAGTAGGTAGAAACATATGAGTAAGTAGATCTAGGATCAAATAAAGCCAAATCTGACTGACGGTATATAAAAAATGTACATGTGATCACAACATCCGAGGCCTCTACCTATGGTCTCCCAGGGACCGCATAAAACTAACGATGACCATAACCTGACTGCCTGCCATCCCTACCACCTACCTTGCCACGCGAGGCACCACCATGCCCCTAAACACCACCTCCTCTAGTCAGTGGCTGAACTTCATTGATAGGCTGAGCTGGCAGAGCGACTGACTGAACTCTACCCCACTGGGGGTAATCTTTAGCATAGTGCCTAATAACTCCACACTTATTACAAGGACCTGACAGCATACCCTTTCTGGATGAACTAGTTGCTCCAGTATAGCCACCATGGCCTGATTCCACAGAATATGTACCCTTCAGGGTATGACCACCATAAGCCTCCTAGCGATTTTGACCATACTCAAATTGCGAACTACCTGAAGCCTGAAGAAACTAGACTGACCCTGATGCTGATATGGCTGATAACCTCGGACCCACTAGCTTGAACTTCTACCACTATAATGGGAACTATTGTAGCTGTCCTGGTTATGTGGTCTCTTATCTCTGGCCCATAGATCATGATGGTGCAAATCCTCCATAGTACTAGCATGATAAGCTATAGCCTGGAAGGATCGATCGCTAGAAAGTAACACCTCAGTTGTCTATTCAAACTTTAATCTCGGCCCCCAAACAAATCTACGAACTCTGTCTGGCTCGGTGGGGATAAACATGGCCCCAAATGGAGAAAGATGGTGGAAGTGAGTCTCATAATCAGATACGATCATAGAACCCTGCATAAGTCTAGTGAACTGCTGCCTACGATGCTCTATATCTCTCTGAGGAAAGATCTTGACCATAAAGGCCTCATAGAACTCTGACCAAGGTAATGGAGGAGATGCAAATGGTCTGCAAGCAACCTGGGCCCTCTAGCTGATAAGTAGTATACCCAACTCCGTGAGTCTCCAATAAACCCAAATGGTGTAACATGTCCTCACAGGTAGAGAAAAAGTCATATGAATCCTGACCAAGTGTACCAACAAATCTAGGTGGAGCCAATCTCAGAAATCTACCTAACGCCTTCTACTCTGTCTCTGTCATAGCTGTACGAGGAGCAAGAGGCTTTGCAACAGATGGTACTGGAATAACCTTAGCTTGGGGAGCCACAACATCAAGCTGTGCTCCTGAACTTTGAATACCTAGGGATGCCCCTTGAAAGGATGTTTTTGCCATATCTGAAGGCTATCCCTCAATCATACCCAACAGTTGGAGAAGTAAATCCCAAATATCTGACGAAGGAGCTGGGGCTAAAGCTAGCATATAAACTGGTGCTAGCACTGGTGGTACCTGGGCTGTCCCCCAGTTCATAAGCTGCTACTTTAGAACAATCTCAGGCTCAACCTCGACCCTAGGATCTCTAAGTGGTTCTACTTCTCGGGCATGTCCCCTAGCTCTACCTCTGTGACCTCCCCAACCCTTAGGTGGAGTCGAGGGTGCTGGAGTCAAAGGATCAGCCCCACCTGATATCGATGAACTCATAAGAACCATCTACGGGAGAATGAAATAGAATAAGTAAGATTATAGGAAACCATTAAGGATAAGACACATGATACAGAAGAAAGAAGAGAGTCATATTTCCTATGATGCTACTATAACCTCCCAAAGATTGAGTACGAACGTCTCTACCCCGATCCACAAGACTCTATTAGACATTGGATCCTATACCGATGACACAGGTGAACCTAGGCTCTGATACCAAGCTATCACAACTCAATTTTTCGGTCATGATGGAACCTACAACCCTTCTATAGTCAAACTAATCCCCGTAGCTTAGAACGGTTAGTAATGGGCTACTATCTAATAAGCATGCGAAAGAATAATGTAAATAATGGAAGCAAAGGAAATAAATAAAGAAATAGGCAACAAGAATATATATATATATATATATATATATATATATATAAGCAGAAACTAAACCCAACCCACGACCTGGTATCATTGTATAAGATCCAGTACTAAATATATAGAGTACAAAGGGTCCAAAAGAATATATACACATCTGTCTTTGAATAGCAAAAAGAGTACAAGATACAAAAGATAAGCTAAATTCTAAGACCCAATTGTGAAGAGCTCACCCTCAGCCTTGGATAGTCTAAAAACCAGCCCGCATGAGTCTCCAGAATCAACAACGATGACCCATACTAGAATTTGCACTAGGAAAATGCAAAGTGTGTATGAGCACCAATTTCTAAGCAATGGGTACCCAGTAGGTGTCATAGGCCGACCGAGCGTATATAAGATATAAGAGCAGTAATATAGCAGAAAAGAGACAAGTAGTCACAAAATCAACGAATAGGTACATGGAGGCAAGCACAGAAGAATACAAGAAGAATACAACATGCTTGGCTAGTTACTAGAAATACATATCTCACAAGCACAGGTGAAGGAAAGAAAGAATGCACCTGGGGTCCTTGAAATAACAATATATATAAGGAGAGTTTAAGAAGAAAGCGTTATACCAGTAACCTCAAGTTGAAATGGAAGATAAAAGCAAGTAAATGAACTCATACTTGAAATCCAATTCTAACAACTAAGTCATGCCAATAATCCAAGTGTAACCATGAAGTATATACAACATAAACTCCCAAATGTAAATCATTGAATAAGAACCCTTATGTAACCATAATCAGAACCAGAATCGCTATAGGATAATAATAAGTCTACCTATATTCCCAATGATTGCCCATACACCCAAGAAACACATACAAGTGAAGACAAACCCTCCGGCATCCCATACTACTAGAGCGTACAATCAGAAAACATCAAACAAGGGTGGAACCTCACACAAATGAATGATATGATACAATAGTGAAAACTAGGTGGAATAGTAACCCTATATGTACCTCCTTCGGTGCCTATAGGCCCAGACGGTAGGATCTATGGAAGGACACGACTCGTATACCTTAACTAAACTGTATACCCCTCCTCTGACACACTAAGCATGTAGCCGCTGGTCCGGATCAACAAGGTCCATCGGGGTCCTCAACCATATACTAAATCTCAAGTCTCAATATAACAGTCCAGAGTGTACCCAGACCATTGTTCATAGGTTAGTTATAAGCCCGGAGATCGAATCTGATAAAGCTGTTGATTCGAATATTATCGCAGATCCAAATAAGTAACAAATCTAAAAACTGCATACCCGAGGTTCTATCTAGGTCTAAATCAGTGAATCAAGTCTCCAAAACCCCAACCAGGGTACTCGGGCATCACCGGGTCTAAAACAGTGGTAAAACAAGTCTGACGCTCGGCCCGTCCGAGTCCTATATCATCTCAAACCAATAGTAAAGCATGTCTAGCACCATGCCTCAACCGGGTCTAGTACAAGTGAGAAAAACTGTGATAAAATCACCCTTTAACTCTCTTACCCCAAGAAGATCAATGAAAATAATTCCAAACCTTTTACAACCATTTTATCGAAAACAGGCCCTCTGGGCCATGCAAGGTTTAGAAAATAACAATAGTAGCCCGTAGCCAAAATTATAGTAAAACATGTGGAAAACCTCTTTATATGCATGATAATGGCATGCCCAATCACAAATAGTAGCCTAATGGCTCACAATCAACCTATCAGCCCTACACAGGCTCAAATCATTCTACATCAGATATAACCAGCTCAATAGTCAAATATCGATGTCCGAGACTCACAGACATTTCCAAATAATCTATCATCTATGGTCCAGAGTCAAATACAAGGCCACACAGTACCACAAAGGTGATATTGTCAACTACAATGAATACTACAATCATCGTAGTGAAAATTAGACGGACATGAAGAAGCGGACAAAGTCTGGGGTATAAAGCTAATAAACCCAACCCAAGAATGCTAATTAGTACAATTATAGCCTATATGCAAAGTCTAGAAGGTTTAAACCATAATCTACTTGTCGTCCGATGACAAGCTGCTAGAACGATGATGTCCAAGCCCGAACTGCTCCGAGAAGCTCCAAAATAAAATCAAACTACCATAAACATAAATTATGCGTTAAAACAAGAGTAATGATACCCATATTGCTATAAATATATCTGGGTCGAAATTTTGGTCACTGGCGAGCCTGTGGGCCCTACAACCTAAGCTGAAAATGAAAGAGCGTACAATAATCACCACACTCCCGTGAGTGCATGCTCATATTATTAGAAGAAATTAGTCAAAGAAATGGCCCAAAACAGCCTACCATTTAGAGGAACAACATAAGGAATCAAAGAGGAGAATTTTGGAATTTAAACGGATTAAAACTTATAATTATGATGGAGAGATGACCACAGGCAAGAAAATCACACTCTAGCACTAGGAATTGAAGTAATATGGACAAAAGGGGATCTTGAGTTGTACTTTAATGGAGAAATGCATCAAAGAGGTGAGGAAAAAAAAGAGGGAGGTTTATATACTTCCCAGGGGTCCTGCTTCGCGATAGCGAAGGGACCCCATGCGGTCATGATGACTATGCTGGCTAGACCATTGTGATTGCAATGGCTAGCCACGCAGCCATGAAGAATAAGGGGGAAGGCCCTTCATCATGATCACGAGAAGGAGCCCCGCAATAGCGTAGAACAATGAAGGGTGGGTCCACAGGCCTTTCATCGCGATCGCGTGAAGGGACCCCCGCGATCGCGATGACCAATGAGGTAGACCATCACGATCGCGATGTATTCCTTCGGGATCACAATTTAGGCCATAGTCCTGCACCTACAACAACAACCAACAGAATAACCTAGGGGAAAAGTCTCCGAATGAACCCACAGGACACATTCGGGACCTCACACGTGCAAATAAATTATGCTACCGCACTGGAAACATTAACTCAGACTTAATGGAATAGACAAAAAATACAATGGAGGTTAGTTTAATAAAAAGTGGGCCCAAAACCAATCTTAAGGTAAAATGAAACTCAATACCCCAAAACAAGTTCGGAAGCCTCGGGACCCAAACTAAAGGTCCATCTAGTTCAAAGTCGACATTCTGGAACTAACAATGCTGATGGAATTTCCATTCGAAACCATATTCTCTGAATGTTGACCAAAGTCAAACTTATAAGCTCAACTGTCTATAAAATACAAAAAGCAACTCAAAACCAAACCAAAAGATCCAAGACCCCGACCAAGGGTTCATCTAGACCATAATCCATGCTCTGGAGCTAATTAAATAGTCAAAATTTAATTTCAAGGACGTTTATAAACAGTGTTGACCAAAGTCAATAATTTCCTAAGTAAAATCTCTAAAATAGGAAATCGACCATAAAAACCAAATAAACGGCCAGGGAACCAAACCACCGGTCCCTGTGAGCCATAAATGTCTTGAGGCTACTACCGGCAAGCTCTATCAGCGCAAAAAAAGTATAAATGAGGGAATGACCAGAAGGGTCATTACACCTACTTTAATATAAGTCATTTATTATTGATAATAATCGCATAGCCATGACTTTTACTAACGAGATTAAAAAAATGAAAAATTAGACATAAGAAAAAGCAAAAGAGGGTACTATATAAACTTAAAAAAATTAATTTAAACCATGTATAAGCAATATTATTCATCACTAAAGAGGGTTTGGATGAACTCCCTTGACCAAGCTAGCTCCACCCCTGATTAATAACGTGATTTTATTTTGTTTAAATGATGAAAATATTCTTTAAGTTAATTATCATGTTGTTATAGAAAAATAAACATGTATATAAACAATGAAAGCATCTCTTGAAGCATTATAATAATAAATTTCAATCAAAGATAAAACTAAAAAAACAACTCTTGAAGCATTACAATAACCGTGAAACAACCCATCATATTTCTGCAATATTCTGTTGTAACCTAAGAAATTCTCCAACTTTAATAGTTGTGTACGAAAATATTTTTTCCATAAATATTAAATCAATTGCGACTAACAAAATAAAAGAAAATGTTGTTTTAAGAAATAACACAAGAAGGTAAAGTAAAAAATATGTAAATCAACAAAAATATTTTTACATGGAAAACTCCTTGCTCTAAAAAGGAAAAAATGACGATTAATCTTCTGTAGGATTTTCTCAAGCTCTTCATTAAATGAGCAACTCAAAGTTACAATTACTTTAGTACGTCTTGACGACTGTGATCAAAAACCTTGCTTCTACTCTCTACTCTCACTACAACAAATTTGATCTAAGATCGCACCATATTTAGACAATGCCTAACAAGTGTTGCAAAAAATATATATATGAACGTTGTTCAGGGTGGCCTTTGTATAGAACTTTTGACTTCATAAAATTTTATAATGCTTGTAAAGTGTGCTTTTTAAAATTAAAGACTACGTCTTGGAAGCATTTTCAAATCATAAAATAATTGGAAACACTTATTTATATTAATAATAACTATACTTTTAAGCATGCTATTTTGTTAGTTCTAAAAGACAATACTTTAGAAGTATTCTCTAAAAATTCTCAAAAATTTCTTAATATAAATTTACCATCTCCCTATAAATGATCATTGCCCACCTTCCTAAATCTTTATTGATATATCAATTATTTAGTACTTCTCTCTCGCTTTTGCACCTTCGTTGAAATCTCCCAGCATGCTACCAATGACTCTGTTAGATTTGTGCCAGTGTTGTTGTATCTTCTTAGGTAAGTGTTTCTTCATCTTTTCACTTGTTTTAACAAACCAAGAAATTTATGCACTTTTCCACCCTTTTGTGGGGTAGTATTATTTTGTTAATGGATTTTTCCATGGCTAGACTTTGTGACCCTAATTCTAGTAAAATGACCAGTCTAGATACTCACTACATGTATTTTCTACTTTGAATAGAAGCATGTTTGGCTTTAGGGTACTCACTAATTTTACGTGTTTCTTGTTTAGTAACTTCTCACCACTGTTCTTCTCTAAAGTTAAAGCCATGGAACAGGAGTAAAATGTCTTGTTACAAATTGTAGGAAATTAAGATCAACTCATAAGAGGTGCTTTAAGGTCCATTAAGATAATTAAAGTTAACACTAATATTTTCTATATAAATACAATTATGATGTACAATTAAAGAGACTTTGTATTTTTCTACGTTTTCTTTCCACAATCAAATATTATGATTTAGACTATGATATAGAGTTTGCTCAAATATATAGTGTTGGTTAGCACCAGCCAGTAATTTCAGCCGTATTTTATCCAATACTTTTGCTTTTTCTACACAAAGAATATGTAATTTCTCATTTAATGATTTACGCGCTATCTAATTAGTTTAGATTAATGTTCTGTGTGTAATGTTATATGATGTGTTTTTGGTTCGAAAAAATTATAGACCTATTTTTGATTTTCTGTGTGAATCTAGAACAACATTTTTATATTTTTACTCTGTGTAGTTAGGTATGATAAACTAACTACATGACACTTATTTAGAAAAAGTTTGAATCAATATTTAATCTATTTTTAAAATCCAAAATTATATTTTATGATTTTTTTTTCTTTATCTGATTAGAAAAATAATGAAAAAACCTAGTTCTTTCCTTGATTTTTTCTCGATCTATCTTTTGTAGTACCGCTTAAGATCCATCGATGTTGCTTTCAAATGCACGGCGGTTAAATTTGAGATCCACCTAAGGTAAAAAACGTAGTGGATGGCTTCCTCCTCCTCTGCCACCATGTTCATCAGCTAAGCAACAACAAAAAATGGTTGTTATTGTTGTGTCATACACAGACAGTGAGGGTAGCGCCAGTCGCTGCCTAAGCTTTCTAAGGTTGGTGGTGGATCTCTTTACAGTGGATGGTGGTGCTCAGATGTCAAACTCAATGTAGATCTATGTGCTCCATAGTTGTGAGGTAGTGTCAATGTAATGACCCTCATGGTCATTTTCTTACTTTCATGTTTTTTTACTATTTTGACCCCTCTCATAGCTTCTTTATGGTTTGTTTGACTTGCTGGGATGTGTGACATATTTCCTGAGGCGTTCAGTCGAGTTTTAAAAGAGTTTTCTTATTTTGAAACTCTTAAAGTAGAAATATTTGACTTTGGTTAATATTCAAAGTAAATGGGCTTGGATAAAAATTATGTCAGCGATGTTAGCTCCAGAACGTGGATTTTAGGTTACTAGGTTATTTGATTTGAGTTCCAAGGCTTTCAGACTTGTTTTGGGAACTTGGGTGAGTTTTATGAAAAATAGGAAACATGTTGATTTTGGTCAATATTTCATCAAGATGACCTCTGTTGGTTATTTTGATGATTCCGTTGAGTCTAGAATTCCATTTTCAGTTGGATAGCAAGTTTGGTTTGTGTTCACGGGGTTTCTAATGAATCCCAACGGTCTGTTCGGAGACTTGTTGAGTTGTGGAAGTTTGATGGTGCAGCTGCTATTGTGGAGCTGAGCTACACCTGCGGAAAATCAGCCACAGTTGTGAAAGAGGCTAAGGTCATCATCCTCCGATCATGTGGAGCTGGAGTCGCTGCTGCAGAGGGAGCACTATGCTCCCAGCTCCGCTTTTATGGTCATTTTTCCGACATTATGGCATCGCCCCTACCACGGTTTTTCCGCAGAAGCGACAGTCACTGTACATTTAATGTACTTTCTTCTTCAAAATTTTCTAAGTCTTTCAAACATTCCTCCATTGTTCCAAGCTCGGTATAGAGGAGTTTTCACTATTCTTCATATATTTCGCATGCATTTGAGGTAGATTTCTTCCCCCTCTAATTCTATTATGCATTTAGTTTCTAATTTTGTCTTTTGTTTTGATTTAGGTTCCCTTTTTGTATGATTTTTTCATCACCTTAAATTGGCTTTTTCAGACTATTTAAAGTCCGAACCTACTTCAAATTTTTCACTAAAAGTTGTGGCATGCGTCCCTTACTTGTGAGGAGCATATTTGTGGAGTTTGTTTCTATTTTTGTTAGCAAACTCCGAAGGTCAATTTTCGACCCGATTTTAGGCCCAAAATTCTTAGCACCAATATGGGTGTCGTTAATCCCATCTTAACATGTAGATTATGTTTATGACAGTGTCACACCCTAATTTCTCAGGTCATGATGGCACCTACAATCCCCCAGTAGGTGAACCAATTCCCATTGCTTGGAACGGTTCGTAATGGGCTACTACTTAACCAATACGCACAATAAGCAGAAATAAGCAGAAGCAGAATATAAAGATAGACAAAGCGGAAACAAAAACCTGAATATATACATAATGAAACTACACCAACCCTAAGACTTGGTATCGATAGTACAAAAGCTTCTAATAGAATGCAAGTGCTAGAAGTAATAAAAGATAAGTACAACTGTCTCCGAATATACAAAGGGTAACAGTACAAAAGATGAGATGTGGTCAAGCCGCGGTCGGCAGGCACTCACCCTAGTCTCGAAGATCCAAAAGCTGCACGAGTCTCCAACGCGATCAACGGCGAAATCTCAACTAATATCTACACCAGAAAGATACAGAAGTGTAGTATGAGCACCAATTGCTAAGCAATGGGTACCTAGTGGCATCATCGGCCGACTGAGCGTATATAAGATATAAAGATAGTAATATAACAAATGGTAAGAAAATAGTCATCGAAACAATAGAGAAAGCACAAGGAACTAGCACGGAGAATAGTCAACCAAGAGTTATAAGCAAACAATGCTAGCATAGAAGGTATATACACATAGAACACATGTGAAGGATTCTTGCACAACAATATAAGTAGATAAAGAGAGAGAGAGTTTAGGAACATGGCGGTACATCGGTAACCTCAAATAAAACGGGAAGAATGCAAGCAATTCAACGTACTCTAGATAAAATCAACATACATAAGGAAATAATATTACAAATTCAACTTCAAGAAGAAAAGACGGAGATCAACCTTTCAAGTACAAACCAAAGGTGGAATAACTAAGCCACAAGAACATATAGTTACCACTCAAAATCATGCTAAAGAATAGAATCAAGAACCCACAATCTGCTCAGAAGACAACTCAATAGTGCCTCAATAATATAGGACTCACTAGCCCCCTCAATACTCAAGCCCAAACTCGGGGCCTCAATAGGCTATAAACTTACCAATCCACAAGAACCAAGGACCACAACTAGGTCTATGAGATGATTGGAGTAACATAATATACCTACAGTCCTAATGGCCGCCCATACAACCGAGGAATGCAATAAAGTGAAAATAAACCCTCTTGCCGCTCATATAACTGGAGCGCACACTGAACACACAACAAACAAGGGTGGAATCTGAGTGAAATATGGATGATGATGTGATATGATGAATCTGTAACCAGGTGTGATCGTAGTGTTATATGTTACCCCTTACGGTGCCCCAAAGGTCCAATAAAGACGGGATCCATGGAAGGAATTCTCCCAAGTACCTCTATGATATTGTACATCCCTTCCCTCCGATCACCGTCGGTCTGTAGCACTTGGTCTAGAATTATAGGGTCCATGGAGGTCTACTCGTAGACCATATACTAACACAAAACATAATATATCTTAATAATTGAGATCTCGTAGTACGTGCTCGAATTCAATCCGAGTCTAAGTCAATAGTAGTAATCTCAATAACCCCAATCAAGGGTGCTCGAAGCATATCCGGGTCTAAATCCGTAGAAAATAGTGTCTAGTGCTACGACCCAGCCGAACCTAGTATAAGAATGCAGACCAGTAACCAAATCATCATAAAATCCCCTCTACTCCGAGAGGTTTTGTAAAAGTCAGTTTAAAAGCCCTTTTCAAAGTCATGTACCAAAAAGGGGCACTCAGGGCCACGCAAAGTTTAGAAAATCAAATATAGTAGGCCCGAAGCCAAATTAGTAGTAAAACATGTAGGGAAAACCTTTTTCATGTATTATATGCTCGCAAACAATTGAGTAGCCCAAAATGGCTCACAAACATTCCTATCGGTCCTGCACAGGCTCAACATCTCTACAACAATCATAACCAGCATAGAAGGATATCTCTATGTCTGGGATTTACAGACATTCCTAAATAACCCACCATCTATGTTCCAGAGACAATACAAGGCCACACAGGACCACAAGAGTATTATACAATATTACACGAATACTAAAATCAATGTTTGAAATAAATGGACAGAAAAGACGGGAATGGTATAGGGTACCAACCTAAAACAACCCACCCAAGGATACTAATTAATGCAGTTATAGCTTATACACATAGAGTCTAGGTAGGGAAAGCCATAACCTACTTGTCATCCGATGACTAGCTGGGGAAACAACATTTTCCAGGCTCGAACTAATCCACGGAGCATCAATTCGCAAAAACACTATCAACACAATAATATACACATCAAAACAAGTCTAACGATACCCCTAATGCTATAGATATAGCTGGGTCAAAATTTAGGTCACCGGCGGGCCCGTGGGCCCTACAACCCAAAACCAAAAATGGAAGAGCGCACCATGATCTCCACACTCCTAAGTGTGCATGCTCAGAATATAAAGAGATTTAACCAGGGGAAATAGCTCAAAACAGCCAGCCACTTCAAGAACAAATTAAGAATTAAAGGGAATGAATTAAACGTATTTAAACGGATAAAACTCACCAAGAATGATGGAGGAACGATGAAGGCCAAGATATTTGCACCCCAACACCAAGAATTGAGTCAAATCAGTGCTTAGACAACCTTGGAACCATTATTAATGGAGAAATCAGTTTTTAGAGTGAAGAAGATGAAGTTGGGGGCTTATATACTTCCCAGAGGTCCTTCATCGCGATCGTGAAGGAACCCCTCGTGGTCGCGAGGACCACGCTGGCTAGACCATCGTGATCACAAGGACTAGCCATGCAGTCATGAAGAACAATAGAGAGAAAGCTTTATCATGATCGGTGATAAACTCTCAAATCATGCTCCCCAAAGTTGGAGGTCACTGCGATCGTGCAGCAAAACAAAATTTATAATTCCCAATGAGTGTCGAGGTCGTACGCAAGGGACTTGGAGCTAGCTAAATTAAGATTGTATAGAATTGAGTTCAAAATGAGAGTAAGTGATTAAACAAGTAAAGTAAAAGGTTGGGGGAATTGGGAGGTTGTCACTACAATCACAATTCAAATAAAAGCAAATAAACAAAAGCGGGTGAACCAAATAGATTAGGCGACTAGGGATGTGTATCTGATAGAGCTTTAATCATGGGTTAGAGTGATTATCAATTCACATTTATTCTCGCTTATTGACATAAGTAGAGTTTGTCATGGGTGTGGATTGTTATCTCTCGATCAACAACCATATATCCAATGATCTTGATTAGAGAATCATCGGTTTGATCGACAAACAACCAACCTAAACTTGGGGAGGTCACACTATCTCTAGCTTAACAATTAACTGGGTGATTCCTTCGATAAGAGCTATTTCTAGCCTTAGATATAGATGAGTCCCAAGTTCCCACTAGCAATTTCACATCCAAAACCATGAAATCCTCTTTCAAGCAATCACATAGTCAAGTAATGAAATTTAATGTTTGAAAACACCAATTTTAGGATTAAAACTTTGTGAAACTACTAGACCCATGTCAAATAAGCAATTATAAAGAAGAATTAACAACACCCACACCCATTTGTCAAGCAACCATCATCAACACACCCCTAGACAAGAGAAATTAGCCACTAATAGCAAAGGAGAAAGATATACCAACTGGGTAAGTCAAAATCCTCTTCATTAGATCTAAATCTCAAGTTCTAAGCTCAATTTGAGTGCACAAAAGGTTAACCAAGAGAATGGATTCAAACCCTCTTCTCTTTGGAGAGAAAAACTTGTTCTTAAGACAAAAATCTCTCTAAAATATTCAGGACTGAAGAAGAATAATTACAATTGTGCCTAAATTGGCCTTTTATAGTTTCCCAAAATGTCACTAAAATTTAGGACAAAATTACCCCTTCAGGTGGTGTGCGGCGCGATGTGCGGTTCACACATCGTGATGTGCATGTCACATACCCTCTTTAGTTTGACCAGTGATTTCAGCTAACTTTGGGAGCTTCATGCGGAGGGGGTGCAGTTGGCACTTTGTGATGTGCGCGTCGCACAACGACCGCACCCCTTAAAAGATGCTTCAGTGGCTTTTGCAACTTCATGCGGAAGAGGTGCGGTTCACACCTCAGCTTGTGCATGTCTCATGGCCGCCGCATCTCAAGTCAAAATCTCCATCTTTTCAAAACACTTCACGCTTCACTCCTTTTGAGCTCTTTTTTGGGTCCATTTCCTTGTTTCTCATCATTTATCAAAAGTACCTGCATAGACATCAATAAAGGCCATAGGAACCTCTAAATCTATTCAAAACATAGCAATAATTCATGAATTTAGGCTCAATAAGTTGGTAGATTACCGACTTATCAGTCGCGACAAGGGATATCGCTATCACGAAGAGCAAGGGACCAGGTGCTTCATCGCAATCGCGATTAAGGCCTAAGGCCTTCACCTGCAACAACAAAATCTGCAACTTTTGAAAAACTCAATGGGGAATTCCAGGCATAATTGGAAATCAATATTCACAAACTAATAATGTTACAATAGTGGAAACAATGTTCCAAACTCAATGGAGTCGATGAAACTTCCATACGAGGTCATCTCGGAGGAATGTTGACCCAAAAAACACTAACTGACGCCAACCAAATATCCAAAATGAGCTCGGCTCATCTGGTACCCAAACTAACTAACTACCTAACACAAACACGACATTCCGGAGCTAACAACGCTAATGAAATTTCCATCTGAGGCTGTCTTCTATGAATGTTGACCAAAGTCAACCAAACAAGCCTAACTGGCTTGAAAACACAAAATGAGAGAGAAGTCCAAGCTGAAAAGCTCCCGGATCATGACCAAAGGTCCTACTAGACCAATGTCCATGCTCCGGAGCTAACGGAACTATCGAAATTCAATTCCGAGCATGTTCACCAAGAATGTTGACTGAAGTCAACAATTTTAAAAGCTCAAAGTTCTAAAACAAGGAATGGCCAAAAGACAAAACAAACGGCCCGGGCACCAAACTATCGGTCCCAACAAGCCATAAATGACTTGGGGCCACTACAGGCAAGATCTAATGGTATAAGAAAGGCGAACGCGCATAAATGACAAGAACGATCATTACATCATCCACTACTAAAAAGACTTTCATCCCCGAAAGTCAGAAAAGAAGCAAAGACTAGAGATTAAAAGAACAGAGGATACATAGCCCGCACTACTCTCTCGGACACCGCGAGTAGCCTCTATGACCAGACGACACCCAACAGAATAGACCCCACAAAAGCAACCAAGCCAAAATTCCCTTACTAGCCAAGCTAGAATCCAATTCAAACTTCAAAACACTAAGGGACTGCCAACCCAAACTGAACCTCGAGAATCTCAATAGAAAGGCACCAATACAACACCGAACCAGAGAATCAAGGCGACTAACACACAAAAGTCGAATCTTTAAAACCACAACCAGGTTTACCAGAAAAGCCATCACCCAAAATTCTAACTCATGAACTCGTTGATCTACAAAACCATTTTATTATGAAATGAATATTTTTGCACCACAAACAGGGGGCATCATATAGGTTGAACACTCAAAATACCCTCGAAGCATCAACTGACACACCGGAGATCCATAGTTCCCACTTATACTTCACTATGTGTGAAGCCATCCTTTTCACTCAAACTCTTTCCAAGCCTATCTATAGCGTACTATCTGTTGACATCCAAAACACTAACCCAAAGCACATACTCAAAAACTGTAGTAGTTTCACCCTAAATGACCACTGACCAACGGACTAATACCTCTGCTAACATAAAACTCGATAAATAAACCCAACTGAACAACCCATATGAACCCGACTGAAGCTTTCACACCCAAGTTAGTAAAGGCATGTATGAATACCCCGTGTTAATGGAGAAACTTTCAAACTGTAGAACAAACCGAACTGTTGTACTGTGCTGAATCTGAGTCAACTGGAAGTAAATAAACCAAGGCAACCTGCCCAACAGACCCAAACTAGAACCAAGATCTTGCAAGGAGTGTGGTAAGCCTACCACGAAGTCCAAAATCACCAGCTAAGCTCCAAACTCTAAGAATACTCAAACACCACTAAGTTTTGAATTCGCCTTACAACTCTCACCTCAGGAAAAGTCCACCATTCCACGAATATCAAGTCAAAACACCACGAAGTTAAAGGAAAAGGTTCCTGGTGTTAAAAGTTTCCATCTAGCCATAGAAATCCTTGCATAGACCTTCAACTCATCCCTTTGGCTTAAATCAACCCCTCTATTATATCAACACACAAACCAACCATCTCGAAGCACACAACATACCAAACTTCTATCCCTTACTAGCCGAGTCTAACCAACACTAGAACCTCATATAAAAGACAACTATTGAAGACCCAACTAAATAAGAATTTTGAACTCTCGGTAACAAAGACGATGATCAATCTCAAAGTACCATTAGAACTGAAAATAGGCTCGCTAGTCTTACCCTGCACAACATGCACATAAAGCATACACCACTACTAAATCTCAAACTTACTTCACTGAGTCTGTACAACCAGGGTAGAAGGAACCTCGTACTAATTAGAACAACGTTGATATATAGAATGTCTAGCCTAACTCAAGGGTTAGCCAAGGACTAGGTGTCCAAGGACAATTGTCAGCCTATAACGGAACATGGGTAAGCTAAGTTGTCCGAACTCAATGCCTTCCAACCCAAGAAGCTGCAACAAAAAGAGCCAACCACGAACCATCCGAAGTAGTTTTCTAGCCCACGATTCTGAAACCCATTTTTAAAATTTCCAACTAAAGCCTTTGTCAAACACGTATTCTGCCAATGAACCCTTAGGAATCAAAGCCAACTAGGCTTGAATAACAATTTATCTATTATGTAGATGCTAATGAACCCCAAACCGCTCAAAGGAAAGGCCAGTGCAATCTGTAAACAGAAGAATTAAATAACCAACACACAACCCAAGGAAACCCTCCATTGTCACCTCAGTCAACTACTAAAACACATAAGCACGAACAAAGAGTCATATCCCTCCTTTTCCAACTCAATGAACCTTCCTTGGCATATACCTAACCCTGCAAACTCCTTCTCAAATCAAATATGGAGCCATTTCCTTAGCTCCCACACTTACATTGTCAAAAATCAACAAAGCATGAGAAAATGGGCCGGATGCCCAACTCACCTAATATGCTATGAATACAACTCAACCACGAGGCTATGGCCAACACTTAGTCGAAAATGCTAAAGCCAAACTCAATCACAATGCCACAATTAAAGGCTCAACCAGGGAACTACGATCAAAATTCATTCCAACTGGAACCGAGGAAAATAAAGAGACAACCCAACTGGAAAAGAAACTGAGGGAGACTATGGGAATAACCCAAATACCTGCCAAACTCCTAAACCAACCAAAAAAAGAGGGTCGATTCTAATCACCCAAAAAAACAAAACCAATCTATGCACGCTAGCATAACTGACAACTCTCAACTTAACACAAAGCTCAAACTCCAGCAAAACCACCAGTAACACCAAACCAACACAAGAACTTCTAGCAAATGCTAGGAAACAGCCTAGGCAACAACCATCTAGGACCACTCAAGAGGAAAGACTCAACATAAGCCTAGAGCCACAATGAAACAGGAAATAAACCCAACAAGAAATAGACTAAACAGAACTACCCACGAGCTACAACTCTGGGTAAAACACCTTACAAGGATAACTCCCCCCATCTACTACTACGGAATAAACTACCATGAAAACAATGCATAAACACTACAACTCAGGTAGCAAAATAATTAAACAAGTAGCAGTTAGGCATATAGGCAAATAAAATAGAAGGGAAAGAATTGCAACGCGAACAGGACTATTATAAGTCGAAGGTACCAAGAGCCTAACCTAGAGCAACGCTATCAAAAACCTCTACCTCGGGCCAACCAAAAGGGGTATCAGACTAACGGGGTATAACTCTTTATTGAGTAGTCGAAGCTGAAGGCTCAACCATCCCTCACCGGGGGAAATCTCTAAAGAAGTGACCAATCACTCCACAATCATAACAACCAGGTTGACCGGGATATGCAATCATGGGCACTTTCTAATAGAGTGCCCATGCTTACTATACTGACGACAACCCTTACCAGAACTACTAGCCCAAAATCCACCTCAAACCACATAGGGACCACCCCTACTACCATGTACTCCACCTATAACTGATGGTACTGAAACACTGGGAGATAACATCTGCTGACCCTTCTGACCCTGCTGGCAGAAAGATGGAATTATGGGACAATCCCTATAAAAATGACCATGCAAACCGCACTAAAAGCAAATCCCAATGGATACATACCGGTGAGAAGATCTCACTGAACTTGATCGGCTACCATGGCCTACAAAACCTGAAAGCGATCCTCGAAGAATCCTACCCACACTATGACCACTAAGATTAATATGCCTTGTGCCACTATTACTTGGGACCTATGGAGCAACTAAAACTGGCATGCTAGATAAGAAGCAATGAAACCTATCTCTGGTGGAGAAATTCCTACCTCAAGTCTGGGAACCTCAGAAACCATCATGGCTACGATGTCTCTTAGCACTACCCCCATAAGCCTCATGACACAAACCCTCGATAGCCTAAGCATGATCCAATACGTTAAAGAAGGTCATCCCAATTGTAACCAAATGCTCGGTTGCCAAATAGAGCAGTGAAATCAAACCTCAAACAAAGCTCTGAACCCTATATAACTCTGATGGCACAATCCTAGTAGTACACCTAACCATCTCATGAAATCTTACCTCATAGTCCAACACAGACATACAACCCTGCTGAAAAACTAGTAGCTTAACCCTAGCTAAAGCATCACTCAAAAAACCGGGTACTAAAATACCCACTGGAGGACTCAGAGTCCTAGCCACGGTGTCCTGAAGAACTAGGGTAGCTATGAACCCAATCAAAGGCTGGGCTGACCCCACACCCTTTATCTGGTATGTTAAATGCTTACTCTAAAGTCCTTGCACCGATGGAAATATTGAAGTAATAGGCACAGAAGCCTCTACATCACCCGCTGTCGAACTTGTCTTAGGCATCTGAGAAGGAATGAAACAACCAAATTTTAGAAGTCAATAGATCCAAGAACGCATGATAATGAGCCAAAAAGATGAAACTTTTCATAACAATGCCCTGTAGCCTCCCACAGATAGGATATGGATGTTATCATACCAATCCACCAGACTCTACTTAGATACTTGCTTCTGTACCATGACATTGGTGAACCTAGAGCTCTGATACCAAGATGTCATGACCCGATTTCTCAGGTCATGATGACACCTACAACCCCTCCGATAGGCGAACCAATTCCCGTAGCCCAGAACAGTTAGTAATGGGCTGCTACCTAACTAATACGCATAATAAGTAGAAATAAGTGGAAGCAGAATATAAAGATAGACAAAGCAGAAGCAAAAACCTAAATATATACATAATGAAACTACATTAACCCCAAGACTTGGTATCGATAGTACAGAAGCTTCTAATAGAATACAAGTGCTAGAAGTAAAAAAGATAAGTACAACTGTCTCTAAATATACAAAGAATAACACTACAAAAGATGAGATATGGTCAAGCCCTGGTCAGTAGGCGATCACTGTAGTCTCAAAGATCCAAAAGTTGCACGAGTCACCAATGCAATCAATGGCAAAATCTCAACTAATATCTGCACAAGAAAGATGAAGAAGTGTAGTATGACCACCAATTACTAAGCAACGGGTACCCAGTAGGAATCATCAGCCAACTGAGCGCATATAAGATATAAAGACAGTACTATAGCAGATAGCAAGAAAATAGTCACTGAAACAATAGAGAAAGCACAAGGAACTAGAAAGGATAGTAGACAACCAATAGTTATAAGCAAACAATGCTAGCACATAAGGTATATACACATAGAACACAGGTGAAGAAAAGAAAAATGCAC
This sequence comes from Jaltomata sinuosa, assembly GCA_003996215.1. NCBI lineage: Eukaryota > Viridiplantae > Streptophyta > Magnoliopsida > Solanales > Solanaceae > Jaltomata > Jaltomata sinuosa. The sequence continues at coordinate 105,616 of QJPP01001104.1, forward strand.
CTGGAGTCCTTGCACAACATTATAAGTAGATGAAGAGAGAGAGTTTAGGAACATGGCGGTATACCAGTAACCTCAAATAAAAGGGGAAGAAGGCAAGAAATTTTAAATACTTAAGATAGGATCAACATACATAAGGAAATCATATTACAAATTCAACTTCCAGAAGAAAAGATAGAGATCAACCTTACAAGTACCAACCTAAGATGGAATAACTACGACACAAGAACCAAGAGTTACCACTCAAAATCATGCTAAAGAATAGAATCAAGAACCCACAATCTTCTAAGAAGACCACTCAATATTGCCTCAATAATATAGGACTCACTAGCTCCCTCAATACTCAAGCCCAAACTCGGAGCCTTAACAGGCTAAAAACTTACCAATCCACAAGAACCAAGGACCACAACTAGGTCTATGAGCTGACAGGAGTAATATAATCTACCTACAGTCCCAAAAACCACCTATACAACTGAGGAATGCAATCAAGTGAAAACCAACCCTCTGGCTACCCATACAATCGGAGTATACACTGAACACACAGCAAATAAGGGTCGAATCTGAGTGAAATATGCATGATCATATGATATGATAAATCTGTAACCAGGTGTGATCGCAGTGATGTATGTCACCCCCTCCGGTTCCCCAAAGGTCCAATAAAGGTGGGATCCATGAATGAAATTCTCCCAAGTACCTATCTGATGCCTGCATCCCTTCCCTCCAATCACCATCAGTTTGTAGCACTTGGTATGAAATAGTAGGGTCCATGGAGGTCTACTCGTAGACCACATACTAACACGAAACTAAATATATCTCAATAATTGGGATCTCATAGTATGTGCTCAGATTCAATTTGAGTCTAAATCAGTAGTAGTAATATCAATAACCCTCATCAAGGGTGACCGGAGCATATCCGGGTCTAAAGCTGTAGTGATGCCTCAATAAACCTCATCGAGGGTTCTCGGAGCATATCCAGGTCTAAAATAGAAAAGAAGGATCAAAATCCCTAAACAGGGTGCTCGGTTCGTATCTGGGTCTAAATCCCTAGAAAATAGTGTCAAGTGCTATGACCCAGCAGAGCCCAGTATCGAAATAAAGACCAGTAACCAAATCATTGTAATATCCCCTCTACTTTGAGAGGTTTTGTAAAAGTCAATTTAAAAGCCCTTTTCAAAGTCATGTACCAAAAATGGGCCCTCAAGGCCATGCAAAGTTTAGAAAACCAATTATAGTAGGCCCAAGGCCAAATCAGTAGTAAAATATGCAGGGAAAACCTTTTCCATGTATGATATACTCGCAAATAATAGATTAGCCCAAAATGGCTCACAAATATTCCTATCGGCCCTACACAGGCTCAACAACTCTACAATAGTCATAACAACCCTAGAAGGATATCTCTATGGCCGAGACTCACGGACATTCCAAAATAACCCACATCTATGTTCCAGAGTTAATACAAGGCCACACAGAACCACAAGGGTAATATACAATACTACACAAATACTAAAATCAACGTATGAAATAAATGGATAGAAAAGATGGGCACGGTCTGGGGTACCAACCTAAAACAACCCACCGAAGGATACTAATTAATGCAATTATAGCCTATATATGCAGAGTCTAGGTAGGGAAAGCCATAACCTACTTGTCATCCGATGACTAGCTACGGGAATGACGTTGTCCAGGCTTGAACTGCTCTAGGAAGCTCCAATTCGCAAAAACACTATCAACACAATAATCTACACATCAAAAAAAGTCTAACGATACCCATAATGCTATAGAAATAACTGGGTCAAAATTTAGGTCACTAGCAAGCTCGTGGGCGCCGCAACCCGATACTAAAAATGGAAGAGTGAACCATGATTACCATAATCCTATGTGTGCATGCTCAGAATATGAAGAAATTTAACCAGGGGAAATGGCTCAAAATAGACAGCCACTTCAAGAACAAATTAAAAATCAAAAGGGATGAATTTAATAGATTTAACCTGATAAAACTCACCAATAATGATGGAGGAACAATCAAGGCTAAGAAATTTTCACCCCAACACCAAGAATTGAGTTAAATCAGTGCTTAGATGAGCTTGGAGCCATTATCAATGGAGAAATCAGTTTTTAGAGTGAAGAAGATGAAGTTGGGGACTTATATACTGCCCAGGGGTCCTTCATCGTGACCGCAAAGAGACTTCTTGCGGTCGCGAGGACCACACTTACTAGACCATCATGATTGCGAGGACTAGCCTTGTGGTCGTGAAGAATAACATAGAGAAAGCTTTATCATAGTCATGACAAGAGATATCGCGATCGTGAAGAGAAAGGGACTACGCGCTTAATCGCGATCGCGAGGAAAAGGGATGGCGATCGCGATTAAGGCCTGAGGCCTGCACCTGCACCAACAAAATTTGCAACTTTTGAAAAACTCAATGGGGCATTTTGGGCCTAATCATAAATCGATATTCACAAAATCATAATTCTAACAGAGTGGAAACAATGTTCTGGACTCAGCGGAGGTCATCTTAGAGGAAGGTTGACCCAAGTCAACACTAACTGACGCTAATCAAACATCCAAAATGAGCCAGGCTTACTTAGAACCTGAAGCAACAACCTACCTAACATAAACTCAACATTCCGGAGCTAACATCATTGACCGAATTTCCATCCGAGGCCGTCTTCTCCAAATGTTGATCAAAGTCAACCAAACAAGACCAACTGGCCTGAAAATACAGAATGAGAGAGAATTCCAAGCTGAAAAGCTCTCGGATCCCGACCAAAGGTCCCACTAGACCAATGTCCACACTCCGAAGCTAATGTAACTGTCGAAATTCGATTCTGAGCATGTTCACCAAGAATGTTAAATGAAGTAAACGATTTCAAAAGATTAAAGTTCTAAAACAAGGAACGACCAAAAAACCAAACAAATGGCTTGGGCACCAAACTATCAGTCCTAGCAAGACATAAATGACTTGGGGCCACTACAGGCAAGCTCTAACAGTACAAGAAAGGCAAACACGTATAAATAATCGGAAGGGTCATTATAGATAGTGTGGCAGTATTCCAAGGCACTTTGGAAGGAAAAGGCTCCTGAGTTGTAGTTCACAATTATAGTTTGGCTTTGAGGTAGGTTATGATTTACCTTCATTAGATTTAGCTCTGATAGATTATAAGTTACATGAATTTTTGTTAGGAGTGTAGGGTAGAATTAGTCTTTAATCCTCTTTCTTGAAATATTGGCCATTTCGGGGACCATAAAATAGAAATATCATATTTATCTTTAGTTTAGGTTATTGTAGCCTTGGTATAGTTAGAATAGAGTCCTTAGTATAGGTTTTAAGGAAATTTTTATGGTAGGGTAGTAATTTACAATTGATTTTACTTTTGCTGCACTTACCTGTGTCTTTTATTTATCGCACAATTATGGCCCCGAGGCTATATCTTTGGATTGGATGGAGTTTCAGGTAAATTGGCTTGTTTAGAGGGTATCTTTATCCTATTTTGTTTATATACATATACTTGTATTCTTTTCAAAGGGCAAGCATATGTTCATACATGCATTTACAGGTACATTGGTACAGACTGAAAGGAAAATATGAGATTTTTAGTTTAAAGATGGGAATTTTTTTTCCTCTTTTTCTATGGTCTTCAAATTTCAGAAAGGAATTTCATTATTTTCTCATTGTTTTGGAAAAGAAAGGATGGCATTACTTTTATACTCAGTTTGAGAGATATTTTTGGACCCTTTTCTCCATTTAGTTTTTGTTGATGAGTGTGAGGTACGATTCTGAGCAGCCTGAGGAGAACATATCCAGGTTTTTCCTTTATTGCATATGTTGATGAGCCTAAGGGCGTCCTGCAAGATGATTCGGGGATTCTATGTGGCAGCCCATAAATCACATTTTGAGGATTTTTGCTTTCCTGTATTGGCCACATATTGTACCATATCATCCCATGATGCATTGTATTCCTTTGTTTACATATATTGAGTATACTATCACTATTATTATTATGATTATTATTATTATTATCTTCACCTTATATCGAGCATATGCTTTATAGTTGTCTCCATTACGACTAGGCTTAGGTGGATCTCGGTTGTAAGCTTACCATTATGTCTCTTATATTATATATTATCTTCTTAGTTTGGTAGTCCTATGATGCCTACTAATTACCCCATGTTTTGGTACTTATACAATATTTTTGCTTGTTTTTCTGATGCAGCACCTAGTACGAGCGAACCTCGTTGACCATCTACTTGTTTGAGGACAATTGATCTTTGGATCGTGGTGAGATACTAATTTCTGGAGATCTTACTACTTTCCCTCTACCCTCACTTTCTTTATTTTGTATGTTGGATAGATAGTAGTATCTTGTATAGCTTTATTCTGGTAAATTAGACGCTCACGTACCTGTGACACCAGGTCCAGGGTTTGGTTCTCATATATATTTCTTCTTTCTTGGTCACTTTAAGACCCATTTGTATATTTTATACCATTTTATATATATCTATGCTAGTGGACCTTTCTTATTTTGAATCTAACTTCTGCTTATTTTGTTTTAGCTTCATTTATAGCATCATGTCCTGGGTTTTGGCTTGCCTACTAGAGGATTTTAATAGGCGCCATCATGTTCTAATTTTGGGTCGTGACAATGTGGTATTAGAGATTTAGTCTTACTAGTACAAGAGCAAGCATCTAGTAGAGTCTCGCAGATCAGTATGATGACTTCCGTATCTTATCAATAAGAGGCTATAGGGCATTCTTAGGAAAAATTCCATCTTGATTGATTCCTTATCGTGTGTCCTTGATTCTATTAGCTTATAAATATCATTTGTTTCACTCTTTCTCAGATGGTTCAGAGGAGATCCATAACAGGTGAGGACAAGGCCTTGCAGCTACAGTTAAAGCCCCAGCTAGGGTACATGGAAGAGATCAACCTATAGGTTAGGGTAAGGAAAGGATATGGAACCAGCTTAGGCCCAAGCTAGGGTACTATCACCAGAGTCAGCGGTTAAGGTAGAGAATGTTTAGTATGAGCCAGAGGGTGTAGGGCTATCCTAGCATCCTATAGGTTTTGTGGCAACACCAGTTTTCTAGGATACTTTGGTCTAGATTCTTGGCTTTTTTAAGGGTATGTCGCAGGCTGGGACTTTTTCCGGTACTCAGAGTGGCTCATAGGTTAGGGATGAGGCTTATACTTTACTTATCTTGCTTACGTCTATGATACTAGAGCAAACACGCCTTTTATTGAGTAAGTTCCTATGGTTTGTGAGTATTTGGATGTGTTTTCTACAGATCTACTGGGTCTTTCTCCTGATTATGATATTAAATTTGGTATTGATATTGAGCTAAGCACTCAACCTATTTTTATTATGCCATATTTGACGGCACAAGCCGAGTTAAGGAAGCTTAAGGAATAGCTCCAGAATATTATGAGTAAATGTTTTATTAGGCCGAGTTTGTCTTTGTGGGGTGCTCCTGTAAAGTTCGTGAAGAAGAAAGATGGTTAGTTGCATATGTGTATTGAATACTGATAACTGAATAAGGTAACCATTAAGAACAAGTATCTGATTCTGCGTATTGGTGATCTGTTTGACCAGTTATAAGGTGCAGTGGTGTTTTATAAGATAAACTTGAGATCGGGTTATCATTAGTTAAGGATCAGGGCTGTAGACATCCCAAAAAATGTATTTAGGACTCGATACAACCATTATGAGTTCCTACTTATATCTTTTGGATTGACCTATGACCCAACAACATTTATGGACTTGATGAACCGTATGTTCAGAGCCTAGATGGATTCCTTTGTTATAGTGTTTATCGATGACATTCTAGTTTATTCGAGGAGTAGAGAGGAGCATGAACAATATTTATGAGTTGTTCTTCATACCCTGCGAGATTAATAATTATATGCCAAATTCACTACGTGTGAGTTTTGACTTGAGTCCTGAATTCATTAGGCATGTGGTGTCCAAGGATAGGATTATGGTAGATCCGATAAGGTTTGCAGCAGTTCATGATTGGGGTAGGCCTACTTCTCCAACCAATGTTTATAGTTTTTTTGGGATGGCAGTGTTCTACAAATGGTTTATGGAGGGGTTTTCTTCTATAGCAACGATTTTGACTAGATAAACTCAGAAAAAAAATTTCCCTTTCCAGTGGTCTGACAAGTGTGCGGCAAGCTTTCTGAAGCACAAGGCCTTATTGACTTGAGCTCCAATTTTTACTCTTCCAATTCAAGCCAGGGGTTTACTGTGTACTATGATGCTTGTGGAGTTGGTTTGGCTTATGTATTAATGTAGCAACGCCGAGTTATTACTTATGCTTCTAGATAGCTGAAGGTTCACAAGAGGAACTACCCCACTCATGACTTAGAGTTAGCAATGGTAGTCTTTGTGTTAAAGATTTGGAGGCACTATCTGTATGAAGTACATTGTTAGTTTTTCACCGACCATTATAGTCTTCAGCACATCTTCAGCCATAAGGACCTAAATTTGAGATAGTGTAAGTTGTTGGAATTACTGAAGGACTAAGATATTTCAATTTTCTATCACTCGAGAAAGTCAAACATGGTAGCAGATACCTTGAGTCGAAAGGTAGTGAGTATAGAGAGTTTGACATTCATGGTAGGCTTACCACGTACTTTTCAAAGATTCAATGCTATTTGGGTAATCGTAGATAGGTAAATAAAGTTTGCTTACTTTCTACTGGTTTAGAGTTCTTATAGCTCTGCGAGGTTAACTCAGATCTATATTTATGAGATTGTCCATTTGCACAGGGTGCCTGTTTATATCATTTTTGACAGTGGTGCTCTGTTTACTTTGTGTTTCTGGAGGTCAATTTAGAGAGAGTTGGGTACTCGAGTCGAGCATAATATTGCTTTTCATCTGTAGATTGATGGTCAGTTAGAACATATAATTCAAGTCCTGAAAGATATGTTGCGGGCTTGTGTTATAGATTTTGAAGGTCAGTGGGACCAATTATTACCCTTGGTAGAGTTAGTGTATAATAATAGCTACCAAACCAGTATTTAGATGGCCCCATTTGAGGCATTTCATGGTAGGCAGTGCAGGTCTCCGGTGGGTTAGTTTGATGCTTTTGAGGTGAGACAATGGGGTTATGATTTGTTATGTAATTCTATGGATCAAGTTTGGGTTATTCAGGAGAGACTCATACGGCCAAAAGTAGGAAGAAGAGCTATGCTGGTTGGAGGGTTTGAAACATAGAGTTCATGGCTGGTGACTGAGTTTTTCTTTGTGGGTTGCCTATGAAGATCATGATGAGGTTTGGGAGGAAGAGCAAGCCTAGTCATAGATTCATTAGGCCTTTTGAGATCCTTCGTCGCATTTGCAAGGTAGCATATGAGTTAGCCTTTCCTCCTTCTCTTTCAGCTGTTCACCCCATTTTCCAAATTTCTATGCTGAGGTGGTATGTTCCAAATGAGTTGCACGTGCTACAATGGGTCAGTTCAGTTGGATGAGTCTTTGGCTTTTGAGGAGGATCATGTTGCTATATTTTACAAGAAAGTTAGATCGAGATCGACATGCATGTTGTAATGTTAAGGATGATACTTGAGAGACCGAGATCGACATGCAAACCAGATATCCTCACCTTTTCGAGTCTTCCGGTACCTTCTTTTCTCTGACATTTGAGGATGAAGTTCCTTTTAGTAGTAGATGTTGTAATGACCCTTGTGGTTATATTTTTATTTTCATGTCTGTTTACTATTTTGACCCCTCCCATAGCTTAATCATGGTTTTTTGACTTGTTGGGATAAAGGACATGCTTCCCGATGCATTCCACTAAGTTTTAGAAGAGTTTCCCTATTTGGAACTCTTAATGTTAAAATATTTGACTTCGATCAATATTTTGAGTAAACAAGCGGTAATGAGAATTCTATCAGCATTGTTAGCTCTGGAATATAGATTTTGGGCTAGTGGGAATTTGGTGTGGGTCCAAGGTTTCCTAACTCATTTTCGGCACTTAGGTGAGTTTTATGAAAAATTGACAAAGTGTTGACTTCGGTCAACGTTTTAGCAACACAATCACTGTTTGTTATTTTGATGATTCCATTGAGTTTGGAATGCCATTTCTAGTTGGATAGCATGTTTAGTTTGTGTTAACGGGGTTCCGAATGAATCTTGAGGGTCCATTCGGAGACTTGTTGAGTTGTGGAAGTTCGCTGGTGCAGCAGGTGCTGGTGCAGCTGCTCTTATGGAGCTGAGACACATTTTCAGAGAAGAAGTCGTAGCTATGAAGGAGGCTGATATCAGCAGCCTTCGCTCTTGCGGAGCTGGAGCCTCCACTGCGGAGGGAGCACTGTGCTCCTAGCTCCCCTCCTGCGGTCCTTTTTCTGCCATTGCGGCGTCACCCCGGTGATGGTTTTTCCATAGGAGCGACGGTCGTTGTACATTTAATGTACATTCTTCTTCAAATTTTTTGGAGTCCTTCAAACATTTCTCCATTTCTCTAAGCTTTTTGTAGAGGAGTTTTCACCATTCTTAATCGATTTCTTGTGTATTTGAGGTGAATTTCTTCCCCTTCTTTTTCTAATAAATGTTTAGTTGCTAATTCCATCTTCCATTTTGATTTGGGTTCCCTTTTGGCATGATTTTATTGAAACTTTAAAGTGACTTTTTTGGACCATTTGAGGTTAGAATCCGCTTCATTTGTTTTTCCAAAGGTTGGGGCATGCATCCCTTACTTTGTAAGGAGCATAATTCCAAAGTTTGTTTCTATTTTTATTTGCGGGTCTCGAGGGTTGATTTTTGACCCAATTTCCAGCCAATTTTTTTTAACATCAATATGTGCGTTGTTGGTCCCATCTTGATAAGTAGATTATGTTTATAATAGCATGGCAGTGTTCCGAGGCACTTCAGAATGGAAAGGCCTTCGAGTGACAGTTTGCAATTGCAATACGACTTCGAGGTAGGTTACAATTTAGCTCCTTTAGACTTATCTCGGCTAGATTTTATATATTTATAAGTTACATGAATGTTAGTTAGGAGTGTAGATTTAATCCCCTTTCTTGAAATATTTGCCATTTCTGAGATTGTAAAATAAAAATATCCTGTTTATCCTTAGTTTAGATTGTTGTACCCTTGGTATGGTTAGAATAGAATCGTTAGTATAGGTTTTGGGGAAGTTTTCATGGTAGGGTAGGCATTTACTATTGATTTTACTTTGTTGCTCCACTTCTGTGTTTTTTCCGTGTATTGTGAAATTGTGGGCTCGAGGCCATAACTTTGGATTGGACAGAGTTCCTAGTTAGTTTGCTTGTTTGGAGAGTACTTTTACCCTATTTTTTATATACATATACATGTATTCTCTTTGGATGGAACACATATTTTCATACATGCATTTACATGTACACTGGTACGAATTGAAAGGAAAATATGTGATGTTTGGTTTGAAGATGAGAATTTTCTTCCGCTTTTACTATAGTTTTTCAGATTTTAGAGAGGAATTTCATTGTTTTGTTATTGTTTTGAAAAAGAAAGGATTGCATCACTTTTATACTTTGTCCGAGGGATGTTTTTGGACCCTTTTCTCAGCTTACTTTCTGTTGATGAGTCAGAGGTATGATTCCTGGCGGTCAAAGGAGCACATATATGGATTTTTCTTTTATTGCATATGTTGATGAGCCCAAGGGCGGCCTGTGAGATGATCCGAGGAGTCTACAGGGCGGCCGTCAAATTGTATTTTAGGGTTTTTACTTTCCTGCATTGTCTACATATTGCACCATATCGTCCCATGATGCATTGCATTCCCTTGTATACATATCTTGAGTGTATTATTGACATTATTATATTATCTTCACCTTATATATGGCATATGCTTTATGGTTGTCTCTGTTATGACTAGGCTCAGGTGGATCTTGATTGTTAGCTTACCTTTATGTCTCTTATATTATATATTATCTTCTGATCTCGGTTAGCCTATGATGACTACTAAGTACCCTATATTTTGGTACTCATACTATATTTCTACATCTTTTTCTCATGCAACACCTAGTACGAGCCACCCTTGTTAGTTATCTACTTGTTCGAGGCCAACTGATGTTCGGATCATGGTGAGCTCCTGCCATCCGAAGATTTTACTGCTTTCCCTCTATCCTTACTATTTTTATTTTGTATGTTTGATATATAGTAGTATCTTGTATAACTTTATTCTTGTCACGACCCAACTACCGGGCCATGTGGGCAATTACTCTAAGCACCTAGATAGGAGAACTCTTACCACTCGATCTAATAGGCAAAGTGAAAAAAAATAGTAATAACATAAAAATAATCCTTTTTAATACATGAAAACATTTACGAAACCTGAACGCAACCCTCTTTAGGAACTAGTCTAAATAGGTAAAAGAGCTCTACAGGAAAGATACAAAATAAAAAGTAGACACAAATTCCATCATGAGAACGAAGGGTAGAAGCTGTTCAAGACCATCACCGTTCTGTACCTAAGAAAAATCATTGATCCTGCAACTAGACTATACCAAAAAGGTATAGCAACAGTAGTATCAGTACAAACAACACGTACTTATAGGCATCAATGGTCGACCCGAATCCACCGCATATCATCATATAATAAAATAAGAGAAATATGCAATAAATTACAGTAATTCAAGTCCTTCAGCTTCCCCCTTTTACCACCACGATATTGACACTAAGAACTTAAACATCCTGCCCCAAACCTTCCTGTATTGTTCCACTACCAACTCTACAGCTGGGAGACTCTGTACCATCCAATCCTAACCCTCCGTAACACTGGGACTTTTCCATAATCGCATCTACCACTAGACTTCCCAAGTCACCCTTACACTAACCCAACAACTAAGCTCAAACCCAGACTACCGATCCATTGTCCAATGTCAACCACAATGACTCCACCCCAGAAGTATGCCCAACTATCCAATAACTAGACCACATACATTCATGTTACAACTTATAAGTGTCTGGACCGCTCAAGGATCCCTAGGACAAAACCTAACATGTACCAATAACCCAGTAATATAACCAGACATCTAAGTCTTTGTTCTAGCTTACCAACCATATGCAAAAAGTTCAACAACCACTTTTATAATGAATAATAACAATAGTATATACCTTTTTCAAATCACCTGGACCAACTAAGGATCCCCAGACCAATATCTAGTGTTTAACATGAAGTTCCCAATCCACACAAGGACCAATCCCTCAATTAAGTACAACTACCTGATCTCTGATGAACCAATATGCAGCAATCACAGATCAAAAATCAACCCGGTCCACTGATATAACCTTTGAAAAAATGAAATCAAGAAACATAAATAAAACCCGTAGAAGGTGTAGTGCCTGAGCCAACCAATATAGAACCTGTACCAAGCGTGGTACTCGATCCAACTGATAAGTATGCCACACCAGACATGGTACCTGAGCCAACCAAATATGTATCCCATACAAGGTGTGGTACCTGAGCCAACCAAATATCATACACAATCCAACAAGTCAATATTTAATGAACAAAACACACTTGTACACCAACAAGCAACAAACCAAGTTCATTTCTCATAATTGACACCCGGATAATTGGACGTTCACAATTCCCTTCCCTAAGCATGCAACACACATACAATATTAAGCTATTATTATATGAACACATATTTGCATTGGGAAAATAGTAACCATCACCTACAGACCTGGTATATAACCCAACCTTTACACCCTGTCCGGAGACTAACCCCCAATTCTCCCTGATAAATGTCCAAATGTACTCTCCAAGAGGGAGGTAAGGTGATTGTTAAGCAAAATAAAATTTATATTACCCGACAGGAGTCAGGGTCGATCCCACAAGGAATGGTAGCTTAGCCAATAAGATTGTAGAAAGGACCTCACAATGAGAGTAGATTGTACAAATAATAAATAATGTAAAAAGGGGGGAATTGGGAATTTGTCACAATTCAATTCCAAACCAAAAAATAAAGTAAATGCAAGGTGTAAACAAGAGAGAGGATGATTAGGATGTGCTTCTGATGGGACTCGAACACGGGTCAAGGTACTTGCTAAATTGCATAAATTCTTACTAAATAAAGTTGGTAACACTGGTTTTAGGCATGATTGTTAATCTCTCGATCAACAATCTTTTATCCAATGGTCCTTGTTCAAGCACCGTTGTTTACACATAAGCCAACAAATATAGGCTTTAGGAGGTCATACTATCAGTAGCTTAGATACTTAAATGGGTATTTCGTGAATTGAGCTATTTATAGTCTCAATCTAAGTGGAATCCCAAGTACGCACTAGCAATTTTACATCCAAAATTATGAACCCCTTTCTCAAGAAAGAACACATTCAAGTAAGTTAAATCAATGTTTGCAATCACCAATTTTATAGTTAAATATGGTGAAATCACCAGACCCATGTCATATTAGCAATTATAAACACAAATAAGCAAGACCCATACCCTTTTATCAAGTACCCATCATAAACACATCCTTAGACAAGGGGACTTAGCCACTCATGCTAAAGGAGGAAGAAAGTATACCCATAGGGAAATTCAAACTCCTTTTTATTAATTGTAGAAAGAATTTAATATCCAAGATCAAATTTATAAGTCCAAGGTTGAAGATTAAGAGAATGGATTGAAACCCCCTTTCTTTCCATGGGAGAGAAACTTGCTTCAAAAATTGAAAACTAAGAAAAACTATGCCCAAAATGGGTTTTAGAATGTTCCTAAATCGTCATACAAAAATCGACAAAATTGCCCTTCGGGGGCTGTGCGACGCAATGTGTAGTTCACACATCTTGTTGTACGTGTCGCATAAATCTGCTTCAGTGGACCAAAGACTTGGCTCGTATTTATAGCTTCATGTGAAGTAGGGTACGGTTCACAAAAAGCCTTGTGCGGGTCGCATGGGCGCCGCACCCCTTAACAGATTCTTCTCTTCTCCTGAGCATTTATGTGGAGGGAGGTGCGGATCACACCAAAGGTTGTGCGTGTTGCATGAGGTCCGTATCTCAGGGTAGAATCTTCATCTTAATTGATCACTTCAAACTTCAACTCCTTTTGAGCTCTTTTGGGTCCAAATCCTTGTTTTCTATCTTTGACCAAGAGTACCTGCATTCATATCAATAAAGGCCATAAGAATCTCTAAATCTTATCAAAACATGGCAGTAATTCACGATTAAAGACTTAATAAGTTGGTAGATTACCGACTTAGCAAACCCCAAAACTTGAACTACTGCGTGTCTTTAAGTAAGATACTCAGAAGGTAAGAAATGAATTATGCTCTAAAACTCAATCAAGAAGCAAAATATTAATCTATTCTAAAAACTAAGAAAAAATAATAAATAAAAAGACTCAACTACAATGCTCATCTCACTTTGAACCACCACATTATCATGGCAATTGATCATTTCAAAACCTTTTCGAAAGGACTTCATTTCTCATTCAAAATCAAGGGAATTCGTCATTCAAAACAAGATATAAAGCTTCTCAAGTCATTGTCATGGACCATCAAGGTTTGCCTCGAGATTCACCACACAACTTGTCTCATTCATTCCTCTCAATTTAAATAGAGACTTCATGTGTCAATTCGAGTGTGTGATACCACTCACCACAAGAGAGAATCCCACCCACAATCATGCACTTCATAATTTATGGGATTAGAAGAAAACTGAGAAAACTCTCACTCTCTCAAGGAAGTTCAAGTGCACACATGTCGAACCATAGGCTTGCCTTTCATGTAAATCTCCACTAATGTAGAATGGCCAAGATCAGAATCACTAAGAACTTGCAGGTTACGACATGCTAAGGTGAGGATTGCATTTGTATCAAGTGACTAAACCTCCCTAACGCTCTTTCTTATCATTTTGAACACCGCTCACATTTTTTTGAACTTTGACTTCACCTTATTTCTACCTCACACAACCCAAGCTTTTCACTTTCAATCTTGATCATTCAACCTCTTTGTAACACCTTCACTTGGTAGCACCAATTCTTTTCTTTTTATTTTTCTCATTGGATTCAACTTTCAGAGAAATTTTTAATTCAACATAAGGTGCTACCTTGCACTTAAAGTGTGTTGCTTTTCTTTTCCAAATTAAGCACATACACCCCCAAACTTAGGCTTTTGCCTATGTTGTCATTTAATTTTCACCCCCAAACATAGTCTTTTAGCCTACATTTCACTTTCAAGCCATTAGAGAGGACGGGTGCCAGGATAGAGGTTCCAAAAGGTCAAGGTGTCAAACAATGTGCCAAAGAAAGATCATAATCTCAAGAGGGATTTACTAGGATTGATGTCAAGGGAAGTTATTTTGGTGAAGTGGTTATTCAAAAAGGGCCTAATATCAACTTCCAAGCTCGGCCATATCTAGAATTTAGCCTTGAATCACATTCGGGGAAAGTTATAGATGACATGCATGCACGAGAATCAACGTATAGTCTCACCTCATATGACATCACCTAACAAGAACTTTCAACAATAGTCTCAAAATCATTTGGGACAAATGACTTTTGACAAACTATTCTGAGTTCATTACACACTTGTTTGTGAATAGATCAAGCTAGACCGAGAGTGTACAAGTCATGACAAGAGAATGCTTTCCTCAAAAATTCATTTTCCCTCTTTCCTTTCCTTTTCAAAAACTTCTTGCTAAGAAATTTTTTTGGTGGGTCCATTTTGAGACAAGTAAAGCACGAATTCAAATTAAAATAAAAATTTGGCATTTTCCCTTAAGAAAGTCATCTCTCAATCCATCATAGGGAAACACCAACCCGGTTCGACACAAAAACAAAAGAAAAAGAAAATTTTAAAAAAATATTTGCTCCTTGGGAAAGAACCATGGTATTAAAAAAACCCTTGGTGTTTATTACTAAACTACTATTAACAAGGCGATTACAAAATGTAAATCGCCCCCAAACAAAAATAGAGCATTGTCCTCAATGAAATTAGAATGCTCAGGAAAAGAGAGTACTCCCTAGGGACCCTGTACAAAACACAGAAGGCTTGATGCGAAGCGCATCATTAATCGCACCAGCATATGGAACATTGGTGCTAGTATTCTTGCCGCTGTTGTGCGAGAGACATGCGAGGCACACTTTGTGATATGCGAATCGCCCCATCAGTTGCATGGTGGGTTGAATTTTTCAGTGAAACTTCCAGTGTTCTGGTTGGTGGTGCAAAACTGATGTGCGACGTGCATAATTGAGGGGGTGGACCGCACGCCAGTCGCATGCCAAGGCTTCAGCCTCATAAATGTTTGGCAGTGTTCTGTTGCCCCTATGAGAAATGTTGTGTGATACACACAATATGACATGCGATAGCATGGTGCAGCACAAGGCCTCATGATTGCTCCACACCCTTAGCCTGGTTTCTAACTACATAGCCTACAAAGACAACACACAAAATAATACCAAAAGGAAAAAATACAGAAGGTAAAGAGGAATGCTTGGGTTTTCTCCTAAAAAGCGCTTGGTTTAACATCACGGCTCAACAATGGTACCTTCCATTTAAGGTTCCTCAAGGTACGTGGCTTCAAAGATTGTGACTTTCTCCGATATCTCCAATTACTTCTTCACTCGTTGGCCATTCACTTTAAAAGTTGAGCAATTTTCAGCTTAGAGTTCTATTGCACCATTTGGAAATACATGACACACTTTGAAAGGGCCAAACCATTTGTACTTCAACTTCCCCGGAAAGAGTCGGAGTCTAGAGTTGAAAAAGAGGACCCAATCTCTAGGGGAGAATTCTCTCTTGAGAATTTTCTGATCATGATAGTGCTTAATGCGTGCTTTATAAATTGAAGCGCTCTCATATGCCCTCATTTGGAAATAATCTATCTCGTTAAGGCCCTCAATTCTAGCATGAGCGGCCTTTTGCAAATCAAAGTTTAACCTCTTCTAAGCCCATATAGCTTTATGCTAAAGTTCTACTGGGATATGGCAAGCTTTGACAAAGACCATTTGATAGGGGGACATACCAATCAGGGTCTTATACGTAGTTCGATAATCCCATAGGGCATCGTCCAACTTCCAGGCCCAATCCATTCTATGGATGTTTACCGACTTTGTAAGAATAGACTTGATCTCCCTATTGGATACCTCAACTTGGCTGCTCATTTATGGGTGGTCGAGGTTAGCGACTTTATGCTTGACTCCATACTTTTAAAGGAGAGCACTAAAAAAACTTGTTGCAGAAATGTTTACCCTCATCACTAATGATGGCATGGGGGTTGCCAAAACGGGTGAATATATGCTTCATTAGAAAAGATGTGACACTCTTTCCATCATTGTTTGGTAATGCCACAACTTCAACCCATTTAGAGACATAGTCCACAACCATAAGAATGAAGGTATTTCCATATGAACTCACAAACAGACCCATAAAATCAATGCCTCACACGTCAAATAATTTCGCTTCAAGGATTGGTGTTAATGGTAGATTATGGCGCTGAGACAGGCCCCCTTCGCATTGACATTGGTCACATCTCCTCACCACGTCATGGGCATATTGAAAGAGAGTCGGCCAATAAAATTCATATTGTAACATTTTTGAAGTTGTGTGCATACCCCCATGGTGACCACCAACGTGTGAAGAGTGGCATGCCTTAAGAATGGGCATCATCTTAATTTTGGGGATGCACCTCTGAATCATTCCATCGGTACAGATCTTAAATAGGTAAGGTTCATCCCAATAGTACTTCTGTACATCATGCAAGAACTTATTTTTCTGGTGTGAATTCAAACCATTCGAAAGCAAATTACTCGCTAAAAAGTTAGCGAAGTCAGCGAACCATGGTGTAAGATCATGAGAAGCAGCCAAAATGCGCTCATCAGGGAATGAATCATTTATCTCAAGTTCCCCTACGAGCCTTCCCTTTTCTTCTAGTCTTGATAGGTTGTCAGCCACTTGATTTTCACATCCCCTCTGATCTTTTACTTCAAAATTGAATTCTTGGAGGAGTAATACCCAATGAAATATATGGGGCTTGGCATCTTTTTAGTCATCAAGTATATAATTGCCACATGGTCAGTATACACTATGACTTTGGTCCCCAAAAGATATGCACGAAACTTTTCAAAGGCAAAGACTACGGCCAACAACTCTTGTTCTGTCATGATGTAATTTGTTTGAGCCGTATTCAATGTTTTGCTCGCATAGTAGATTGGATGGAAAAGTTTCTCTCTTCGTTGACCAAGTACAACCCCCAAAGCTACACTAGTAGCATTGCACATAAGCTCGAATGGCTTTGTCTAATCTGGTGAAATGATGATGGGGGTTGATGTTAAATTATCTTTCAATGTGTAGAAGGCATTCACACAGCTACTATCAAAGTTGATTTTCTCTTCTTTTTCAAGCAAATTACACAAAGGATAAGCCACCTTCAAGAAATCCTTGATGAAGAGCCGATAGAACCCGGCATAAACTGGAAAGCTCCTTATCCCTTTTATAGTTTTCGGAGGGGGTAGCTTGGATATAACTTCAATTTTGGCTTGGTCAACTTCAAGCCCTATTTCAGATTTTGTGCCCCAATACTATCCCCTCGTTTACCATAAAATGGCACTTCTTCTAATTCAACACCGTGTTTGTTTCCTCACATCGTTTAAGCACTTCTTCTAAGTGTTCTAAATAGTCACCAAAATCATCCCCAACCACCGAGAAGTCATCCATCATGATCTCCATAGTATCTTCAACCATATATGAGAATATTGACATCATGCACCATTGAAAGGTAGCCGAGGCATTGCACAGTCCAGAGGGAATTCTTTTTAATGTAAAGGTACCATAGGGGCATGTAAAGGTCATCTTCTCTTGATCTTCCTAGGCAATTGAGATCTGGTTTTAGCCGGAATAACCATCAAGAAAGTAATAAAAACCACGACCAGCCAATCTATCTTGCATTTGATCTATGAATGGGAGAGGAAAGTGATCCTTCTCCATCCATGAGTTCAATTTCTTGTAATCTATACACACCCTCCATCCAGTCATGGGTCTGAGGGCTATCATCTCATCTATTTCATTTGGCACGACAGTAATTCCACCCTTCTTTGGAACACACTGCACTGGACTGACCCAGGTACTATTAGACATAGGAAATAACACCCCGGCATCTAATCACTTAATAATCTCCTTTTTCAATACCTCTTGGATAGGCGGGTTCAGCCTTCATTGATTCTCAATCAAAGGAGTGCTTTCCTCTTTGACATTTATCTTGTGCGTACATATCCCCGGGGATATACCAATGATGTCGGCAATAGTCCATCCTAGGGCATGAATGTGCTTCTTCAACACTCAGATAAATGCCTCTACTTGTTTATCACTCAACTTGTTGGAGATAATGACTGGCAAGGTCTCATTAGCACCCAAGTAGGAATACTTCAAGTGAGATGGTAACGGCTTGAGCTCCAATATAGGTGGTTCAATTATTAAAGGTTTGGAAGGAGGAGTTTGCCTATTCTTCAAGTTGAGATAGAGCTTCTTTGGGGGGAAGGAGTAGGAACCCATTACTACTAAAGCACAACAAATCTAATCATATTATTCTACCCTTTGACAATCATAATTCAACAACACCGCTTCTAACGCTTCATCGACAAACCCGTTTTTACGTGTAGGTCAATGCTTTCCTCAATTTTGCTAATTGCAAAATCCATTTGAAGGTCAATCGGTTGTTTTATAGACCTACACAAATCAAAGGTTGCCTCTTC
Source organism: Jaltomata sinuosa (assembly GCA_003996215.1). Lineage (NCBI taxonomy): Eukaryota > Viridiplantae > Streptophyta > Magnoliopsida > Solanales > Solanaceae > Jaltomata > Jaltomata sinuosa. The sequence continues at coordinate 124,293 of QJPP01001104.1, forward strand.
CTCATTCATGGAAAATTTTAATTCTCCCGAGTGTATTCCACTCAAAGTGCACCCTATTTTTAGACTTGGTTTCCCCAAGACAATTGGTATCTCGAAGCCTCCTTTGCAATCAAACATAACAAAATCCATAGGGTACACAAGTTGACCCATCTTCACCAAAATATCATATCCAACCCCCACGAGGTGCTTTATTGACCCCTACGTCATGAGAAACTTCATATCTATGATGATAGGTTTCTCGAGCTCCAACTTTCTAAAAGTGTCTAGCGACATCAGGTTTACACTTGCGTTTCATCACACACCAATTTTTTAGACTTGTGCACTCAATTTGCATCACAAACATTGTACACACTCTGAGTCACCTCATCATTAACAAAGTCCCCCGATAGCATTGCCCTACTTTGAGGGGACATGTGAACAACCCACATTCTTTAAAGTTGCATGTAGTGCACATTTCTTTCATGAACTTGGCATACTCGGGCATTCTGTTCAAAGCACTACTCGCTGGAATTTTAATGGTGATTCTCTTCAATATAGATTCACAATCTCTCGGATTCTTACCCCCTTTTTTCTTGAGATAAACGTTGAGGTAAAAGAGGTGGACATATAGGGAAAGATTTGCAAACCATAGGAACCTTATTCTCATAATTTAGTGTTTTTGACTCACCATTTCCCTAAGGTATCCTCTTTCTAGGCTTACTCGTAATCAAGCTTGCAATCTCCATGAGGTCAAGTAGGTATTTTATATCACCCATTACCTCCTCTCCCTTGATTTGCTTAGACTTGAATTGAGAAGTGAGACATACCATTCTTTCTTCAAGATATTCGATTGCGATGGATTTTGAGTGCACAGTTTGGGAAAGAATCTTAAGATTATATCTTATCTCCTTGATGACCCCGTCAGTGGATTCTACTTTCTCTAATAGTCTCGCGAGCATAATTTCAATTTTAGAGCCACCATTTCCTTTGTTCCAACCTTTATTCCCATGATCAGGGCTTTCCAGACTTTGGAAACTTCCATAGGAACCTAGCTCGTAGTCTGCCACAAATGCCTCTCACTACTTTCAGTCGAACCATCTACATCTTCCACTAGCCTCAGGGCCCCAACAACACTAATGGTATTGACTGTTTCAAATTGGTGATTCACTGTACTCATCGCCATGAATTCAAGAAGTGTGGTGGCGATTGATAGCTCTCTATCCCTTTGCGCACCACTCTTTACCTAATCCTTAATCTCTCTAGCAAAGGTCACACCCATTGCTCCCTCGGCTCCCCAAATATCCAACTCACGGTCTAATAAGGTCACATTCTCAAGTGCACATGGGTTGAGTGAGGAGTACTTGGAATTTGGTGCTTGAGGAATGTCTGCCTGCAACCAATCGCCAACAACAAACCAAATAAAAAAAGGAACAATCACTCTACAAGTTGATTTTAATTCACAATCAAAAAGGCTATTCAAACACCATTTCCCGGCAATGGCACTATTTTTGATAAATGCTCAAATATATTCTCCAAGAGGGAGGTAACGATGATTATTAAGCAAAACAAAACTTATATTACCCAACAGGAGTAAGGGTCGATCCCACAAGGAATGGTAGCTTAGCCAATGAGATTGTAGAAAGGAACTCACAACCAGAGTAGATTGTCCAAACATCAAATAATGTAAAAAAGGAGGGAATTGAGAATCTATCACAATTTAATTCCAAACCAAATAATAAAGTAAATGCGAGGTGTAAACAAGAGAGAGGGGGACTAGGGATGTGCTTGCGATGGGACTAAATCACGGGTCAAGGTACTTGCTCAATTGCATAAATTGTTACTAAATAATATTGGTAGCACTGGTTTTAGACACGATTGTTAATCTCTCGATCACACAATCATTTATCCAATAGTACTTCTTCAAGCACCATTGTTTAGGCATAAACAAACCAATATAGGCTTTGAGAGGTCACACTATAACTAGCTTAGACCCTTAAATGGGTGTTTTTGGCGAATTGAGTTATTTCTAGCCTGAATGTAAGTAGAATACCAAGTACCCACTAGCAATTTCACATTTGAAATTATGAACCCTTTCTCAAGCAAGAACATAATCAAGTAAGTTAAATAAATGTTTGCAACCATAAATTTTATAGTTAAAATATGGTGAAATCACTAGACCCATGTCATATTAGCAATTATAAATAAAAATAAGCAAGAAACATACCCTTTTATCAAGTACCCATCATCAACACATCCTTAGACAAGGGGATATAGCCACTCATGCTAAAGGAAGAAGAAAGTTTACCCATAGGAAAATTCAAATTTCTTTTCATTAATTGTAGCAAGAATCCAATATCCAAGCTCAAATTTACAAGTCCAAGGTTGAAGATTGAGAGAATGGATTGAAACCTTCTTTCTTGCCTTGGGAGAGAAACTTGCTTCAAAAACTGAAAACTATCCAAAAGTATGAAAAACTCTGCCCAAATTGGGTTTTAGAATGTTCCAAATATGTCACACAAAAGTTGACAAAATTGCCTTCGAGGGTTGTGCGGCATTATATGTGGTTCGCATGTCTTGTTGTACGCATTGCATTTCTCTGCTTCAGTGGACCAGAGACTTGGCTTATATTTGCAGCTTCATGTGAAGTGGGGTGCAGTTCGCACCAAGCCTTGTGCGTATCGCATGGGCGCCGCAACCCCTTAAATAATTCTTCTATTCTCCTGAGCATTTATGCGGAGGTAGGCGCAGACCGTACCAAGGATTGTGCGTGGTGCATGAGGTATGTACCTCAGGGAAGAATCTTCATCTCAATTGATCACTTCACACTTCAACTCTTTTTGATATCTTTTGGTACCAATTTATTATTTTCTATATTTGACCAAGAGTACCTGCATACATGTCAATATAGGCCATAAGACCCTCTAAATCTGATCAAAGTATAGAAATAATTCATGATTAAAGACTCATTAAGTTGGTAGATTACTGACTTATCACCCCCTAGACACATATTCAGCAGACACATTAATTTTGGAACCCTTCTTTTAAGACAACCATAGTACACGGAAAATATCCCCTAACATTGAGGCTTCAACCCTTCTTATTTTATCCCATTTCTTTTAGTTTAATTATTCCCAAAGCTGACTAAACGAGCCACTCAGTGTTTCACAATAATTTTGATTCCCCGAACCTACCCAACAGTCTAGTTCCCTGGACCATAGAATCACACATAAATTACAAGTATAACAAATCCAAAATGAAAAATCATCACCCCGACCCCATCATTCCCTATTCAATCAACCAGCCAGACAAATACAATAATCCTCCAGATTTCGTTCCTGAAGGCCTAAGCATGAATCCTCCAGTCATTCTACATAATAGTATGCAAGAAAATATGGGTATACAACTACTCAATTAAACATAGTCTACCTAGATGCCAAGCATCAGTTGTAGAGGTCTGAACAAGAAGAATCTAGCTTCATGAATGTTATTCCTGATGGAGGACAGACCCGAAATCCATGGTTTTTCCCTTTCATAGCTGAAATCTCCCCTCCCCATGGCTCGTATGCTTTAGAGCAGCCTAGAAGGGTTTTGATAGAAACTCTCGTCTATTTCCCAACTGAGAAGGAGAAGGTTAAAATAAAAATTATGTTTTTAAGCTACTGCCTCTGTCATACTGTAATAGCGGCCAGCCGACCGCTACCATGTCAGCGCTATAGCAGTAAAATTCTTACTATAGCAGGGTGATATTAGCCCGGACAAATTTCAAAATCTGAAATTTTTATCACGTCAACCCCACTTAAATCAAATTATATTTTAATCATTCCCAAAATTTGATATAAGGTGATTTAAGAATAACAACGGAATAGGTCATTACAATAAATATGAATTTACCGATCATTTATCCCCAAATGATCTGTACTAAAGGGGAAGGAAGAATAGAACTGGAAATTCCATAGTCCCACCTGAACCACATAATTATGACCCTACATGAAACATAAGAACTTTCCCCCATTTAGTCGTACTCGACTCTATTGAAAATAATTTAATCCCGCCCTGTCAGGAAAAGAACTTTCCTTTGAGCTACATGGAAAAAATTTAAGCAACCTCTTCCGAGTGCCCAAGAAATCTGGGACCTCGTAGAATGTCAGAGCGAAAGAATTTCAAATGATTTGGGGAAACCTTTTTGTTCCCCAAAAACTGACCCATCCTACCGCCATAGAAGAAATTATACCGCCTTAGAGGTACCACTATAGGGATAGGCCGACCACTACAGCGGTTGGCAACAGTTACAAGGGGTGAGAAATGGATTTCACTCCTATTCTCCCCCATTTTCATTCGAAAACACTCCATTCCTCCCCATCACTTTGCTCCCGATGTCAAAAAATCCAGGTAACAAACATACCCACTTGCTTCCTTACTTTATTGCACAAATATTGATAGAATCATAGTAGAAAATGGTGGGTAAAGTAGATACTGAGTTGGGTTTTTGAATTTGAAAGTTTTGGTTGAATGTTGTTGAATTTCTGAAGCATGGGTGCTTCCCTCATGTTTAAAATGCCTCCACAGCATGCTGGGCGTAAGGATTATGTGATTTTCAACCCAAAATAGGCTCAACATGGTGGGGTAGATGAAGGGTTATTCTTGAAGAAAAAATGTGATTTGGATGAATTTTAGGGGTTATAATGCACAAATGTTTGCATAAAAATGTTATAGGGCACTTTAGGGACACTGATCTGGACATGGAATAATAAAAATTATAATTTGGGACAAGGGGCGCCATTGTTGCACCCTTTGAAGTTATGGGACGATGATGACCGCTATAGCATAACACAATTACAATAGCGGTTACATTATAGCGGATGACCGTCCGCTATAGCGGGAGGCCATAAAACAGTATACTCCGAGGCTTGAAGAAATTCTTCCCTCCTTTGAAATACGTCTCCCTATGCTTTTATGAGTTCTAACTCTGCCCCTTGATAATTTTCAGGTTTGAATACTCAATGGCTGCCGATCAAGAACACATTACCCCCTATGAGAGGTTCCCCAATGATGCTAGTCGGGATTAGTTTAGGGACTATTATAGGCTAGGTTTTTTCTGTGAGTGAGCCTTCAAAATAAGAGGGGTGGATAAATAAGTAGAAGACTTTTATCGCAGTCTTCAGGAGTTTGCTTGGGGCCCATTGGTGGTGGCTTCCCCTTCTAGGCATTCAGGTTGGGTGAGTGAGTTCTATGCTATATTCCCTACCATTTTTTTGGATGACCCCAATCCTACTATCTGCCTCTAAGGTGTGGATGTCCCTGTGGATGCTCGGACTATCAATGAGGTTCTAGGAGTGCCTTATGTTGTGAATGAGGCTTATGAAGCCAAGGCTCGACTGTGGGACATGACATGGTTGAGAGATACCTTGGTGGATGAGGAGTTCAGGGATGAGGCCTACTGGCCCAGTGCTGAGGGCATCACGAGTACTTACTTTTCACCCGATGCTAGGAGATAGCTGAATTTGGTGTCTCAGAGGATTTGTCTGTCGAGCAATACCATCGACGTGACTTATGCTCGAGCCTTGGTGGTGGCTTGTACTATGCAGGGGATCCTACTGAATATGGGGGAACAGATCATGTCTGACTGGAGGGACTTCTACCTATTTCCTAAGAAGGGCCCCTTTCTTCTGGGTCTGGTGTTTGAGCTGTGTAGGCATTTCCATGTGCTCGAGGATGAGACTGATTTGGAGGTAGAGATGGATGTTGCCTTAAACCCTCTCCAGGTGAAAGTGGTTGCCACTAAGGGAAAGAAGAAGAGGAAGGTGGATGATGTGGAGAGAAGCCAGGTTGCCGAGGATGCTGCTGCTGATGATGACACTCTTACCCCTCTTTCCCAGCCCCAACTTCCAATCACTAGCAGCCAGAATAAGGAGAACATGGGTGCCGTCAGGTAGTTTATGGAGGATACTACTACTGGAGGTACTGCCCGCCCCCCTCAACTCAGGACTTTGTAGCACTTCGTAGGAGTTGGAAGAGGAGAAGAAGAAGAGGCGATCTTGGGATCGTATGCTTGCTCGAATGTGGAAGACTATTAAGGTCATGTTCACTTGCTCAGCCCCCGATCAAGAGCTTACCCAGTAAGAGTCGAAGGACCTATAAGAGTTCCTCTTCTTGAGCGATACCAAGGACCCCACTCCCGTAGCCCCTGATGGAGATTAGGCACCTGGCTAGGACCTCCCCCCTCTTACTATATTAGACTATTGTTCTTGGGTTTTTCCCTCATTTTGGGTATGTACTAGATGATGATTCCCCTTCCTTTTCCCTATGTTTTAAGCACGTGGATGCTATTTTTAGACATTATCACTTTACATGCATACTATATTAGCTCTATTGGTGATTTTCTGGTTTTTCATAGTACCTCGTAGCTTAACTATCATCCTTAGATGGCCCAGAGATGAAAAGAAGAATAGGGGAAAGCAGGGTAGGGGTTCTGCCTCGCCCCTTCCGCTAAAGTGGTTGACATACCACTACACTGGTACCACCATAGTGGAAAAATTCCCTCTATAGCAGGATCTCAGTAGCGATACGATTCTGCTATGGAGGTCCCGACGGCAGAAGCCCAGAAAATTGAATTTTCTACAGTTTACCAATTCCTCATTCCCGGTTATCAACATTAACCCCTGAATCACTTCCTGGCCTTTAATCATAACCCCAAGAACATCCCCATAACTACATAATTCGAAACTTAGCACCGTATTATTATAAAATCAACCACTAACTATAAGGGAAGACTGTTCACAACAACCTATTCCTGCTATCACACAAGAATGACCCCCTTGTTCCCATGGTTCCCAGCCAAGTCCGATTGTCCCGAAACTGGAGCTTCCCCATAGTCATGAGTCTTGTCCTCTTACCATCTTGCCCAATGATAGGTCCTTATCCAAAATGTAATACGAAATCTCAATTCCAGACACATAGCAATTTATCATTAACTAAAACACACAAAATTCAAGTTATGGCTACTCCCAGGCCAAAATGTTCACAGTAAAGAAATCAATTACATACCAACAATTACAGTCACACAGGTAAGTTTCAACATAATTCAGACCACATCCACCACTCTTTATTCACCTCACGGATGACTATTAGCTGATCATCCATGCCTTTCCACAACCTCTACAAATATTTAATTAAACCTAGCCTACCTGGATGCAATTTCTGATGGAGGATGGACCTAGAATCCATGGTTTCACCCTTTCATAGACTAAATCTGCCCTCTCATGGCTCATAAGCTTTGGAGAAGCCTAGGAGGATTTTTAGTGCAACCCTTGTCTATTTCCCAACTGAGGAGGAGAAGGTTAAAATAAAAATCACATTTTTAAGCTACTGCCTATGTCATACTGCTATAGCAGCCGACTGACCGCTACAACGGTAGTGTTATAGTGGTAAAAATTTCACTATAGCGGGGTGACATCAACCCTTAATCAAATCATATTTTAATTATTCCCAAAATTTGATATAAGGAGATTTAAGAATAACAACATAACAGGTAGTTACAATTCCGGTACATTAGACGCTCTTATACCAGTGACACCAGGTTCAGAATTTAGTTCTCATGAATATTTTATCTTTCTTGGTCTCTTTAGGGCCTGGTTATATACTTTATATTATTTTGTATATATCTATGCTAGTGGACTTTTCTTATTTATTTCTTTTGCTTATTAAATTTTAGCTTCATTTACAGAATCGTGTCTGGGGTTTTGGCTTGCCTACTGAGGGATTTTAGTAGGTTCCATCATCGCCTGATTTCGAATCATGACAGACAACATAAGACATAAGGAAGATATGAGAAAACTAGGGTTTCTCTTTATTAAAAAATTAGATTAATATAATAATTTAAAAAAAATAAAATTGAGCATGTGCTTCATAGCATCTGGAACAATCACATATATGAAAGAAGAGAAAATTGTTTGCAAAAATAGAAGACTTGGGCTTAGAGCCCATTTCAATTCTCTGGGTATTCTTTTTGAGGATGTAGAACAAATAAATGGGATAAAGGCCAAATTTAAAGATAACTGTAATATTTTTTGGGCTAATGGCCTATTTAAAAATATGTAAAGTTTTTTTAATATAAATTTCAGATTGAGAAAATTGGTTTAATTGACCTAATTTTCAGAATATAAATTTTATTTGATTTAAATAAGTCATAATTATTTTATTAAAAAATAAATTAAGAGATTTTCCCCCATTTTCTCTCTCTCCCACAAGTTCACTTTACAAGTGTTTTTTCTCACCGGCCACTACTCACCAGCGACCGCTGCCCTTTCGACGCTTACGCGATAAGTCTATCTCTTCTTTTCCCATTATGAATTGCTGGAGTTTTCATTGCGGTACATTGATCTCTTTACATCCACCGCTCGATGACCTCTTGCGCACACACCACCGTTGCTCGTCGATCGCCATTGCTCGCTGATCACCACCACTTCTCTGACAACCGACTTCAAAGAATTCACAGTCCACTGAAATCTCTAGGTTCTATCTTTTCAACTTTGAGATCCTTTCTTGTTTTCCAAATCTGATTTCTTGGATTTTTGACTATTTTTGGTGTTTTTTCTTGGAAGATTTATGCTATAGTTTCATCTAGACTTGGTTATTTCTGATTTTTGAAACACTATTGGGAAATTAAGACTTATTTCTATGTGTTGCTATTGTTTCTTGATCTTGTTCTTCTATCTCATGTATTTGAAATAGATATTTGTTGTTACAATATTTTGATTTAGTAATCTACAATATTACATGAGTTTTTGTCATTGAGTTTTGTTTAATAATTTACTTGTAATACATGATTTAGTACCGATTCTCGCCTTTAGCTTCATCTCAGGTTTTGTTTTAATATTTTTGGGGTATTGCTTGCTTACATTTGTAAGTCTTTTTATATTTTAAGTTAGCCCTCCAATCATATTACTTGGAATTAGCCTAAGATACTTGTTTGTTTCTTTCCGATTAGTTCCATCTGCTCTCACTTTTAATAATTTTCTTCTTGTTCACTAACCTCATTATTTTGAGTTAGAATTCTGATTGTACTACTTTGATCCAGTACTAGATATTTGTGATTTACTTGTTTAACTAGTTAGGACCTTTGTTTAGTTTTATTTGCTTTAGTAGCTTTGGTGAATGATGGTAGACTAGGGTCATATTTTAGGTCAGTAAAAGTGACGAGGGTCAAGGGGGTAAGTTGGGATATTCTAGGTTGTGAGTAGCGTCTTGAAACATTTGTGCTTTGATGGGGAAGTTTATAGAGCTTTTGAAGATTCTCAAGAGGAGAAGGAATAATATAGCTTGCGTCCGAGAAACAAAATGGATAAAAACAAAGGCGTGGGATGTTGATGGGTATAAATTAAGGTACTCCGGAAGTGTATGAAATATGAATGGATTAGACATTTTAGTAGATAGTGAGCTAACGGAGCAAGTGGTAGAGGTTCGAAGGTTCAATTCCATGATGACGTTGATTAAGTTAGTCATTGGAGACTCTACTTTGACCATTATTAGTGCATACGCAAATGGTTTGGAGTAGGAGGACAAGAAGCACTTTTGGTAAGATTTGTAAGAGGTTGTAAGAGGTATACCACATTATGAGAAGTTATTTGTCAGACTAGATTTCAATGGACACATTGGGTCAACTCTGAGGGGTTACAATGATGTAAATGGAGGTTTTGATTTTCATAACAAGAACGAACAAGAAGTCTCACATTTTGATTTTACAAGAGCTTTTGGGTTGGTGGTGGCCAATTCAAATTTCTTAAAGAAGGAGGAACACTTAGTGACATTATGTAATATCAAATAGAATATTTGCTCCTTAGAAAGGGTGATAAGGTTCTTTGTAAAGACTAAAGTTATCACAATTGAGGATCTTATGACTCAACATAAACTCTTGGCGATGTATTTAGATATCAAGATGATGAGGAAGAAAAGAGTTATGGACGACCAGCTAAGGTACATATGTGGTAGATTGATTATGGACAATGCCCAGGAGATGTGGGAGAAGTTGATGTTGTGGGGGATTGGGAAAGTAGTTTAGAAAAGAATAATGTGCAGGATAGGACTATGAGTAGAATAACGAAAATAGTTAGATAGGTGTTGGGGTTCTCAAGAGGTACATTTGTTGGGCACCATGAGGACTGGTGGCGGAATGGATTCGTTCAAGAGAAAGTGAAGGCAAAGAAGGTGGTATACACAAAGTGGGTGGATAGTAAGGAGAAGGAGGAAAACTGGACAGAAAGGGAAAGGTACAAGAAAGAGAAGCATAAGAAAAGTTAGCGGTTATAGTGTCATAGATGGTAGCTTTTTTTGAGTAACTTTTTGGCTCCAGTTTTCTCGGATTTAATTAATATTCAAGAAAAGGTAAAAAAGCGCGCAAAACAGAAAAACAAACAAAATTAAAGCAATTCTGACAAGACTCAAAAGTGACCCGACCCAAAACTTATCTCGGTTGTGCTTCTTCCTCTTCAGATGAATTTTAAAATTTCCTGTTTTGAGCTTAGAGGATGTCTGAGCTTGTGAATGTCAAGGATTTTCAGTCTCCATTTCTTTTCCTTCTCGACCTTGTGGCGGTGAGAATCTTGATCTTTCCATTTGCTTTACTTTCCTCCTCATGTGTTGATTCTTACTTCTACTATTCAAGCCCGCTGCTTCACGAGTCTTTGATTGCTCATCTTGTGAGCTCATCCATATTCTATTTGATTTTAGCTTTCTTTTGGTGTCTTACTCTAATGTCTTCCTTTGATGTGTAGTTGAGCGACTTTGGTCAGATTTATGGATGAAGCAGTTTATCAATCGGTGGCCTACACTCTTTCGGTACGTTAGAACTTTTGATGCTCTTAGTATCTTCCTTGAATTCTCTTGTTGGATCTTTAACCTCAGCTTGAACCCTTTTATGTTTTCCATTTTTGTTGCACCTTATTGTGTCTTCTTGATTATGATCCATTTTGCTCTAAATTTTTGTGTATAGTGTTATAGCTCTAGTTGATTAGCTGCATATCAGTAGCACCTTGTGATAGCTCTGCGAGTTATGTTCTTGTTGTCTCTTCTTATTACCTGTGGTGCTGCATCTTCATACTTACTTGACCTGATTCTTGTAGTGTATTCATTGCTTAAAACTTTACTTAATTTTTTTTTTTTAACTTGAGGGTATTGTGCCTTATCCAGATTTAGTATTTTGCTTCATGAAGTAGGTAGATCTATATAACCTTTAAATTGTGACCTTCCTTCCTTTTGAAAGGTTGGATTAGCTAGGTAATCCGCCAATGAATTTTCTTCCATGTAAACATGCTCCACATGTACTTCACAATGTTTCATGAACTCCTTAATGTCTTCTACTATCCATCTAATTTGTTGTGGTATCTTCCATATATCACTCAAAATATTTTTCATTATGGTATCTTCCATACATCACTCAAAATATTTTTCATTACTAGAGAATCTGTCTTTAAACATATTTAAGTGATATTTTCTATCACTCATTGAACTATTTCTTTATTGATGGCTACAGATTTTGCTTATGTGTTTGTTCCTTCATTTATCTTTTCGACTTGTGTATAAATCATATCTCCTTCTATATTCCTCAAACAAAACCCATGAGAAGACCTACATGGGTTACCTATACATGCGCAATCTGTGTTGCATGTGATGGAAGTTATAGAAGGTTTCCACATAACTTCTTTGTAATAGAGCCTTAGTCTGTAAATCCCCATTAAGTGAATGACTTCTGACCAAGTGTTAGTCTTATACTTTAAAGTATGATAGATAGTTTTCCATAGCTGGCCTATAGTTGTATTGATCTTGTAGATTAGGTTGTTGTAATAATAATCTTTCCCATGCTTTAGACTATTCCTTCTTTTCAATAGATCCCAAAGAATAATTGTTGGCACAACAATCATAAGTGATTTCAATTTTTGCTTGCAAGGCTATGTCCACCACTTAATGATTAGTTGTAATAGTTATAAATTGCCAATGTTCATCCCTGTATATGATGAAAAAAATCTCCATAGCTTAGTAGCTCTTGCATAGGTTAGAAAAAGATGTTGAATTGTTTCTTGCATAGGATCACTGCAACACCAACATTTAGACACATAATTCAGGCTTATTCATTGATGTACATCATTTGTTGGGATCCTTCCTTTCCATGATATCCACAAGAAAAAAGAAATCATCAAAGGAAGTTTCTTTGGCCACATGAAATTAAAATCCTTTGCCCCTCTTTCTTTTTCCTGATATAGTTCCAAGCTGACTTCACTATAAACTTTCGAATGTTCCCTGTTATCTACCAAGTATCATCAAGATTTTTGATGTAAGTAGTGGGGGGAGGGATGGTTTGACAAATGTGGTCCACTATCTCTAGTAGAATTAGCAATGTCAACTTGTACCTGTTCCATCTATTTTGATCTTCAAATCTCTTCGCTTCCATCTCCTCTGTATTTGTAGCATCTGGCAAGATTTAATAAGGGGCACCAAGAGTACTCCAGTTATCATACCGTAAGCTAGAATTTCCTCTTCTAACTTGCCACTAAAACTGATCCTCCACCATTTCCCTTATATCCACCATCTTTTTCCAAATAGTAGATATATATCTAGCATGGCCAATTACTAGATGATTTTTCTTGTAATATTGTTCACCATAAATGAGGCCCATTGGGAGGGCCTTATTTTGAAATTCCTCCACAACTTACAAAATAAGGCATTGTATATGTCAAATAGTGATATGAAGCCTACTCCTCCCTCTCCCTTAGTAAACAAAGATATTCCCGCTTGACCCAGTGCTTAATCTTACACTCTTCAGAATTATTCCAGAAAAATCTTGCATACACCTTATGAATCTGCCTTATAACCCCCTTAGTAGGGCTCACTGCATATAGTACATTTACTGGCATACTTTGGAGAACATGTTGGATAACAACAACCCTTCTTCCAAAGATAACATTCTTCCCTTTCATGAATAAAGTCTCTTCCTAATTTTAGTGACAAAGGAACCATAGTATGCAATCTTATCCTATTATAAAACATGGGATTACCTATATACATAAAAGGAAAAGGGCCTTATTTTACATTAGTGATCCTTCTTACCCTTTTAGTCCATCTTATGTTGGTCTTTTCATGTGTATAGAAGAAACACTTGTCGACATTTATAAACTTCCTTGAGCACTTTTCATATTCCACCAATACATTCTTCTTCACATTCAAAATGCAATTGTATGCAGAAGTGAACAAGATTGTATCATCTCCATAAGCTAGGTGATTGATCTCTGGACTCCATTTAAGAACCCTATAAGAAATATACTCTGGATTCTAAAAGAGAGAATTCAAACCGCTGATGAGTGGTTCTGCTGCAATATCAAAAAGAGTTGGGGATAGAGAATCCCCTTGCTTAACCCCTCTTATTGATTTGAAAAAGATATGTGCCTAGCCATTCAGTAGGGTAGAATACCACTTATTATATAAGAGTATATAAACCATATCAATCACTGATAAACAAAACCCAAAGCTTCTGAATATTGTAGTTAGAAATAACTAGGAAACCCTATTATAAGCTTTGGTAATATCTAACTTCACCAACACATTTGTTGTCCTTAATCTAATACTGATGTCCTTTATAATCTCCTGTGCTAAGAGAGCATTCTCAAAGATACTTTGCCCTTTTAGGAAACATATCTGGTTTTTGGAGATGATACAAGCAAAGACTGTAGCTAATCTTTCTTGAAAGACTTTAGAAACAATCTTGTTTGAAAAATTACTCAGACTTATTGGCTTTACATCTCCATATTGATCACTTGTTCTTTCTTGGGGAGGAGAACTAGGTTTCTATGAGAGATGAATTTAGGACCACAAAGAAACCTTCACCATGAGAAGAATGTCAGTTTTGATAACTTCCCAGCAGGATTGGTAGAACAATCCTATCAACGATTTAGCCCAGTAGAACTTTCCCCACTCAATGCAAAAATAGCTTGCTTATCTTCCTCTTCAATTGATAGTTTTATCAAATCTTGCTTCTGTTGATTTGAGATTAATCTAGGAGACGATAGATTTTGAATGCCTATATGTAGAATTAGAGGATAAGGGCCGGAATATGAAGTTGTACGAGGCTAGTGTCACAACCCAAAAAACGGGGAAGTAATGACACCTTTCCAACCACTGATAGGTAAGACAACCCAAATACATAAAGGCATAATGAAGAATCACATATGCCGAAGTAATATTTAAAACCATAATAAGTCATAAATCGATCATTTTCATTAAAAATCATTAAAAAGTATGGAAATAGATACAAAGCTTTTCAAAACCTAGTGTCACTAGTACAAGCCTCTACAAATACAAATACAACTTCAAACCTCTAGAACATTTGAAAAAGGAAACATCAAAAAGGAAAATAAGGATAGATGAGATCTAGGGGACTGCGGATCAGCCAACCAACTACCTCTAAGTCTCAAAAAATCAACTAACAATTAGGATCACCTACCACTCATGCTTGGCTTAAAATTTTCACAATAAAAGTGTAGAAAAAGGCAAGGGCAAGTACAAAATTCAGGTGTACTCAACAGTATCATCGATTGACCCTAACATAAAGCAATAGTGAGGGTCAGTCCTACACTGGTCTAACTTGCTTGGTCTCAAATATCAAAATATCTCCATAAGATATGAACTAGCAGCTAAAACCAACAACAATATGATCAAAACAATAATCAAATCTTAGACAAAGCAAGATAACCACAAGGTAAAATTTACAATATGTAAGGATGTATTCATCATGAAAACTCAAAAAAAACCAAGCAAATGATAATGAATAAATGCAATACAATGCACATGTTGTGTATACACCCGTTTCCTATATTAAATAGTCAGAAGCCATGAGGAACTCGCGAGGTTCATATACTAGGCAGACGTGCCACTCTAATCCATATATATCATTAGGGGTTCATGCCACTCCTATCCATACAGTAGGAGTTTTACACAGATCTATATGAAATGCAATGCATAATGTGCAGGCGTGCAACTCTGATCCAAATCAATAGTACACATTTTAAGGCAATGCATTCAAAGGGTAACTCAATTCCACTATCATTTAAAGTTTTCCATTTCAATCTCTCAATCGATATGAACATCTCATATCAACAAACATTTATAGCTAGAACAAGAATTATCACAAGGTATTACCATAATCCAACTCTGAATTCATAAATAAGAGTAAAATCATCAATTGTAATGACCCTTTTCATCGTTATTGAATCTTCTATGATAAAAATAAAAGAATTAAAATTTTATTGGTATGAGACTTCATTTAGGATAACAAATATAATTGTTGAGAAAATATCAAATAAAATAGAACAAAATAGAGTGGGCCCAATCAAGAAGGCTTCATCATAGTGGTCAGCGGACCTCCATAGCAAGCCCACTATAGTAAGGTAATAACCGTTGTAGCAAGGGACGCAAATCAAAATTTTGTATTTTATGTTCATTTAAGAGTTCAATTCTACTTTAAAAGAGGGCTCTCTCTTAAAATTTCCCTAGGGTTATTACCATTTTTTAACACCCATAACAGAGAGGATAAGCTCTCTAAGAAGCAAACCCACCATTCCACCTTGCGAATTCTCCGTCAGAAACTTTGTCTTGAGAGTAGGAAAGAAGTTACATGAATGCTATGGCAAAACTTAGTATCGAGGTAGGTTATGATTATCAAAATATATATACTATATAGAATTGACAGGAGAAAGCATGATAAGGCCTTCAGGAATTGTGTTCAGATGGATGCTGCCTAGAATAATGTAAGAAAGGGATGTGTGTGGGGTGATTCATACGTGATTATCATTATATGATCTTAATTTATACAAGATTAATGTGAAAAGTGCGGGAATGATTATGTGTTAATTCAACTGTAAATCCTAAAGAATAACCATTAAAGGCTGGAAGGAATAGTTGGATTGGTAATGCTTATTTGTATGTTTTGCAAGTGGTATGTTTAAATTATGGTAATTGTATTTGGTGTATTTTTATGGAGTGTGACGTGGTGTCTAAAAGTCCCTATATGGTTGTCTCAAGATGAAATTCATGTTGTTCAGTATTTGAGATGAATATATGGTGTTTTTATATGGAGTTAGACTTTGATTGGTCTCTTATATGTGTTTATGAGTTGATAAAGCATGTTTGATTGGTGTTCAGACATAGTCTGTGAGTAATATTATTGGCTTGACAATGCTTGTATAAATATGTTGTTTAATTATTGAAGCATGTCTTTAAATGACATGTTATTGTGATGTGCACTTATGATATTCATTGTGTACTTGTTATTATTATCCTGAGAGATAACTGAAATGAGAACATACATAGATATATGACGAGGATTGAGAATATACATACTATTTTGATCATGAGTGGATTGAGTTGGATGTAAGATTATGGATGAGAGGTTATGTGATGGATCAGGTACCACACTAGCATGGTACATCAACACCTAAGGTCCCTAACAGGTCATGACTAGTTGTGCAGGCTTAAAGTCTCTTTAGCATCTCTGTACAAATGAGTAACCGTGTGAGTGTGGATATAGTACAGAGTGAGACGGATGAGATACAAAGGCTATACAACTATAAATTAGTTTGGAGATAATTCCATGATTTTGTTGTGACTACTTTATATTGCAACATTTCTGTGATGACTAATATATTTGTTTGGGTGACTTATATGTTTTGTGTTATTTGACTTTGATATCTGGGATATGGGTTTTGTACTTGGGTGTAATAGACTATATTGATTTACAGTGTTACTTGATTGATGTTAATTATTTTTATGTTGTTGTACCTTTCGTTGGTGAGTTGATTTGGGCCATTGGTGAGGACTCTATGAAGGTGATAGGTGTTATGAGCAAGGGATACAATGATAGTTAACTGATAAGTAAATTGTAATGGTTAAGTGTGTGTAATCACGATGGTGCTAGGTTTTAGTTACTGCGTTGGTGATAATTTTAAATATCATAAATGAAAAGGAATGTCTAGGGATCACAACTAGATATGACTTAAAAACAAGAATGATAATTCTAACCTTCAAATTACTTGTTGAGGTAACATAATGAGGTATGAATAAGTAAAAAAAAGAGGTATGAATAAGTGGCATAAAGTCCTTGTTTGAGATTATTTGTTGATTCTGTCAATTTTATATCATATTATGTGAATTAATCTTAGTCGATTGATGATGCATAACAGTACATGTGCTGCACTAATACTACTCTTGCTATAATTTTTTTAGAGTGTAGCTGTGTTACAGGTTTACTGAAGTTTCTTAGCTGAAATGACGAGTACTTATCATTAGCTTCAGCGTATCTCACTCCTCAGGAGGAAGCTGTGTCTTTTATTTTCCTTGTCCTTACTCTATATTAGAAGATCTTGTGCATTTCTAGAGTAGGTCCTTGGGAAATGTTGTATCATAATTTGTTAATAAAGATTGTTTGGTTTGAAGGAAACAAATATGATATTTGAGTTTTTCAATTTAATTTATTATTATGAATATGTTTTCTTAGAAATTACCTTTTAAAAACAAGATTGATGGTAAAGGGGATCTCCTATCGAGTTAGAGTCGAGTAGATTCCCACACGATCTCATAATTTGGGTTGTGACAGTTTTGTCAGAGAAGTAGGTTACCAATCTCAGAAGTACAAGAGCAATGTCGAGTAGAGACCTGCATATTGTTGTGTAGACGTCCACATCAAATCCCCAGGAAGCTATGAGGCATTAAGTCTTTCCCTTTATTCTTTCTTATCATTCTGTCTCCATCATCGCTTACATGGGTTGAGTTCAATTGGTATAGAGTCAATTAAAATTAGTATCTTGATGATTTTAATTGGTATCTAGTCGATTCTAATTGGTATCTTAATAAGTTCAATTGGTATCTACAAGATTCCAATTAATGTACGGCAATAGAAGTCATATTAGTGTGTTTGGCTGGATATTTATGTGTTGGAATAATAGTAAGTTGTTGTTTATAGAGATAATAATAATTTTGTGTATTAAGATGATAATAAACAAGATATATGACTTCTAATAAGTGAAAGGCTCCATTACTGTGTCTTTCTTCTTGAATAGCTTTGCTACAACAAAACGTTTCTCACGCCAGCGGGCCTACTCTCGTGAAGGAGTGGTCGTTGTAGCGCACATGTTTGAGGTGCAGAGGTCTGTGCCACCGAGGCTTGGATTTTCTACAGCGCACCTTTGAAACTACTGGAAAATGGTCCTACTGCAATAACAAGAAATTCGTTATAATAGGCCTTAAAACTGTCGCAGTAATACTATGGCAACATGGGTTATGCCTGTCGTACCAGCTCGCGTGATCATGGATCATGGCAATGGTTCTTGTAACAGTCCTCAAAACCATTACTTAAATTATACCTATTGCAACGGTTATTCATCCCTCAGTAATGGCTATTCTATATATCAATTGGAACGGTTAAAACTGGTACAATTGATGATTCACAACTATTATCTTGTCTATGTTGCAACAAATTTATTAGGTCAATTGTGACAGTTATTATTGCTATTGCAATGGGTTTTACATAGTGGTCAAAATTGCTATAGAAACAGTTCTGTTTGACCTATTGCAATAGTTCTCATATATGTTCTAATAGCCTGGGCTGTAAATATAAATAATTGAATTATGAAATTATAAATACCACGAAAGATGATAATTACTAAATAAAATTGAATGATTGTAATTCAAAATATTTTAGTCATAATATCATCCGCCACATGCAAAAAATATATAAAATGTACCAGTCATAATATCATCCGTCATAGGTGCAAAATATATAAAATCTACAAGTCATAATGCCATCTTCCATAGGTGCAAAAATCAATTGTAATATGATCCACGGGCAAAATATACAACAGTTAGCACATGTTTCAACTGGATAACAAAATAAATATTCATAATGTCAACAAATACAATTGTTTTGACCACTTTCAACCAAATCTCAAATGTCATCCTCATCAATGTTTTCATCACCCCGCTGATTATTTTCTCCACCTACAAAAGTCGATAAATAAGAGTAATAAACTAATTTTAATCATTTATCTGCCAGAACGTCAATTTTAGTCAAATTAAAGATAGGAGTGAGGTGAAAGGACAAAGGAAATAAGAAAGATCACCATTATACTAGCATCAGGCCGTTAAATCTCAAAATTCAGTCCAATTTCAAAACTAAATACGACAAGATATAAGTAACTTCAAAGAGCTCATTAAGTTACTAATAGTATTAATATCCATAACATTAATGAAACAAATTCTAAATTCTAAGAATGATAATGAAAAGGTCATGTTTACCAAACTTGAAAAGAATCTGATTAGACTAATATTAAAAATTACATTAGTAGATAGTAGTTTCCAAAAAAGAAAGTAGTAACAAGCATATTCAAACCCCAACAACCAATATAATTAGGTAGATAGAACTAAAGACACATTTATTAGGCTCACCATGGCAACGATACAGCAACCAAATAGAGCAATGGGATAGAATAAAGT
Source organism: Jaltomata sinuosa (assembly GCA_003996215.1). NCBI lineage: Eukaryota > Viridiplantae > Streptophyta > Magnoliopsida > Solanales > Solanaceae > Jaltomata > Jaltomata sinuosa. Next base: position 143,802 of record QJPP01001104.1, read on the forward strand.
GCAACAACCTATTTGACCAAAATGTAGCGACGAACAGCCTCAAATGTAGCAGCGATTCAAGCAGAAACTTAGCTCCAATGCAGCAAGCAGCTCATGAAAATGCAGTAGCCCACAATAGTGGAAAAGTAGCAACAAGCGGGCAAGTCCTTTGAGATATCTCAAGGTAATTTAGGATTGGAATAATTCCCCCTCTCCCAATTCATGTAAGGAAAGAGCAGGCAAAAGAAAAGTAGTAGAAAACAAAAGAATTTAGACAAATGAATCAAACAAGATAAAATATCACAACTTGATTTTAATCAATTCTGAAAAAGATTAAGATGACAAAGAGTCGAGTCTTCAAGGTTTGAAGAACTAATAGGCATAACCAACCAACAAAATGTATTCAGAAACTACAACTTAGGAGAGCCACAAGTTTTCATTCAATATTTGCAAACCTGGGAAAACTTAATTCCTTAATCTTTAAGTATCTCTTCAGAAGATAGTCACTAAGGGTTAACCTATTCAACTAAAGAAGGGAAAACATTTGAAGGAACCTGAAGGCAAACAGACAAGATTGAGGTTACATAGAAATCTAATCTTAAGTAAAATTATACCCTTAATACTTGAAAGAACCAATATGTTTCTCTCATCCATTTTACAAGAAAATTATGACTACAATACTTCATATGTAAACATAGCAGGGGGATTTTAGAAATAAAGCTTCAATGATTAGCTTTGAAGAACTCAATATAAACAGAGAAAGTTGCTATGTTAGTATATGAAAATGTTTAACAACTTTAAGCTTTTGAAAATATATTAAATCTTTGAGAAAATAATATTGAAAATTAAACTTTTGAGCCACCAAATTAATTATTTAACCAAACATTGAAAGAATTAAGCTCAAAACACATTTATGACGTTATTAAATTTCTTTAAACCCAAGGACCTTTATGATTCAAACTTTAATATGACACAAAGAGATAACCAAATAAAACTAGCGAAGGAGATATAGTAATACTCATGAAATCCAACTGCAAACGCCAAGCTTAAACTACTAATCACGAAACTAAAGAAAACTAACAACTATATACTTTCGTACTTATACTACGGCAAAGGTGAAAGCTAAAATAACTGTGAAATTAACTAAGTTATACCAGGTCTAAATATACAAATCAGTACTAGAAAATATTAAAATAAATTACTGAAGAAGAACTAAAAACATTGAAAGGAGATTTGCACAAAATTGGAGACACAAACAGAATTGAAACCAACTTGTCTCTCAAACGGAACTAAAGGAAAATGAAGCTTAAATAAACCACCTGTATACTCTCAATAATGCATTCGATCCATCCAATTATTTATTAATACAATTACAAAAAGTAGAACTACAGAAACTACCACATAAAAATGGAAAATACTTCCAGAAAACTAATCGGTTAAGAGGAATCAATCTCAAGGAAAAACCCAGTGAAAAATGGTAATGACCCTTATGGTCATTTTCTATTTTTGGTGATTTTTTTGTGTTTCAAGCTTTCCCTCAGCGGCTACAGTTCATTTATGACTTGCCGGGATTAACGGTTTGATGCCCGAGCCATTCGTTAGGTCGTTATGACCATTTCCCTATTTTAGAACTTGAACTCAGAAAATCTTTGACTTTGGTCAACTTTCTTGGTAAACATGCTCAGAATTAAATTTTGACAGTTCTGTTGGCTCTGAAATGGGGATTTTGGTCTAGTGGGACTATTGGTCTGGGTTGGAGTGCTTTTGGTTTGGTTTTGTGCTGCTTTGTGTGTTTTCAAGTCAGTTTGGCTGGTGGGGTTGACTTTGGTCATCATTCAGAGAAGACAGCCTCGGATGGAAATTTAATCAGTGTCGTTAGCTCCAAAATGTCAACTTTGGACTAGGGGGACCTTTGGTTCTGGTACCGAAGCTTCTGGACTTATTTTTGGGTTTTGAGTTCTGAGTTGGTTTTGCGTGGGGGGTCCACTTGTCATTAAAACAATATCCGTTGGAAGTTTCATTGATTCCATTAAGTTTGGAATGCCATTTATGGTAGGGTAGCATAGCGGGTTTGTATTTGTAGAGTTCCGGATGAATCCCGAGGATCCATCGGAAGACTTTTAGCCTTGGTGAAATAGCTGGTTGCTGCAATATTATTGCACACCATTTTGGTCTTCGCAATTGTGGAGCTTCCATCATGTTTGTGATGGTTTAGTTTCTTGACCATCGCGATCGCAAAGGTTTCTTATCGCGTTCGTGAGAAGCCAGTTGGGACCGGCTCAACCTTCCTTTTCGTGAACGCGACCTGGACCATCGCGATCGCGATGGTTGGGCAAGCTATTCTTCGCAAATGCGGGGTCCTATCACGATCGCAATGAAGGACCCCTGGCAGCTATTTAAACTTCAACTTTATTTTCTCTTTCATTATTCCGAGAACTCCATTGTTGAATCTCCTAAGCTCCTATTTTCCAGCTTCCTAGTTCAATGTCCTTCATCCGGTAAGTTCCCTTGTCACCCCTCTCCTCCTTCCGTATAAATTCTCGTAATTCTCCAGCTAAACTCCCTTGTTGATCAATTCTTAAGGTTGGGGTGATCCTTGTAGAAATCTAATTCTTGGGGCTGCATGCTCGTAAATTCGTACAACTCATCTCCGTGATGTATTTCTCTAGTTGAGGTAGGTTCCCGCCTTTAATTCTGAGTTTTTCTCATTTTAATCCCTCGAATTAGTAGCACTTTGGGGTGGTTTTGGGCCCCAAAACAAGCTCCATTCACGCCCAAACAGTGGGCATAGGTTTCTTAACCCACCGTGAGCATAATTGTGAAGTTTATTTTCTGTCTCATTGCGCGGGCCCTGAGGGTCAGTTTGCCAAACCAATTTCTGGCCCGATTTATCCGTATAGCCATATGGGTGTTGTTCTTCTCGTCTTGACACCTAGATTATGTTTTTGCTAGTATGGTCACTTTCTGAGGCTGCTCGAAAGGGGAAGGCTTATGAGTGACAGTTTGTGCTTGTAGTTCGGCCGCGAGGTAGGTTACGGTTTACCTTCTAGACTAAATTTAGTAAGATTATATATATTTATGAGTTACTTGAATGTTAGGTTGGATATTAGGTAGAATTTCAGCTTAAATCCTGTTATCACTTTAATTGGCCATTTCGAGTTTTCAGTCTAGAACAGTATGCTATCCTTAGCCTAGGAGCTTGCTTTATTTTTTTGACTAGTATAGAATCCTTAGTATGCTTTTAGGATGCTTTAGAGGTAGAATAGAGATTCCCGGTGGTTTTTGTTTTTACTTTCCATTTTACCCGCTTTATTATATCATTGTGTGTAACTGGGGGCCCGAGGCCATGGCTTGGATTTGGACGAGATTCCAGGTCAGTTCTCTTGGTTTGGAGGGTATTTCTTCCCTATTCTGCCTGTTGGTATGTGTGGTTTTTCTCTATTTGTGGATATTTCCTACTCACATTTCATGACATATCGTTGGAACAACATGAAGTATTTCTCAAGGATTTTGGTTTGAAATGAGGCTTTACTACAGTTGTTGTGATTTTTAGACATAAACAAATTACTTTGGGTATTACTTCGGATTTTTGAAGGAAAATGGGAAAAATACTATTTTATGCACATATTTATAGTCCGATGCGATATTCTAGACCCCTGATGTGTTATTCTGGGTATTTTACTTTCATTTATATATATATATATATATGCATAGCTCAATGCATTATTATTGGTATTTCGATTTCACATATCTATATGCATAGTTCGATGTGGTATTTCGGGCACCCAATGTGGTATTATGGGTTTATATTATATTGCATTCATGCATTCATCATCGTGCATCGCATTACATTTATCTTGGCATGTGGATTGTCTCTGGATTTGGTTTGATATTGTCTGTTCTTTACCTTATTGGATTATTGATATATGCTAAGCTTTATAACTTGGTTTAGGTGGATCCCTGTAATTTTAGCTACTTTCATGTATCTCTTATTTATATATTATCTTTCTGTGCTCGGTCGGCCTATGATGACTACTGAGTACCCATTTCCTTGGTACTCATACTACACTCTGTATCTTTTTCTGATGCAACACCTAGTATGAGCCACCCTCGCCGATCTTCTGTCGTTCGAGGCCTGCTGCTATTCGGATCGCGGTGAGCTCCCGTCACTTTTGGAGACTTTACATGCTTTCCATATTGTACATCCTGTCTATATTTTGTATTTTGGATAGACAACATCTGTTGCATAGCTACTCCTTACTTTAGTCGCTCTTGTACTAGTGACACAAGGTCCGGGTTGGTTCTCGTGTTGTTTTGTCTATTTGGTCACTTTAGGGCCATCTTTTGTATATTTGTATACTTGTATGTATATATTACATTGGCCCTGTCTTTTCATTATACCTTCCACATTTCCTTAGTTTAATTATTATTACTGTCTTTCGCAATCATTGGGTTTTGGCTTATCTACTGAGGGTTATGTAGACGCCATCATTGCCTAGTTTCGGGGCGTGATAGAGTGGTATCAGAGCACTAGGTTCATCGGTATCTCTATTACAAGAGCAAAGTGTCTAGTAGAATCTCACGGATTGGTACGATGACATTCGTATCCAATCTACGAGAGGCTATAGGACATTCCTAGGATATATATTGTCCTGTTTGATTCCTTGTCATGCGCTAAGTACCTTTGTTTCACTCTTTCTCAGATGGTTCCGACGATATATGCAGTGGGTGAGGATGAGGCCCCTACGTCTGTAGTTAGAGACCCATCTAGGGGATGGGGTAGAGGTCGAGGTAGGGCACGAGATGCAGCATCAGCTCGGGCCCTGGCTAAACTACCATCAAAAGAGCCTGAGGTTAGGGTGGATGAGGTTCTGTATAAGCCAGAGAACGTGGGACCAGCCCAGTATCTGGTAGGTTTTATGGTTACTACAGTATTGCAGGACACCTTGGTTCGATTTTTGGGGTTCCTCGAGGGTATGACACTACCAGTATCTTCATGGAGCTCTCCCATTGGTTCTCAGGTTTGAGGTAAGGCTCAGACTTCAGGTCAGGCGGTAGCACAGGGTTCAGGAGTGCAGTCTGCTACTGTAGCTCTGTGTCTTCTGAGGAGCAGAAGATGCTTGGTAGGTTCTTGAGATTGGGTCCTCCGAGGTTTTCAGGTTCTTCTAGGAAGGATGCGCACAAGTTTTTGACTAGCTGCAAGGAGTGGTTACATAATTTTGGGTTAGTTGAGTCACATAGGCCAGATTACACCATTTTTCAGCTGGATGGTACAGCGAAGATGTGGTGGAGGTCATATGTTGCTTGCAGAATAGTCGGGTCACCTTCGCTTACTTGGGATCAGTTCTCCACAGATTTTTTGGAGAAGTATGTACCGCGTAGAATGAGGGAGCGTCTGATGGATCCGTTTGCTGGGTTGGAGCAGGGTTTCATAACTGTGTCTGAGTACAAGGTTCGGTTTTATTAGTTGTCCAGACAGGCTACTATGATTCTGCCCATCGAGCACGAGAGAGTATGCTGGTTTGGTTTGACCTTGCATCTACTCTTGGAAAATGAGGGTATGGTAGCATCGGGTCAGTCTTATCTTGAGATAGTTGTTCATGCACATACTATTGAGGGTGTACTTTGCTAGGCCAAAAGAGGCATCAATAAGAGGCCCCGCCACCAAGGTAGTTTCAACGGTTCACAGGGCCGTGGTAGGGGCTACTATGGTAGAGGTCAGCACCAACAGCATTTCCAGCCGAGCAGGACTGTTCAAGCGGCATTATAGACTGCTGAGGATCAGAGTAGATAGAGTATCATTCCTGCTCCACGAGGTGGTCATTCAGGGTCTACAGGTCATGGTGATCATTCTTATTCGGCCGGATCTTCACAGCGGAGTACATGGGGTTAGGGTTGTTATGAGTTTGGCAAGATGGGCCACTTTGCTAGAGAGTGTCTGATACCACAATACCCTAGGCGACATGATCAGTTGGTTCAACCCCCCAAGGCTCCAACCCCTCCAGCTAGAGGCAGTTCACATGGTAGTAGGGGTGGTTTCCAGGGTACTAGAGGTTGTCCTCAGTCTGGTAGGTCAGGTGGTCGTGGTGGTCAAGGCCACATGTATGTAGTTCCAGGTTGAACAGAGGCTGATGCTTCAGATGTTGTGATCACATGTACGATCTCCGTTTGTCATCAGTTTGCTTCTAATTTGTTTAATCTGGGGTCTACATTCCAATACGTATCTGCTTATTATGCTACTCTTCTGGAGTCTACTTATGAGTCCTTGCATGCGCCTTTGTGTGTATCTACCCCAGTAGGTGATTCTTTAGGAGTGGATCACATGTATTGGGCTTGTGTGGTGACTATCTTGGGGTAAGACACGTGGGTAGACTTGGTAGTTCCTGATATGGTTGATTTTGATGTGATCTTGGGCATGGATTAGTTGTCACCTTATCATGCAGTCTTGGATTACTTCACCAAGACTATTACTCTTCGAAAGCCTGGTATCCCCTCCATCATATGGAAGGGAGTCGATAGCCACATGCCGAGGGGAGTTAAATCTTTTCTTAGCGGCCATCGGTTGGTTAGGAGGGGTTTCTTATCTTATCTTGCCTACTTCCATGATACAAGTGCCACCACACCTCCTCTTAAGTCACTTCCTGTGGTTTGCGAGTATTCAGATGTGTTTCCTTCAAATCTTCCAGGTCTTTCTCCTGATTGTGAAATTGATTTTGGTATCGATGTTGAGTCAGGCACCATGTCCATTTCCATTCTGCCTTATCGGATGGCACTTGCTGAGTTGAGGGAGATTAAGGATCAGCTCTAGGATCTGCTGATTAGGGAGTTCATCTGGCCTTGAGTGTCTCTGTGGGGTGCTCTGGTTCTGTTTATGAAGAAGAAGGAAGGGTCTATGTGTATGTGTATTGACTACAGGCAGTTGAATAAGGTGACAATTAAGAACAGATATCTGATGTCGGGTATTGGCGATTTGTTTGACTAGATACAGGGTGCGGCAGTGTTCTCTAAGATAGATTTGAGGTTTGGTTATCACCAGTTGAGGATTAGGGCTGAGGACATCCCAAAGACTGCATTTAGGACTCGATACGGGCATTATGAGTTCCTAGTCATGTCCTTTGGGTTGACTAAGGCCCCAACAACATTTATAGAGTTGATGGACCGTGTGTTCAGTGTATACATGGACTCATTTGTGATTTTGTTCATCGACGACATTCTGATTTATTCAAGGAGTAGGGAGAAGGATGAGAAGATCTGAGAGTTGTACTAGACCTTGAGAGACCACTAGATGTATGCCAAATTCACTAAGTGTGAGTTTTGGCTTGAGTCTGTGGCATTCTTGGTGCACGTAGTGTCTAAGGATAGGATTATGGTAGATCTGACAAAGATTGTAGCAGTTCGTGATAGGGCTCGGCCTACTTCACCTACCGAGGTTTGCAGTTTTGTTGGGTTGGTAGGTTATTACAGACGGTTTGTGGAGGGATTTTCTTCGATAGAAGCTTTATTGACTAGATTGACTTAGAAGAATGTTACCTTCCAGTGGTAAGATGAGTGTGAGGTGAGCTTTCGAAAGCTCAAGGCCTTGTTGACTTCAGCTCTGATTCTTATTCTTCGGATCGAGGGTCAGGGTTTCATCGTGTATTATGATGTGTCAGGTATTGGTTTGGGTTGTGTGTTAATGCAGCAGGATCGGGTTACTGCATATGCTTCCATAGAGTTGAAGTTTCACGAGAGGAACTACTTCACACATGACTTGGAGTTAGCAGTGGTAGTCTTCGCGTTGAAGATGTGGAGGCATTATCTTTATGGCATGCCTTGTGAGATCTTTACTGACCATCATAGTCTTCAGTACAGTTTTAGCCAGAAGAATCTAAATTTGAGGCAGCGTAGGTGGTTGGAGTTACCATAGGACTATGACATTTCTATTCTCTATCATCTGAGCAAGGCAAACATAGTGGTAGATGCGTTGAGCTGGAAGGCAGTGAGTATGGGTAGCTTGGCTTTCTTAGCTATGGAGGAGCGACCTTTAGCTTAGGACATCCAGTCCTTGGCTAAAAGGTTAGTTAGACTTGACAATTCTGAGCTGGGTTGTATTCTTGCTTGTGTTGAGGCTAGATCTTCCTTGTTGGAGCAGATTCAGGCACAATAATTTGATGATGCAATATTGAGGATTATTCATGACAAGGTGTTGGACGGTGAGGCTAGGAATGCGACTTTGGATTCAGAGGGTACTTTGAGGATCGAGGGTCGCATCTGTGTTCCTAGAGTTGGTGACTTGGCCAGATTGATATTGGAGGAGACTTATTGTTCTAGATATTCCATTCATCCTGGGGCATCTAAGATGTATCATGACTTGAGGCAGCACTACTGGTGGTGTGGGATGAAGAGTGATATTTTGGATTTCGTATCCAGGTGCTTGAATTGTCAGCAGGTAAAGTTTGACCACCAGAGGCCAGGTGGTTTGTCACAGAGGCTACACATTCCGGAGTGGAAATGAGAGCGTATATTCATGGACTTTGTAGTCGTATTGCCATGCACTTTGTGGAGATTTGATGTTGTTTGGGTTATTATGGATAGGTTGACAAAGTCAACTCACTTTCTGCCGGTTCAGACTTCCTATAGTTCTGAGAGGTTGGCTCAGATCTATATTTGGGAGATTGTTTATTTGCATGGTGTGCCAGTTTCTATCATCTCCGACTGAGGTACTCAGTTCACTTCACACTTATGGTAGTCTATTCAAAGAGAGTTGGGTAATAGAGTTAAGCTTAGCACCAGTTTTCATCCGCATACTGACGGTCAGTCAGAGAATACTATTCAGGTTCTGAAGGATATGTTACGAGCATGTGTTATTGATTTTGGGGGTAAGTGGGACCAGTGTTTAGCCTTGGCAGAGTTTGCATATAATAATAGTTACCATTCCAGTATTCAGATGGTTCCTTTCAAGGTTTTGTATGGTAGGAGGTGCAAATCTCTGATGGGTTGGTTCGATGCTTTTAAGGTTAGGACGTGGGGTACTGACTTGCTTCGTGATTCTATGGATAGAGTTTGGGTTATTCAGGAGAGACTTCACACTGCCTAGAGTAGGCATAAGAGTTATGCTGACCAGAGAGTTTAAGATCTAAAGTTTATGGTGGGTGACAGTGTGTTCCTTCGGGTATTGCCCATGAAGGGCGTGATGAGGTTCGGGAGGAAGGGTAAGCTCAGTCCGAGGTTCATTGGGCCATTCGAGATCCTTTATCTTATTGGAGAGGTTGCTTATGAGTTAGCCTTGCCACCTGCTCTTTCTAGTGTGTATCATGTGTTTCATGTCTCTATGCTGCGGCGGTATATTCCGGATAAGTCTCATGTGCTTCAGTTGGAGTTGGTTCAGTTGGATGAGTCCTTAGCCTTCGAGGAGGAGCCTGTTGCTTTTTTGGACAGGCAGGTTAGGAAGTTGAGGTCCAAGGAGATTCCGTCAGTTAAGGTTCAGTGGAGGCATTGTCCTGTCGAGGAGGCTACTTAGGAGACCGAGACCGACATGTGGACCCATTATCCTCGTCTTTTCGAATCTTCAGGTATTATCCTTTTTCTAACTTTTGCGGATGAAAGTTCTTTTAGTAGTGGATGTTGTAATGACCCTCCAAGTCATTTTCCATTTTTCGTTCTTTTTTATGTGTTTTGATCTTTCCCTCAGCAGCTACAGTTCATTTATGACTTTTCAGGATTGACGATTTGGTGTCTGGGCCATTCGTTAGGTCGTTATGACCATTGCTCCTGCTACTCAGCCGAGAGACTTGAGCATTATACAAGGACGTGCTATAGGAGTAACCCATTACCTCCCTATTTTAGAAATTGAACTCAGAAAATCTTTGACTTTGGTCAACTTTCTTGGTAAACGTGCTCAAAATTGAATTTCGACAGTTCTGTTGGCTCCATAACGGGGATTTTGGTCTAGTGGGACCATGGTATGGGTCTGAGTGCTTTCGGTTTGGTTTTTTGCTGCTTTGTGTGTTTTCAAGTCACTTTGGTTGGTAGGGTTGACTTTGGTCAACATTCGGAGAAGACGACCTCGGATGGAAATTTTGTCTGCACCACTATCTTTGGAATGTCGACTTTAGGCTAGGGGGACCTTTGGTTTGGGTCCCGGGGTTTCCATACCTATTTTTGGGTTTTGAGTTCCGTGTTGGTTTTAGGCGCGGGGCCCACTTTTTGTTAAAACAATCTACGTTGGGAGTTTTGTTGATTCCATTGAGTCCGGAATGCCATTTTTGGTAGGGTAGAATTGTTGGTTTGTGTTCGCAGGGTTCCAAATGAATCTCGAGGATCCGTCAGAAGAATTTTGTCCTTTTTGAAATAGTTGTTTGCTGTAATATTGTTGCAGACCATTTTGGTCTTCGCGATCGCGGAGCTTCCATCGCTTTTACGATCGTCTAGTTTCTTGACCACCATGATCGCGAAGGTTGCTCATCGTGTTCATGATGAAGCCGGCTAGGACACACCTCAACCTTCCTCTTCGCTAACGCGGCCTCGACCATCGCAATCGCGATGGTTGGGCCAGCTGTTCTCCGTGAACGCAGGGGTCCTATCGCGATCACGAAGAAGTACCCCTGGCAGCTATTTAAACTTAAACTTCATTCTCTTTTATTATTCTGAGAACTCCATTGTTGAAGCTCCCAAGCTCTTATTTTCCAGCTTCCTTCTTCAGTGTCCTTCATCCGGTAAGTTTTCTCGCCACCCCTCTCCTCCTTCCGTGTAAATTCTCATAATTCTCCCGCTAAACTCCCTTGTTGATCAATTCTTAAGTTTGGGGTGATCCTTGTAGAAATCTGATTCTTGGGTCTGCATGCTCGTAAATTCGTACAACTAACCTCCATGATATATTTTTGTTGTCGAGGTATGTTCCTGCCTTTAATTCCTAGTTTTTCTCGTAAATGAGCTCCGTTTGCACCCAAACATTGGGCATGGCTTTCTTAGCCAACCACGAGCATAATTGTGAAGTTTGTTTTCTGTCTCATTGACCGGACCCCGAGGGTAATTTTGCCGTCCCGATTTCTGGACCAATCTTTCCGTATAACAATATGGGTGTTGTTCTTCTTGTCTTGATACCTACATTATGTTCTTGATAGCGTGGCATCTTTCTGAGGCTGCTCGAAAGGGAAAAGCACATGAGTGATGGTTCGTGCTTGCAGTTCAGCCCCGAGGTAGGTTACAGTTTATTTTCTAGACTAAGTTTAGTTAGATTATATATATTTATGAGTTACTGGAACGTTAGGTTGGATATTAGGTAGAATTTAGGCTTAAATCCTATTATCACTTTAATTGGCCATTTCAGGTTTTTAGTCTAGAACTGTATTCTATCCTTAGCATAGGAGCTTGCTTTATCTGTTTGACTAGTATAGAATCCTTAGTATGATTTTAGGAGGCTTTAGATGTAGAATAAAGATTCTCAGTGGTTTTCACTTTTACTTTTTGTTTTACCCGCTTTATTCTATCGTTGTGTGCAACTGTGGGCCCGAGGCCATAACTTGGATTTGGACGGGATTCCAGGTCAGTTCTCTTGGTTGAGAGGGTATTTCTGCCCTATTGTGCCTATTGGTGTTTGTGGTTTTTCTCTGTTTGTGGATTTTCCTACTCACATTTAATGACATATCATTGGTATAACATGGAAGTATTTTTCAAGGATTTTGGTTTGAATTGAGGCTTTACTACGGTTGTGGTGATTGTTGGACTTAAACATATTACTTTGGGTATAACTTCGGATTTTGGAAGGAAAATGGGAAAAATACTATTTTATGCATATATTTATAGTTCGATGCGGTATTCCGGACCTCCAATGCATTATTTCGGGTATTTTACTTTAATTTATATATATATATATAGGCGTAGCCCAATCCATTATTCTGAGTATTTTGCTTTCACATATCTATATGCATAGTTCGATGCGGTATTTTGGGTGCTCGATGCGGTATTCTGGGTTTATATTATATTGCATTCACGCATTCATCATCGTGCATCGCATTACATTTGTCTTGGCATGTGGATTGTCTCTAGATTTGGCTTGATCTTTTCTGTTCTTCACCTTATTAGATTATTGATGTATGCTCAGCTTTATAACTAGGTTTAGGTGGATCCCTGTAATTTTAGCTACTTTCCTGTATCTCTTATTTATATATTATCTTTCTGCGCTCGGTCGGCCTATGATACCTACTAAGTACTCGTTGCCTTGGTACTCATACTACACTCTGTATCTTTTTCTGATGCAGCACCTAGTATGAGACACCCTCGCTGATCTTCTTTTGTTCGAGACCTACTGTTGTTCGGATCGCGGTGAACTCCCGACGCTTTTGGAGACATTACATGCTTTCCATCTTGTACATCCTAACTATATTTTGTATTTTGGATAGACAACATTTGTTGTATATCTACTCCTTACTTTGGTAACTCTTGTACTAGTGACACCAGGTTCAGGTTGGTTATCGTGTTGTTTTGTCTATTTGGTCACTTTAGGGCCATCTTTGGGTATATTTATACGTTGGTATGTATACATGCTATTGGCCTTGTCTTTTCATTATACCTTTGGTATTTCCATAGTTTAATTATTATTACTGTCTTCCACAATCGTTGGGTTTTGGTTTGTCTACCGGGGGTTATGTAAACACCATCATGGCTCGGTTTCGGGTCATGACAAAAACCAAAGTAATAAGTTGAGCAACACTATTCATAATCAGTACCCAATCCTTGACACATGAAGATCCTAAGAATCTCAAGGAATCTAGGCAGTGCTCATGTCAAAAGGGACATAAGAACAAAGTAGCCAAGTCTTCCTTGGCTTACATTCTACAGAGAACAAAGAACCAACGAGAGATGGTTGTTTCTTTAGTGAGTATGAGAGGAAAAAATAAATCAGAGAGCATTCCTTTTAGGCATAGGGGTCTTCCAGTGTCCTCCAAATGATCTTTAAGAGAGGAGGGAGCAACCCTTTATATACTAGAGAAATACCATTACTCAAGCTAGTAAGAGGAAGTAAAAATATCAATCACCACGATCCTTTCCCTAAATGAATCAATTAGAAGAAAATTCTGTGAAGATTACTATAATCAAACAAGTGTTAAAGTTGTCTAGTAGATGAGGAGTAAGAATCATGAAGGATTTCCCCTAATTAAAGCATACCATTAGTCATTCCTTACCAAAATATCCAAGTTAGAGGTTGTCATATTTAAACAGAAAAGGAAACTAAGTCAATCATACTACCAAAGCTTTGGGAACCAATTTTAGAAAATAATAATCCCCAATAAGGTAACTAGAATCAATCATAACCAAATCCGCCCATTTATTCAACAAAAAAAAGTAAGAAGAAATTTAAAGTTTTCCTCAATCAAATGGAGCCTAAAATTAGTCAAAAGCTTATCAAAATTAGTCGATTCAAAAGTTGTCACCTAATACTAAAGGATTTGCACAAGGTAAAGAATTCATGTTAACATAATTAATGTGTAAGGAGGCTGTCATAATTCAAACTTAATAAGGAACAAATCCTAAACAATACACACGGATAAATCACACTCAATAAGGAGAGGGAAATTAACTAAAATTTACACCAATATTACATCACAGAGAAAGAAATGATGTTTTGATATAGAGGGGCAATTAGTTTAGCATAGAACAAACACCAAAGGATCATACCCGGACGGATTCATAAAAATCCATCTTAGAATTGGAACCTTGAAGCATCAGTAGAAACCCATAAGAAATGAGTATCTCCTAAACTTCCAATAATCCAGAACATAGCCTTGAAAAATCATAGGCGTTATGTACACAGTGCTCTCTCTATTGAAGCTTTCCTGAAATTTGTTGTAGAAGAGAGTTTTGGGGGTTTGGATTTTAATAGGGGAGAAAGAGAAAGAGGGGGAGACACAGATAGGTAAAGGGAGGAGAGAAGGGTGGCATTGGGGTTGCATAGGTTCCACTAGCCGTTGTTAGGAGAGGTGGACTAGTGGCGGTGAAGGAGAGGAACCGGGAGAGTAAGGCAGCTGGGTTTTAAGGTTAAAGAGAATAGGGAGGATAAAGTGGAGAGGAGGGGCTCGCCGGTGGAATAAGGCGGTGGTGTCATTGTGTTGGTGGCTTCTTTGCCGGCCCATCATCGCTGGTGATCGTGACGGCAATGGAGAGGGCAAAAGGAAATGGGGTTGCGACCGATTGAATTAGGGACTTTGGGGTCTTTGGGTTATTAAAAATTGAAATAAAAGGAGGTTAAATGGGATCAATTAGATCATCTCGGACAAACATTTGTGATTAGGCAAGAGTGTGGATCGTATTCGGGTCAGTAAATGGGTCATTAGGGTTGGGTTAATTGGAAATTGATTTAAGCTTTAAAATGAGGAACAATTGGATTAAATTGAGGCTAAAATTGATATAAATTGAGTAAAAAGTGGCTAGAACTTAAATATTTTTTGAGAGAAAATTGAATTTGGGCTGCTATATAATTAATAAGATAACATATATATATATAATTTGATACCTAAAATAATAATTAACAATAATTATCACAAAATATTTTACTTGTAAATAAAATATGTATATATATTATACGTAAAATTAATGATATGTAATATTATACAAAATTAATGATAAAATAACAATAATTAGAAATAAATTATATATTTATAAATTATATATGAATTTAAAAAGATGTCAAGGCAAGACAAAATATGTCATTTTATCAAGTAATAAAAGCAATACGTAAGGAAATTAAAATCTAAAAATAATAGTAATTAATAAAATAACAGCTTGAGTGAGGTAAAGGGAGGTCAAAATTGGGTGTCAACAGATTTCATCGGAGCAGTGGTGGTGATGGGTCTTGCAGAGAGTAGAGTATTTTGAGGCAGTGGTGCATGTTGTGTGTCTGTAAAAGTGAAGAATTAATGGGAGCCGCCCGATTAATTTGATTGATAGTCATGATTGAATGGGGGCTTTAAAATTGAGCTGGTTATAATTGGCATGGATTTAATGTGATTTGGACTAGAATTTAAATAAAAAAGGCTGAAATTGAATTGGATTGCTATTTGATAAATACCATATACGTACTAAAATATAGATAATTAATAATACTTATTGTACAGAAATAAAATTAAAATATTACCATTGGCGGGTGATAAAAATAATTGAGGAAAAATATGGACACTACTAGAAAATAGGCCTACGGGAACAAATATGCTAGTAACCATTTTCAAACCATTGCTAAAAATACTCTATTGCAATGGTTATGACCATCGTCAAAAGTTTTGGATTAATAAACCGTTCCAACAGATAAAAAATTTCAATGAACCATTATAATAGATAGATTTACCGCAACGGTTCACTAAGTCATTGCTATAGGCAAGCCTATTGCAATGGTTATATTCAAATGGCAACAGTCATATGATTAAGTCGTGTCAATAGCTACCAAAAAGTTTGGCGACGGGCATAACCATTGCAATAGACTATTTTTAGAAATGGTTTGAAAATAGTTACTAGCATTTTTGTTCCCGTAGGCCCATTTTCAAGTAGTGTGCTAAGCGTAAATGTTTGTCGTGACAAAAGATATGTCTTCCATAGAGCTTCTTCATAGCAGAAGGATCGTCTGCAGTAGTGGATAAGCGTAAAGCAAAACCCCTAGTTTATACCCCTATTTTACGGACTTCACCTATTTAATCAGATAAACGATCATAATTATATGGAGATGATTATAACATAAAATGTATCGGCCCAAAAACAAGGCCATTATCTTCTGTGTGCCACCAACTGCCACTTGAAAATCAATAATGACAAAAATTATTCAACCAAAGCAAAGATTATCCAAAGCATGAAAAGAAATGAAAATTGTCTAAAACAAGCCCTGAAAGGGCAGATAATCACCAAATTTGAAAAATAGGGGAATACAGGAGGGGAGAGATGGACCGTGTTTATGCCTAACTGGTCGCTCCATTACTGCCATTACCCGAGTTGCTAGAATCCTCGTTGTCCATCCAACATAGAAAGGAGAACTGTTGTGTATACTCCTTGCCATTGCCTGTTGTTGGTGACATCTTTCTCGTTGAACTCTACCTCTAAGGCACTAGGAAACCCCATGATCTTATTAATTGCCACTTCTCTAACCCTGATGTTTTCATTCGGAATGTAGATTATTATGTCCGAACTAGTCCAGTTGATGGTGGAGACTATAGAATAAAACTCCATCACCCAGTTCTTATTAAAACTAAAGGCTGCTCTACTAATAGAGTACACTCTATCTCCTATAAAAGGGCAAAGAACATCTGTGCATTCTCTGCCATGCCCTCCATGATAAAGGTCCACGCATAAATGAGACCTTTGACCTTTTGTTCCATGAGACCTCATACTGCATTGGTCATTGATGAACTTATTGTGGTAATTTTATTTGGTGTCTCATTATGGAGTGTGAAGTGGTGACTAGAAGTCCCTATATGGTTGTCATATGATGAAACTGATGGGAAAATATGAATAAATCTTAAAGTATGATCTGCGATAAAAGGTGAATAAATTAAGAATAATGGTTATCTTATTCTGTTGATTTTATATCATGTTGTGTGAACTAATCTTAGTCCACCGATGATGCCTACCAGTATATGTGGTGCACTGATACTTCTCTTGCTACACTCTTTCTACAGTGAAAGTGTGCTACTGGTTGACTGAAGTTTTTTAGCTGAAATGACGAGTACTTATCATCAACTTTTACATATATCACTCCTCAGGCGAAAGTTGTGTCTTTTATTTTCCTTGTCCTTACTCTGTATTAGAAGCTCTTGTACATGTCTAGACTAGATCTTTGGGAAATGTATTTTAATTTTTTACTCCCTCCATTTAAAAAAGAATGACCTATTTTGACTTGGCACAAAGTTTAAGACAATAAATAAGACTTTTAAATCTTGTGGTCTTGAATTAAAGTTATGTCAAATATACCAAAATGCCCTCTAATTTTGTTGTGTTAAATATGTTACGTGGAAAGTTGGAATTAAAGAGTTGCTAAATAAAGGAAAGGGTCATTCTTTTTGAAGTGGACTAAAAAGTAAAGTAAGTCATTCTTTTTGAAATGGAGGGAGTAATAAAGATTGTATGGTTCGAAGGAAGCAAATATGATTTTTGAGTTTTTCAATTCAATTTATTATTATGAATATGTTCTATTTGGATATTACCTTTTAAAAAGGAGATGGATGGTAAGTAGTTCTCCTATCGAGTTAGAGTCGAGTAGGTGCCTGCACGATCTTGTAATTTTGGTCATGACATCAACTTGCATGTTCATGAGTCAAAACCAATTGCAAGTCATGTAAATCATGCTATCAATACAAAGAGTCAACCTAAGCAAGTCAAATAATCATATAAATCCAAAATATGGTACCAGTACCCACATAAATACTTGTCATCTCATTTATACTGGACCTCCATTACTGATTACCCATATACAAAGTTAAAAATAAACTAACACTTCATAAAGAGTCAAAGAAAGACTCAATGTATCTTAAATCGAAGTGCAAAAAGTCAAATTATGGCTTTTCCCTTCCTCAATTCCACTGAATGAGTCCAATCTGGTCAAATATATAATCTTCATAAGTAATCAAGTCCGTAGACACCCATATTGCTAAAATTCTATTCTTGGCCTAAAATGCTAACTCAAAAGTCAAAACCAAGCCCACAAGGGCAGAACTAAAATTTTACTTAAAAATCCTATTACCTTGTGATGACCCTTCCGGTCATCTTCACGTTTATTCACTTATTGTACTGTTAGAGCTTCCCTATAGCAACACCAAGTCATTTATGTCTTGCTGGGACCGGTAGTTCGGTGCCCTGCTCGTTTGTTTGGTTTTTTTGGTTGTTTGCCTATTGTAGAGTCTTAACTTAGAATATCATTGACTTTAGTCAATATTCTTAGCTAACTGTCCCAAAATTGAATTCTGACAGTTTCATTAGCTCTGGAGCATTGTGTTTGGTCTAGTTCGTACTTTAGTTGAGGCCTGAGAACTTTCAGTGTGGGTGTTGTGTTGTTTTCTCTATTTTCAGGCCATTTGGAGTTAAAAGTGTAACTTTGGTCAGCTTTCGATGATTGCAGCGTCAAATTTGAAATCCGATGATTCCATCAGCTTCAGAATGTTAAGTTTGGGTTAGGTAGGTGGTTGGTTTTGGTATCGGGTGAGCTGGGCTTATTTTGAGCCTTTGAGTTTTATATTAGTTAGTATTGACCTAGGTTAACATTTCTCCGAAATGACCTCTTATGGAAGTTTCATCTATTCCGTTGAGTCCAGAATGTCGTTTTCACTCTATTAGCATTATTCGTTCTAGAATATCAGATTTGATTGTGCCCGGAATGCCCCCTGGAGTTTCAAAATATTGCAAAAAATTGGTGCAGGTCAGGCGTTAAGCACCATCGGTGCTGGCCTAGTGTGATCGCGTGCATGCGTGTTTTAGCCATAGCTTTGTGATGGCGCTGTCGGCGCTGGCCATTTTTCTTGGACTTTAAATTGCAAAGTGTTCATATTTCCAGCCATTTCTCTCAACTTTTACAACTCTAAACTCAAGCTACTCTCTACCAAATTTCTCCATATCAGTTCCTAGCCTTGGGGAATTAATTGTTCATTAATAATCCTTGCTTGTTTGATACATAGTAAGTCTCCTTCCCCGCCTTGCTTTTCATTTGTGTTCTTAAAATCCTCTATTGTTGCTCATTTACAAAAGCTTGGAAATTGTTGTAGAGGCTGCCTTTTTGCTCTTACATGTTCGTGGGTTCGAGGAATTCACCGTCTCGGCATAATTTCTCTCTTTTTAGTAAGTAATCCTTGCCTAATTTTCAATTTTGTTCTTAGAATTCAAACTTTAAGCCTTCTATTATGCGGTCTTTTTTGACGCCCTCCTGTTGGACAATTGTGTTCAATTTTATAGCATGTCTTCTTGGCACCATTGTGGTCGTCGTGCTTCTCTTCATATTTGGTTTTGGGTTTTGCGCCCCGTGGGCCCACTTTTGACCAAGATTTTGACCCGGCTACAAGTGTAGCGATATGGGTATCGTTAGACTCATTTTAATGTTTTATTTATGTTTTTGATAGTTTGATCATCGTTCAGGGTTTCTCAGAGTGATTTGAGCTTGGATTTCATTGTCCCAGCAGCTTGTCATCGGACGACAGGTAAGTTACAGTCTAAAATCCCTAGACTTAGCATAAATCAGATAAAATTATACTAGCTGACGTCCTTGGATTGGGTTATTAGGTTGGTACCACAAACTCTGACCACTTTCCATGATTTGCCTCGTTTCTTTCCTCCGTTATGTGTCGTATTCTCCGTAGTTGATATTATCACCCTTATGGTCTTGTGTGGCCTTGTTTTGACTCTGGACCATAGATGGTAGGTTATTCGGGGGTGCCTTTGAGTCTCGGGCATCATTATCATGATATTATGCTGGCTATCTGTGCTGTAGAGTGATTGAAGTCTGTGCAGGGCCTATAGGTTGATTGTGAGCTGTTTGGTGGCTATTTGTGTTTGATCATATAATTTCCATGAATATAAATAGGTTTTATTCACGTTTTACTATGGTTTTGGCTTCGGGCCAACTGGAACTGATTTTCTAAACTTTGTATGCCCTTGGAGGCCCGTTTTTGACGGAAATGAATTGGAAATGGTTTGACTTAACATGTGGATATTCTTGGGGTAAAAGAGAGATAAATTCTGATTTATATCACTAGTTTTACTATTAACGCTAGACGCAGCAGGGATGGGGTGCTAGTTGAGTTTTCTTACTGATTTGAGATGACTTTAGCCACGTTCAGCTCGAGCACCTGGGATGACTTTCTACTATTTTAGACCCGGTTACGCCTGGCACCCTTGGAGGTGTTTTTGAGACATTTCCCACTACTTTTGTCCTGGAAAGGGTATGGGCATGCATATTCGAGACTAGGTCTCTAGCTTGAACCCGGACATACTCTAGATGACATGTTTTGATACTGAGTTTTAGTATGGGGTATGGGACCTCCATGGACCTTGTCGTTCCGTAACTGGGGCCTAGGGTTGCGTATGCGGAAGGGAGGGTATACGGCCGAGTAGACATATACGGGCAGTGTCCTTCCATGAAACCTACCTGCTGGGCCCGATCAAGACCGGAAGGGGTACATACAGAGTTACCATTTCACCCAGAGATCTTCTCATTCATTTTTTGAGACTCCACCCTTGTTTGTTGTTTGTTGAGTGTACGCTCTAGTTGTATGGGCGGCAGGAGGGTTTGTTTTCACTTGTTTGCGTTTCTCAATTGTATGGGCGGGCGGGGGCCTGTAGGTAGACTCCTGTTACTTTATCGCAGTGTTATACCCTTCTACGGTTATAATTATTAGATTGTATATTGCTAAGTTGTTAGTTTCTGGATTGATATTTGTATACTATTTTAGATCTTCGTACTCCTTATTTGTAGTTCCGTTTCTATACTATGATACCAGGTTTTGGGTTTGGTTTAGCTTCTGCATATGTATATATGTACTCCCGTTATCTTTTTTCTTTGCCTTGTTCCCTTTCTTCCTCTTATTAAAATGTTCTTTCACTTAGATTGTTAGATAGTAGCTCATTACCAACCGTTCTGGGCTATGGGGGTTGGTTTGCCTATCGGGGGTTATGGGTGCCATCATAACTGAGTCGTGACAGCTTGGTATCAGAGCCCTAGGTTCACCAATATAATCGGTATAGGAGCCAAAGTTTAATAAAGTCCTACGGTTTGGGGTGGAGACATTCATACTCAATTTTGGGAGGCTATGGTGACATCTTAGGAAAAACAGACTTTTCTTGTTTCTCTCTCGTGCGTAGTATCCTTGAACATTCTAGAAATCTCACTTGTTCTGGTTTACTCTTTCACAGATGGTTCGCATGAGGTCTTCGGCTTCTGTCGGAGGAGAGCCTCTTGCCCCTGCCCCTCCGAGTCCAGCTAGGGGCCGGGGTGGTCGTCGGGGTAAAGGTAGGGGTCGAGGACGTCCAAGAGCAGCAACACCTGCTAGAGCTTCTAGAGTTGAGGTAGAGCCCGAGTATGATTATGAGCTCGAGTTTGCCCCTGAGCAGCAGCATGTGGACCCGGGGATAGCCCAGGTACCACCAGCTCTAATACAAGTTTCTATGCCAGCTTCAGCCCTAACTCAGTCTGCGAATATTCGGGGTTTACTACTCCAGCTATTTGGTATGATAGAAGAGAGACCTTCTGAGGTAGCACATACATCCACTCAGGGGGCATCCTTGGGTGTTCAGATTTCAGGAGTGCAGCCTGATACTACGGCTCCCCGTGCTCAGGTTATTCCAGTTCCAGCGGTTATACAGCCTCTTGCTCCTCGCCAAGCTATGACAGATGGGGAGCAGAAGGCCTTGAGTAGATTTCTGAGATTGGCATCGCCGAGATTTTTTGGTACATCAGGATAGGACCCACATGACTTCATTACTACCTGTGAGGAGATATTTCTCCATTTGGGATTGTTGGAGACTCACGGGGTTGGCTACACTACATATCAGCTGGAGGACCTAACAAAGTTATGGTGGAGGGCACAAGTTGCTTGAAGACCTTCTACATCACCTCCCTTGACTTGGTCCGAGTTCTATGAGGCCTTTATGACCAAATTCTTACCTCAGAGCAACAGAGAGAGGCAGAGAGAGAAGTTCACCAGACTTTCTTAGGATTCTATAACCGTCTCAGAGTATGAGACTTGTTTCCATCAGCTTGCTCCATTTGGGCCCATGATTATGCCTATCGAGTCTGACAAGATCCTTATATTTTTTTGTGGATTATGGAGAGAGTTTAGAGAGCCTACAGATATATTTGTTGCTAGTGGTCGGTCATTCCAGGCTATTACAAACTATGCTCGTACTGTAAAGGATTTGCGTGGTCATAACACCAGGGCCAGAGATAAGAGGACTCGACATCAGGGTTGCTATAGTGGTTCCAGACATGGTAGTAGAGGTTCAGAGCAGTAGGGCCAGGGTTATCAGCCATAGCAGCACCAGGGTTAGTCTAGCCGACCGATTCAGGCTTTACTTTAAGTTTCCGGTAGTACTCAGTTTGAGCAGGGTCAGAGTAGCCATCAGGGCTACAACTGTCAGTCTTCAAGGGGTGCATCTTCTGGGACATCAGGTCGTGGTGGCCATACGGGTTCTGATAGTTTATCCCAATTGAGAAGGTCATTAGGGGCTTGTTTCACTTGTGGTATTATTGGTCATTTTGCTAGAGATTGCCCCCAGCAAGGAGCAGTTCAGCCAGCCGCTCTGCCAGCTCAGCCTATTTGCTCAGTTCAGCCACTGGCTTGAGGAGGTGGTGGTCAGGGTAGAGTTGGTGCTCCACATGGCAGAGCAAGTGGTAGGTATGGTGAACGGGCAGGTGGAGGTCATCGTCAGTTCTATGCGGTCTCTGGGAGATCGGATGTAGAGGCATCGGCTAATGTGATTATTCATACATTTTTTGTGTGCCATCAGTCTGCTACAACTTTAGTTGATCCTGGATATACAAGTTCATATGTATCTACCTAACTTTCTTCCTTGTTTGGGGTTGGCTAGTAAGTCGTTATATGTGCCTGTTTCTGTTTCGACCCCAGTAGGAGATTTTTTAATAGTGGATCAGATTGTGCAATCTTGTGTGATATCTATTGGTGATTCAGAGACTTGGGGTGATTTGATGATCCTTGATATGTTAGATTTTGATGTGATACTAGTCATGGACTTGTTATCCCCTTACCATGCAGTTTTGGATTGTTATGCCAAGACCATTACCATCGTCGTGCCTGGCGTATCCCCGATTGTGAGGCAGGGTTCTGTTAGCCGCGCACCATCTGGGATCATCTCTTGTCATCGAGCTAGGACGTTGATTTCCCGTGGGTTTTTAGCTTATCTAGCATAAATATGAGATTCTAGTGCTGACCCTTCGTCTCCTGAGTCTGTTCCTGTTGTTAGAGACTTCCTAGATGGGTTTCCTACCGACTTTCCAGGCCTTCCACCTGAGAGAGATATTGATTTTGCCATTGAGTTAGAGCTGGGCACCAGGACCATTACAATTCCTCCTTACCGTATGGCTCTGGTTGAGTTGAGAGAGCTTAAGGAGAAGCTCCAGGATTTGTTAATTAAGGGGTTAATTAGACCGAGTGTGTCTCCTTAAGGTGCTTCTATTCTCTTTTTGAAGAAGAAGGATGGGACAATATGGATGTGTATTGATTACCGGCAGCTGAATAGAGTGATAATGAAGAATAGGTATCCGATGCCGAGGATTGATGACTTGTTTGATTAGCTTCAGGGTTCAACCATGTTTTCGAAGATTGACTTGAGGTCCAGCTACCATTAGTTGAGGATTAGGGTAGAGGACATCCCTAAGACAACATTCATCACACGTTATGGCCATTATGAGTTCCTGGTGATGTTTTTTGGGTTGACTAATGCCCCCGCAACTTTCATGGACTTGATGCACAGGGTGCTTAGCCTGTACTTGGATATGTTCATGATAGTCTTCGTTGATGACATTCTGATATACTCGAGGAGTAGAGATGAACATGAGCAATACTTGAGGACTGTAATTCAGACTTTGAGAGATCATCGGCTTTATGCCAAGTTCTCCAAGTATGAGTTTTCGCTTGAGTCAGTTGCATTCCTAGGGCACGTGGTGTCTAAGGATGGGATAAGAGTTTATCCGGGTAAGATTTCAGTGGTTCATTATTGGCCTAGACCTACTACTCTTATCGAGGTTCACAACTTTGCTGAGTTAGCCGGGTACTACAGGAGGTTTGTTGAGGGATTTTCTTCCATAGCAGCACCCTTGACTATGCTGATTAGGAATGATGTTCCATTTCAGTAGTCGGATCAGTTCGAGAATAGCTTCTAGAGGCTTAAGGCCTTATTGACTTCAGCTCCAATTTTGACTTTGCCGGTTGAGGGTTAGAGTTTCACCATGTATTGTGATGCTTCTGGGGTTGGTCTTGGTTGTGTGTTGATGCACCAGGGCCAAGTGATAGCATATGCGTTAAGGCAGCTAAAGGTTCACGAGCGCAGCTACCCCACTCATGACTTGGAGTTGGAGGCGGTAGTCATCGCGCTCAAGATCTAGAGGCACTACTTATATGGAGTTCATTGTGAGATATGCACCGATCACCATAGTCTTCAGTATATTATGAGTCAGAGAAAGCTTAACTCGAGGTAGAGGAGATGGATTGAGTTGCTGAAGGGCTACGATTTCACTATTCTATACCATCCGGGCAAGGCAAAAGTGGTAGCGGATGCCTTGAGTTGGAAGGCGGTGAGTATGGGCATCCTAGCTTCACTTGCAGTTTCTGAGCAACCGTTGGCCTTAGACATCCAGTCCTTGGCTAACCGCTTAGTTAGGCTTGATTTATTGGATCACAGTCGGGTTTTCGCTAGTGTTGAGGTTCGTTCTATGCTAGTTGATCAAATTCAGAGCGGACACTTCGAGGATCAGAGTTTGTGTGACCTTCGTGATCAGGTAGTTCAGGGTGAGGCCAGCCGGGCTACTTTTGGTTCTGATGGTATTCTGAGGTTTGATGGTCGACTTTGTGTTCCAATTGTTGGAGATTTGATTCAATTAATACTTCATGAGGCACATTTTTCTAGATAATCCATTCATCCTGGTGCGGCTAAGATGTATAGAGTTTTGAGACAACTTTACTGGTGGAGTGGTACGAAGTGAGACTTAGCAGTGTTTGTATCTTGGTGCTTGAACTGACAGCAGGTGAAGTTTGAGCACATGAGACCGGTTGGTTTGATGAAGCGACTTCCCATTCCCAAGTGGAAGTGGGAAGGTATTGCTATGGACTTCATTGTTGATTTTCCTCGTACTTCTCAGGTTTTTATTCTATTTGGGTAATTGTAGATTGGCAGACTAAGTCAGCCCACTTCTTGCCGGTTTAGACATCATACAACGCCGAGAGGTTAGCTTAGATCTATATTCGTGAGGTTGTTTGGTTGTATGGGGTCCCAACTTTTATCATTTCAGACTGCGGCACTCAGTTCACATCTCAGTTCTGGAGGGCTATTCAGAGGGATTTGGGTACAGAGGTTCAGCTTAGTACTGCTTTCCATCCTCAGACAAATGGCCAGTCCCAGAAGACTATTCAGGTCCTAGAGGACATGCTTCGGGCTTGCGTTATTGACTTTGGAGGTTCTTGGGATCAGTTCATGCCTTTGGATGAGTTTCCTTATAATAATAGCTTTCATTTGAGCATCGGCATGGAACCTTTCAAGGCCTTGTATGGTAGGCATTGCAGATCGCCCATTGGTTGGTTTGATGGGTTAGAGTCCATGTTGTAGAGTACAGATTTGCTTAGAGATTCCGTAGACCGAGTCCATTTGATTTAGAATAGACTCAGAGCAGCCCAAAGTAGGCAAAAGAGCTACGCTGATCATAGACTTCGCGCCTTAGAGTTCAGTGTTGGTGACTTGGTTTTCCTTCGAGTATCACCGGTGAAGGGCATGATGAGATTTGGTCGGCGGAGAAAGCTTAGCCCCAGGTTTATTGGGCCGTTTGAGATTCACCAGAGGGTTGGTAGAGTTGACTACATATTAGCTTTGCCTCCAATGTTTTCAACTATTCACCAAGTTTTCCATGTCTCAATGTTGCACCAGTATGTTCCAAATGAGTCTCATGTGTTGCATTGGGATTCGGTTCAATTAGATGAGAGTCCATCTTTTGTTGAGGAGCTGATAGCTATTCTGTCCAGAGATATCAGGACATTGAGATCTAGGGACATTCCAGTTGTGAAAGTTCAGTGGAGACATCGTCCGGTCGAGAAGGCTACTTGGAAAACTGAGAGTGAGGTGCGTGCTCAGTATCCGCAGTTGTTCAAGCCTTCAGGTAATCCTTCCTTCTTGACTTTTGAGGACAAAAGTTTTTTTAGTAGTGGATGTTGTGATGACCTTCCCGGTCATCTTCACATTTACGCATTTATTGTACTGTTAGAGCTTCCCTGTAGCGACCCCAAGTCATTTATGGCTTGTTGGGACCGGTAGTTTGGTGCCCCTGGGATATTTGATTCTTTTTATAATTAATGAAAAGGAATTTGAATTTGCCTATGGGTATACTTTCTTCTTCCTTTAGTATGAGTGGCTAAGTCTCCTTGTCTAGGGATGTGTTAATGATGTGTACTTGATTAAAGGGTATGGGTCTTGCTTATTTGTGTTTATAATTGCTAATATGATATGGGCCTAGTGAATTGACCATATTTTAACTGTAAAATTGGTGGTTGCAAACATCAATTAATGTTACTTGATTATGTTCGTGCTTGAGAAAGAGGTTCATAATTACGGATGTGAATTTTCTAGTGGGCACTTCGGATTCCAATTAAATTGAGGCTAGAAATTGCTCAATTTTCCAACAACACCCATTTAATGGTTTAAGCTAGAGATAGTGTGACCTCCCCAAGCCTATATGGGTTGGTTAATGGTAAAATCATGGTGCTTGAACAAAGATTATTGGATAAATGTTTGCGAGATAGAAAGATTTATATTCATGCATAAAACCAATGCTACATATATCGTTTAGTGAGAATTTATGCAATTGAGCAAGTACGTTGACCCATATTTGACTCCTATCAGAAGCACATCCCTAGTATCCTCTCTCTTGTTTACACACTGTATTTACTTTGTTGTCTTGCCTTGAATTTCGAATTATGACAGATTTTCCAATTCCCTGATTTCCCTCCTTTTTACATTATTAGTTGTTTGGACAATCTACTCTCATTGTGAGGTCCTTTCTAAAATCTTATTGTCTAAGCTACCATTCCCTATGGGATCGACCCCGACTCCCATCGGGTAATATAAATTTTGTTTTGCTTAACAATCACCGTCACCTCCGTAATGGAGAGTTTCATTTGAGCATTATCAAAAATGGCGTCGTTGTCGGGGAATGACTTATGAGTAGCTATTTGATTGTGAATTAAAATCAGCTTGTAGAGTGTTTGTTCTTTTTATTTGGTTTGTTGTTTTTGTTGGTTGAGCTGGCAGCCCATGAGTGAAGTGGGTGACAATGGAAGTATAGACAGATTCATGGATGCAGCTAATGAACCTGTAATTCAAGGAGGGGTAGGTGCAATCCTCCTACCTCCCACGGTTGGAAATGCGGTGTTCCATGTAACTAGCATTATTCTCCATATCATACAAATGAAAGGGATGTTTGGAGGAGCATCACACAAATATGCAAATAGGAACATTCAGAACATTGTGGAGGTATTCCAACCTTTCATGTTCCAAAACATCCCCCAAGAATCTATTAGGCTTTGCCTATTTCCATTCTCTCTAACCGGGGAAGCCACGCTTGTTTGGAGGAACTATCGGATGGGTAAATCACCTCTTGGGCTGAGTTGGTAGAAGCTTTCATGGTTTGATTTTTCCCTCTCTCAAGGATGATGCAATTGAGGGATGATATTACCAACTTTCGCCAACTGCCCGATGAGCCTTTGCACGAGGCATGGTTGAGGTTTAAAAAGAAACTCGTGTTGTGTCCTAACCACGGTTGTTGGATAATATCCTACCATAAATCTTTTATCGGGCTTTGAACTCAATAAAAAAGTATGTAGCCAATAACCTCAGGGGTTGTACCTTCATGGACAAATAATTTGCCCTCGCCTCGGCCCTTCTAGAATGAATGACCAAGACTATCCGAGCTTGGCACACGATGGAAGCTGATGTTCCTACGACAAGAGTGATCTCATCTATTTTGACAAAATGAGATGCGGAAAAAGGATGAAGAGAGGGATAAGAAAATGACTAAGATGATGACACAAATGGACTTATTGACAAGCATATGATAGGGGCCGGAAGTGCTAATATCATGAATGCTATGAGTACAACAGAGATTAAGGCTAGTGATGATAAGCTTATGACCATCATGGATGGTAAAATTTGTTACTTGTCGGCGGGTTCTTGTCCGGGGTATTATCGCCCGAGGTATGAAAATCAACGTTAGATAAAGGAAAAGGAAAGAGATGGAAATTGGAGAGACCATGATAAAGATGGTGATAGATACAATCACTGGAGTTCCAATCCATACGTACCTCCAAATAAGTCAAACACCTTGTATCAAACCACCAAAAGCAATCCCAGTAACTCAAAGATAGAGGGCATGTTGTCCATGGTTTTGAAGAGGGTGGAGATGACAAATACCAGGGTTAGTGAGCTTAAAAGAAAAGTTTCAACACTTTATCAAACCGTGAGCTCTCATTTGGCCTCAATCAAGCATCTTGAGGCTCAAAGAAACCATCTATCTACTCAAATGAACCCAAGGTTGAAGGGGATGCTTCCTAGTGACACCAGAACCAATCCTAAAAATGATGCTCATGTTATGACCATTGTTACTATAAGTGGAAGAACAAGTGGTGTAGTGAAAGAGCTCATTGTTGATGTGGTTGAAAAGCTACTTGTTGTAGTGATGAATCCTAGTGTTAAAGCCATTGTGGAGCCATGTGACAAAGAAGAAGAGGATGTGCGTGAAAAAGATATTGAAGAAATGGGAGTTGGGGTGAAGCTTGGTGCACCCAACATCCCAGTGAATGTTTATCTTGATGATGAGAGGGAGGAGGCTGAGTCTCCTTCCTATGTGGCCATAGATATTAAGATGGACACTCCTATTGTGCAAAGTGTGCCAACCACACGACCCAAGGGGCCTCCTCCGTACCCTCAAAGGTTAAATAAGAAGAAGGAAGAGAACAAATTCAATAAGTTTGTTGACATGTTCAACCAACTTTTGATAAATATTCCATTGGTTGAAGCCTTAATGCAAATGACAGGGTATGCCAAATTCATGAAGGAATTTCTCTAGAAAAAGAAGGTTGTCTATGTGAGAACCATTGAGATCTCACACAGCTGTAGCACTGTGATTACAAGTAATGTTGCTACGAAATGGGAAGACCCGGGTGCATTCACTATTCCTTGCACTATTAGGTTGTTTGTGTTTCGGAAGGCCTTATGTGACTAAGGGGAAAGCATCAACTTGATTCCCCTAGTGATCTTCAAGAAGTTAGGATTGGGTACGCCCAAACCTATAGATATGTGACTCATCATTGCTTAGAAGTCCATCAAGCATCCGGTTGGAATTCTATTTGACGTGTTGGTCAAGGTTGATAAGTTTATTCTCTTGGCTGACTTTGTGATTTTGGATTGTGAAGTAGATATTGAGGTGCCCATCATATTGGGGTGACCATTGTTCGATATGGGGAGAGACTTAGTGGATGTTAAACTCGGAGAGCTTAAGTTCTGAGTGGGAAGTGAGGTAGTGATATTCAATGTATGCCAACCCACAAAGCCTCTGGATGAATTACGTGTAGTCTCAGTGATAGATGTTGAGGGCAAGCTTGATGATGCCCTTGAGAAGTTTGAAATAGGCAAGACGCCCATGTTTGAGGGATTGCCAAGTTGGAAACAAGATGATATGTTGAGGGTGTTGACAGAGCAATTCCCCTTCTTGGGATGGGGCCATACAAATTGGATTGGCATACTAACCGACAACGACTAAGGTTGAAGGTACTATTGTCGAGCTGAGACTTAAAATCAAGAACTTCTTAGGAGGCAACCCAAGTGTTTTTACTTTGTTTTTGGTTACCTTTTGTTGTTTTTGGTTTGTCTTAGGAATGCATGGAGAGGAAAATGAGAAAGTGCAAAATGAGATAAAAAGGGGATGTGCAGATGGCCTTGCAGTTCGCACGAGCTGTTGTGCCAATTGCACAGGACACCGCATCCCAAATCAGTGAACTGGGAGAAAAATGTTTAGTTAGAAGAGATGTGCGCTGGGTTGTGCATTCCGCATGAGCCCTTATGCACGTCGCACTAACTCCGCACACCATAACAGAAATTTGAGCCAAGTTTGAGCATGAAATCGCCTGGTGCAAAGTGACATGCAGTCCGTACAAGGGCATGTGCGAATTGCATGTCACGGAACACCAAGGTAAGTTTTAATTTTTTTTTGACCTACCCATTGAAAGACCCGACCAAGAGACCGACCCGATGACTTTTCTTCTTCTTTTTCTCTTTTAAAACTGCCACCTTCACCTCTTTTCTCCCATATTCTTCCAAACTTCCACAATTTCCCTCCTAAAGCCTCCCATAAATCCCTCAACTCTCCCAAATTCTTCTCCTTTTTTCTCACCCAACTTCCTCCGCCACCACCGCCAGTCACCATCACCATCGTCTTCAGTCAAAGTGTGGGTCACCATCGTTTTATCTTGGAAAGTTCTAATTTTTTCTTCCCTTCTCATAATCTTCCCTTGTGGTAAGTTCCCCGATGTTAAATATGCGTTTTTATGTTGATTGGGAACTCATATTGTGAAGCATGCTCATTGGAACTACCTTGTTAATTTTGGGTGAGATCCAAAAATTTTGGGTCCCCAATTTTGGGTTGTATTATTGATTTTCCTTAGATTTAACTTGGTAGAACTTGAAGATGTGATAATGCATGTTGATTGTAGTAATTTTTAGCCTTAAAAATTTGTGTTTAGGGTGAAGTCTGAGTAACCCACTTGTGATTAATGTATGATTTTTTCCTATGATAGATTGAGTGACATCATTCTTAAGGGAAAATCATATTCTCATTAGGTGTTGGATAGAAATTGTTGTTTGGGGCAGAAAAATTATTTCTACTTTTGTGCCCATGTTCTTTGTTGAAAATGATTTTTTTTGTTGGGAGGTAGAAATTATTGATTGAATGAATGTGCCTAATTGTGAACAATTGAAGGCTTGATATTCCTGATGATAGACGGGGTAACGTCCTTCTTAAGGGAGGTCGTTAAGTTTTTCTTTTCGTTTTGAATTGTGTTGATGGATTCCAGGGAAGTCTGAGTACCTGGATGATTTGGTTGGGTCATATAATGCTTGGCTCTATTGTTTAAATTGTTGGATTGTTGGTGTAGTGCTTGATTGCCAAGTGCACTAAACACGTATTGTTCTGCGAATCACATTCTTAACACACAAGAAGAAAAGGGATTGAAAAATCCCATTTGTTTCTCTGTTCATTTTGCATACGGAACACAGACCTCTACGTGTAAAATGCACAAGGCATTGCACATTTATGAAATGAGCAACCAGTTGACTGATTTGCTGGGCAAAGCATGGTGCGCCGTGCACTGGTGCTGGTGAGAATCACACCAGACTTTGCACCCCAGTGCAGAAACCACTACATGCTTTTATTGGCTTATGCGAAACTTTATGCGATGCACACCTAGGTTGGTGCGGACCGCACGAGGTTCGCACAAGCTTGCAACAACCTGTTATGTTTTTCTCCTTCTTTACACTCCGCATTTTTGGTTATTACATTCTTTTAGATTATGTATAGATACATGCTTCTTACTGCTAACCTCCATTTGTAGGAGTATGTCTTTCAATAAGTGTCACCAAAAGAGGCGAGCTACAAATCACACTTCAACATCCACAAATGTGGGCTTGCTTGTGCAAGATGAGGGTCCTACTGAGTCTAAAATCCAATTTGGCCTTGAGAGGATGGAGGCATACTATCTAAAATTTTGGGGAAATGACCATTTTTGGAAGAAAAGGGGTTTGAGGTTGAAGCATTCAAAGATGAGTTCCCAAAGATGCCCATACAATTCTGTATAAGGGTCTGGGAAGACTTTGCCAAAACTCCAAGCCCATATTTCCCTGAGTTGGTACGGGAGTTTTATGCCTCATATCGGGCAAGGCAAGACATTCTGAAACTAAGGGCCTAGCAAACAATATACCATCCCTTGATTCAGTGTTAGTGAGAGGCAAAGAAGTAGATATCACCCCAATAACCATCCATTTTGCTATATGGGATGATGAACCAATTCTAGAGTCAAGATATATGCAGCATGTAGCTACAAAGGAACACCAATACAAGTGGTTTGCTAGTGTCATCACATAAGGAACTACTTTTTAGGCTATATCAAAGAACCCATCTACCGATCAGATCTTAACTTTAAAGCTCGAATGTGGTTGGATTTTGTATGGACACATTTCATCCTAAATCATCATACCACCGAAGTGACTATAGAGGTGGTCATTCTCATTGAATACATCATGTCTAGTTTCTAACAACATGAAGGATAAATCATTATCGAACAGCTCAAGCAGAGGACTAGACACGAGTCCACCTCCATGGCCTTTCCAGTACTCATATCATTTCTATGTTTTTAGGCGCACTGCCCTATGTTTTGTTTAGTAGACAAGACTAGCGAAGCTACTGGCATGGTCCTCTTGGACACAAGGCGGGACACAGATGCTCCACATGTTAAGAAAAGACACCTTGATCACGTGCCATGTCAGTCAATGCCTGTGCTGAGACTGTTACTCGTGATCATTTGGACACTTCCTCCTAATCTCAAGAAGCATCAAACACCATTCATGTGACTTCCCAAGAAACCTCATCTTAAGGTAATTTACTCAAACTTAGTCAACCTACTCACAAAAATGAGGAGAGCTTACAAAGATGGCTAATGACATTCCACGCATGGTTCAATCTGTCATTAAATCGGCTTTGAAGTCGGTAGTGTCAAGTGTGAGTAAGCTTTGTGCTAAAATGGATACCATGGAAGTAGAGGTTGACAAGCTTAGAAAAATGATACCTCATGTTGAACCAAATATCTCTAATTGGGATCTTAATTTACTGGCCCCAAATTATATGTCCTCTCCAAGGATTGCTAGCCCTCCCGATGATTGGTGCATGGGTTGGGATCCGAATTATGAAGAAGGATCATCCAAGATACATGAAGAGATTGAACCATTCAAAAAGGCCCCCAAAGCTTCAAAATCAACTATCCAAACTTACGCAGAGCCTCTAATGTCTTATAAGAGGAAAATGGTTCCACAACTTAGATTCTCTTACCATGAGTTAATGAGTTACGAGGATAAGTGGGAGATTGTGGAACCATCCGGCCTCTTCCAGGTCTGATGGGATCCATCAATCCCAGTAGTGGAGGGATTTCAGATTGACCCAGCACATGCCTACGTTCCACCACTATCATCACCACCACCTTAGTCTCATAGGCCACCTCAGTAGTTTTACTCAAGCAGGTATTATAACCACCATTAGTATCTCCAGGGAGTTTTTGCACTCATTCTTATCTGTATAACTTTTTGGCATTGAGCGCTATGCGTAATTTATGTTTGGGGGTTGTCTGTAACTATTCACGAAGCTTGAGGTTGGTCTTAATTGATGATTTGCCTTTTTGCCTTGTGGTTAATTATGCCGTCACCGGTCTTGATATTTTTTAATTGTTATTGTGTTGCAAGGTTAGTAATACACGCTCCCATTATTTCACTATATGTGCCTTGCAAATGCTCTAAGGGCCTATGCCGAGGCTTGTTTTCAAATGATTCATGAGCGTGCAAATTTAGTAGTTGCCTTGTTAATAGTAGTTTAGTAATAAACTCTGAGGGTTTCGTAATACCACGGTTCTTTCCCAAGGATAAAAATGTTTTCTTTATCTTCTTTTTCTTTTGTTTTGTGTCAAACTGGATTGGTGTTTCCCTATGATAGATTGATAGGCGACTTTCTTAAGGAAAAATGCATGTTTTAGTTTTAATTTGAGTCCGTGCTTTGCATGTCTGGAAATGGACCCACCAAAAAAATTTCTTGGCAAGAAGATTTTGGAAATGAAAGGAAAGAGGGAAAATGATTTTTGAGGAAAGCATTCTTTTCTCATCACTTGCACACTCTCAGTTAGGCTTGATCAATTCACAAACGAGTGTGTAATGAACTTGGAATAGCTTGTCTAACGTCATTTGTCCCATATGATTATGAGACTAGTGTGGAGAAGTCTTGTGGCATGATGCCTTGTGTGGTGAGGCTATACATTGATTCTTGTGCATGTGTGTCATCTAGAACTTGCTCCGAATGTGATTCAAGGATAAAGTTCTAGATGTGACTGAGCTTGGAAGATGATCTTAGGCCCTTTTTAAATAGCCACTTCACCCAAATGACTTCCCTTGACATTAATCCTAGTAAACCTCTTTGAGCTTGTGACCGTTCTTTGGCGCCTTGTTTGACACCTTAACCTTTTTGGAACCTTTATCTTGGCACCCATCCTCCCTAATGGCTTGAAAGTGGAAACGTAGACCTAAAATCCTAAGTATGGGGGGAAATGAAATGACAACATAAGCAAAAGCCTAAGTTTAGAGGTGTGTGTGCTTAATGTAGAGAAGAAAAGGAATGCATTTCAAAGTATAAGGTAGCACCTTATTTTTGAATTGAAAATTGCTCTAAAAGACCATTGAAATGAGCAAAATGATTTGAAAAAGAATTGGTGATACCAAATGAAGGTGATACAAGGAGTTTATATGATCAAGATTGAAAGGGAAAAGCTTGGGTTGTGTGAGGGAGAAATAAGGTGAAGTCAAAGTTCAAAAATGTGAGCGGTATTCAAAATGATAAGAAAGAGCGTTAGGGAGGTTTAGTCACTTGAGCCAAATACAATCCTCACCTTAGCAATAGCCAACATCGTAACCCGCAAGTCCTTAGTTGTTCCTAGCTTGGCCACTCTATATTAGTGGTGATCTATATGAAGGGAAAACCTATGGTTCAACATGTATGCACTTGAACTTTCTTGAGAGAGTGAGAGTCTTTGTGGTTCACTTATAGTCCCTTGTATTGTGAAATGTATGATTGTGAGTGGGATTATATCTTGTAGGGTGTGGCATCATGCACTTGAATTGAAACATAAAGTCTCTATTTCAATTGAGAGCAATGAATGAGACAAGTTGTGTGGAGAATCTTGAGGCAATCCTTGGTGGTCCATGCCAATGACTTGAGAAGATTTATATCTTGTTTTGAATGACAAATACCCTTTATTTTAAATGAGAAATGAAGTCCTTTTGAGAAGATTTTGAAATGATCAATTGCGTTGATAATGTGGTGGTTCAAATTTAGATGAGCATGGTAGTTGAGTCTTTTGTTTGGGTCTTTTTGTTTATTATTTTTATAAGTTTTTAAAATAGATTAATCTTTTGTGCCTTCATTGTGTTTTAGAGCATAATTTGTTCCTTACCTTATGAGTTCCTTGCTAGAGAACAAGCAATAGTTCAAGTTTGGGGGTTTGATAAGCTGGTAATCTACCAAATTATTGAGTCTTTAATCATGAATTATTGCTATGCTTTGATGAGATTTAGAGGTTCTTATGGCCTTTATTGATATGAATGCAGGTACTCTTGGTCAACGATAGAAAACAAGGAATTGGACCCAAAAGAGCTCAAAAGGAGTCGAAGTGTGAAGTGATCAAGTGAGATGAGGATTCTGCTGAGAGGTGCGACTGTCATGCAACACGCACAACCCTTGGTGTGGTCCGCACCTCCCTCCGCATGAAGCTCAGAAGAAAAGAAAAGAATCGATTAAGGGGTGCAGCCATCATGCGATACACACAAGGCCTGGTGTGAACCACACCTTACTGCATGACAACCAAAGATCGGCCAAGTCATTAGTTTACTTGTGCGAAGCTATGTGATGCGCACAATGCGACATACGAAATGCACGTCACGACGCACAACTCTTGAGGGAAAATTTTGTCCACTTTTGTATGATGAATTGGGAACATTCTAAAACACAATTTAGGCATAGTTTTGCATAATTTTGAATAGTTTTCAGTTTTTGAGATAGTTTCTCTTTCATGGAAAGATAGAGGATTTAACTCTAATCTCTCCATCTTGAACCTTGTATTTATCATACATGTAAATTTGAGCTTGGATATTGGATTCTTGATACAATTAACGAAAAGGAATTTGAATTTCCCTATGTGTATACTTTCTTCTTCCTTTTGCATGAGTGAATAAGTCTCCTTGTCTAGGGATGTATTGCTGATGGGTACTTGATTAAAGGATATGGGTCTTGCTTATTTGTATTTATAATTGCTAATATGATATGAGTCTAGTGAATTCACCATATTTTAACTCTAAAATTGGTGGTTGCAAACATTGATTATGTTTTTGCTTGAGAAAGAGGTTCATAATTTCATATGTGAATTTGCTAGTGGGCACTTGGGATTCCAATTAGATTGAGTCTAAAAAATAGCTCAATTTGCCGTTAACACACATTTAAAGGTCTAAGCTAGATATAGTGTGACCTCCCCAAGACTATATTAGTTGGTTAATGGTAAAACCATGGTTCTTGAACTAAAATAATTAGACAAATGTTTGCGAGATCGAAAGATAAGCATTCATGCCTAAAACCAATGCTACCAATGTTGTTTAGTGAGAATTTACGCAATTGAGCAAGTTCCTTGACCCGTGTTCGAGTCCTATCGAAAGCACATCCCTAGTCGTCCTCTCTCCTATTTTCACCCTGCAATTACTTTATTGTTTTTTCTTGAATTGTGAATTGTGACAGATTTTCCAATTCTCCAATTTCCCCCCTTTTTACATTATTTGTTGTTTGGACAATCTACTTTCATTGTGAGGTCCTTTATACAATCTCATTGGCTAAGCTACTATTCCCTGTGGGATCGATCCTGTCTCCCATCGGGTAATATAAATTTTGTTTTGCCTAACCATCGTCATCACCATCATAATGGAGAGTGTCATTTGAGCATTATCAAGTACCATGATCAGAAAAGATAGAAAACGGCACCCATGCAAATAGAAAATCTCACGAATGCAAATCTGAGCCAACCTCTCTGAGCAATAAAAAGTCTGGACCAGTAGAAAGTGAGAAAACTTTGTCAGCCTATCCATGATTACCCAAATAGAATTGGATCTCTAAAAAGCATATTGTAAGACTACCACATAGTCCATAGCTATTCTCTCTTATTTCCACTCATAAATGGGTAGCCTCTAGGTCAAACCACTTCGTGTGTGGTGCTTATACTTCACCTGCTGATAGTTTAAGCACCTAGACACAAAATATGCAATATCTCGCTTTATCCCGCCCAACCAGTAGTATTGTCTCAAGTCACGATACATCTTAGCTGCCCCTGGTTGAATAAAAAATCTAGAACAATGGGCCTTCTCCAGTATCAATATAACCAAATCTCTAACACTAGGAACAATGATATGACCCTCGATCCTTAGGACACCCACCGGATCCAAGGACGCCTTCTTAGCCTTGCCACTCAGCACCTTTTCATAAATGATCCTTAACCTTACATCATCAAATTATTGTTCCCAAATCTGCTTTAACAATGAAGATCTAGCTTCAACAAAAGCAAGAATATGGCTTGGCTCAGAAATGTCAAGTCTTACTAACCTATTAGCTAAGGACTAGATACTCGAAGCTAAAGGCCACTCCTACAATGCAAAAAATGCAAAACTCCCCATTCTCACCGTCTTCCGGCTCAAGGCATCTGCTACCATGTTTGCCTTGCTTGGATGATAGAGAATAGAAATATCATAGTCCTTCAGTAACTCCAACAACCTGTACTATCTCAAAATTAGGTCCTTCTGGATAAAGATGTACTGAAGACTACGCTGGTCGGTGATGATCTCACAATGTACTCAATACATAGAGTGCCTCCAAATCTTCAATGTGAAAACTATTGCCGGTAACTCCAAGTCATGAGTGGGGTAGTTGATCTCATGAACCTTCAGACATCTGGAAGCATAAGTAATAACTCAGCCCTGGTTTATCAATACGCAACCCAAACAAACTCTAGAAGCATCATAGTAAATAGTAAATCCCTGGCCCTTTATTGGAAGAGTAAGAATCAGAGTTGAAGTCAATAACGCTTTGAGCTTTAGAAAGCTCACCTCACACTCGTCATAGCACTGGAAAGGAACATTCTTCTAAGTCAGACAAGTTAAAGGTGCTTATACAGAAGAAAACCCCTCCACTAACCATCTGTAGTACCCAGCTAACCCAATGGAATTATGGACCTAGGTAGGAGAGGTAGTCCTAGCCCAATCACAAATTGTCCCACTCTTCACCGAACTACCATAAACCCAGGTTTGGACACCATGTGCCCCAAGAATACCATAAACTCAAGCCAAAAATCACACTTAGTAAGTTTGGCATACAACTATTGATCTCACATTGGCTGAAGCACAACTCTCAAATGCAACTCATGCTCCTCCCTACTACTAAAATAAACCAGAATGTTGTCAATGAATACTATAACAAAGGAATTCAGGTAGGCTCTAAACACATAGTTCATCCACTCCGTAAATGTTGCCGAGGCATTGGTAAACCAAAAAGACATGACTACAAACTCATAATGGATGTATCCAGTGTTTAATACAGTCTTTGGGATGTCCGTTGTCATGATCCTCAACTGGTGATAACCCAATCTCAAGTCTATCTTAGAAAACACCATTGCACCCTGTAGTTGGTCAAATAGATCATTAATATGCGACATCAAATACTTGTTATTAATAGTAACCTTATTCAACTGCCTGCAGTCAATACACAAATGCAAGGAGCCATCCTTCTTCTTTAAAAATAGAAAGGAGCACCCCACGAAGATACACTTGGCCTAATGAACCCCTTACTTACAATATCCCAGAGGTGTTCCTTAAGCTCCCTCAACTCAACATATGACATCTGATATGGCAAAATAGAAATGGGTTGAGTTCCCATCATAACATCTATACCAAAGTCGATATCATTCTCATAAGAAAGACCTGGTAGATCTGTAGGAAACATATCTAAATACACATAAACCACATGAATTGACTCAATAGAAAGTGTGGTGGCACTAGTATCATAAACGAAAGCAAGATAAGCCAAGCACCCTTCATAACCAACTGTTGGGCACTCATAAGAGATATAACTCCCTTGGCACTTGGCTATTGGTACACTTCCATACAATAGGAAGGACACCAGGCATATGCAGAGTAACGGTCTTGGCGAGGCAATCCATGACCACATAATAAGGATAAAACTAATACATGCCTACGATAACATCGAAATCAACCATATCTAGCATAACTAGGTCTACCCATGTGTCATACCCCAAGATAATAACTAAAAAAACCTAATACATATGATCCACTGCTAAAGAATCTCCTACTGGGGTAGCTACATGCATAGGCACAGGCAACAACTCATAAATAGACCCCGACAAGTAGCATAATAAGAAGATAATTTAGACCTTGGATCAAACAATGCAAAAGTTGATCAATGACAAGTGGATATTATACTTGTGATGACATCATCTGAAGCCTCAACCTTAGGCTAGCTCAAAAATGCATACATGTGGCTCTTTCCGCCACGACCATCTGATCTACCTGAATGAAGGCCACCTTGAGAACCCTGGGGACCACCTCTACTTCCTTATGCACCACCTCTAGACGGTGGCACTGGAGTCCTGGGCCTGAACCTATTGACTCGATTGACATTGTCGCCCATGACAAAAAATTGGAGGCCAATCTTTAGCAAAGTGGCCTTACTCACCATATTCATTACAACCTCGACTAGTTGTTCCTTACTGAGATGACTTGGCTGAACTCGACTGTCTTCTATAGCCCAAATACTCAAAGTGAACACCTCATGAAGTTTGAACCAAACTCTAGGTTCCCTGCCTATTTTGACTCAAAGAACCACCCTTAAAAATTTGTAATTCTGCTTGAAAGGCCTACAAGGCTTAAAGAGCTTGAGCTTCTGACTTCTACCAAAGAAGCCTCTACCTATAAACTTGTCATGCCCCGAGGCTATCCCTAGATATAATACGGGACCCGGGACCACAAGTGCCCCGAGTTAACCCTTGGCTAAAGCATAACTTAAACAAACATAGATAAACTTAATGGAACCATCAAACTAAAGAGATAAATAAACTTAGTCATCAAAAGCTCGAACATAACATAACATGATCTTAAACCCAAATACAGACACTCTACTATGTTTGAAAACCTCTAAAATGAATAATAAGTTGCTGGGACAAGACCCCAGCTAACTCCAAATACTAAACAGAAACCATAAAGATAGATAACTAATACTAGTCCTCGAAGTATGAGGACTCACCACTCAAATATGGGACATCGGCTAACCTCTAGCCATGAATCTGAGGACCCGAACCTAAATTTACATCATCAAGAGGATACAACGCAAGATATATGTCAGTACTATAGGATGTACTGAGTAAGTGAAATATGCAAAATATGAAGTAGACGTATTGTGCATACTTTAAACTAAAATCATGCTATGATTGTGAAATCTTGAATGCGAAGGACTCAATGCAATATCATAGGCAAAATATACTTGAAAACCATAAGTAATAATAGAACTTCTGAAATTTGAAAGCAAAGAGTCAATGCATTTACATAAATGAAATTATTTTAGTGGGAGGTTCTCTAACCGATATAGACCATGTAAGCTACATGGAATCCGATGTATCCACCTCATTGAGAGGACCCAATATACCTTGCCAGGGTATAGAGGCATAACTAGTGTGATCACGGTGTTTGATGCCCACAGAAGGGATTTAAAGAACCTACAGTGGCACGTAGTTCTGGGATATACAAGGGGTACGCTCACCCAATCCAACTCGATGATCAATAATTCTCCTAAAAAATACTTATAGCTCAACTTATACTTGTGACATATCTAATGCCAAGTTTGTTTGAAAAGCATACGGGTATATCTAATACCATGCAATTCACATAGCTTAAGTAGACATATCTAGATGCCAAACCTTTCATGACACATAGAGACATATCTGATGTCATATAATTCATTCTTCAAAATCCTTAAAACTTAGCATATACATAATTCAAAACATATTTTTCTTTCTAATTTCATAACTTGAAGAATTAGACATACAATTTCATGATAATAGAGGTCATGTTATCTAAACATGCAAATTTTGCTTGAAAACATGCAAGTC
Organism: Jaltomata sinuosa; assembly: GCA_003996215.1. Taxonomy (NCBI): domain Eukaryota; kingdom Viridiplantae; phylum Streptophyta; class Magnoliopsida; order Solanales; family Solanaceae; genus Jaltomata; species Jaltomata sinuosa. The sequence goes on from QJPP01001104.1 coordinate 184,511, forward strand.
AATGAGATCATGCTAAAATTCATCATTAACATATGGGCTTTTGAAATTATGCAAGGAATCATAATTAAAACATGGGTAATGAATGGGAAATCATGAATTGATACTTTAAAACAAAACCCATAACTTTCCCCCCAAATTGGGTAAGAACCCTAATTTCATAAATTCATAAATCAAGGTAAAACTTGAGGATTTTGGGCATAAGGGTGAAGGGAATCCCTTATTGAATACCCACATACCTTATTAAGCTAGATTGATCTAAGATGAAAAGAAATGGAGGCTTGAACTTGGACCTTGAGACTTAGAGCTTGAAGGAGGTCTTTCTTCTTTTGGAATAGGATTTCTTAGATTGAGAAGAGCTTAGGCTATTAGAGAACAAAACCCTACTAAAATGGTCAAAACGACCTCACTTAGGAGTTAAAAGGGTGGGTAATTATAAAAATACCCCTGCGATTTAATTTAAGATTTTCTGTTAAAAACCTCAGCTTCAGGTTCCACGGTCCTTTCCATGAACCGTAGAAGTAACCATGAGTCATGGATTGTACTCATGGTTCCTGAGCCCAAAATTCAATCTATGGAAGACTTTTCATGATCTAACAAGATGACCCGTAGAAACTTCTAAGAGTGTGGAACCAACTCGTGGTTTCTGGGGAATTGACCACTCTTTGTCTGATTTCTATGGGTTGGTTCCATGTCCCGTGGAAAAATCCAGAAATCATGAAACTGACTCATGATTCTCAAACCTGAGGGTGGTCTATAGGACTAGAATTATGAGTCCCTTCCACGACTCATGGAACCAATCACGGCTCGTGGACTTGACCCGTGATCCATGGAAGTTTCAAAATTCTGCAAGTTTATGAGTTTAAAGCTGGATTGAACTCTAGGGTGTTACAATATCTCCCCCTTGAGATCATTCATCCTCGAATGAATACTAAGAAAGAAAAATTGGAGAGAAACATAGCCCAACCAAGCAACAAAATAGGAAAACTGAAGAATAAACATGAAAACTGAGCCTTTCAACTTGAAATATGATTGAACTAACTTTGGAAAACATGAATGCATGCTAGGATCATAAGAGAAACTGATGGAATAGAATCGGAGGGACATACTAAGGAGGAAACTAATACCTCAATATGAAACTGGATCAGAAGGAAAGACATGGGGGTACTTGGCTTTCATGGCTGCTTCCGCTTCCCAAGTAGCTCCCTCAACTAGCTAATTTCTCCAAAGAACCTTTACCGAAGCGACTTCTTTGTTTCTCAACCTCCAAACCTGACGATCAAGAATCTCCATGGGGACTTCCTCATAAGTAAGGTTATCCTTCACACCCACATCCTCCAAAGGAATAATCAAAGTTGGATCACCAACACACTTCTTCAACAAAGAAACTTGGAAAACTGTGTAAACCGCTTCTAAATTTGTTGGCAAATACAGCTCATAAGCAACACTACCACCTCTCCTCAGTATCCGATAAGGACATACATAACAGGGACTATGTTTCCCTTTCTTGCCAAATCTTCACACCCTTTATGGGTGACACTTTTGGAAATACCCAATCACCAACCTCAAACTCAAACTCTCTTCTCCTCACATCTTCATATGATTTGTGTCGACTCTGAGTGGTCTTCAACCTCTCCCTACTGATCTGAATTTTATCCATAGTCTCATGAACCGAATCTAGACCAATCAAAGCTGCCTCGCCTACCTCAAACCAACCAATAGGAGATCTACACCACCGCCCATAAAATGCCTCATAAGGAGCCATTTGGATGCTAGAATAAAAGTTGTTATTGTAGGCAAACTCAATAAGAGGTAAGTGATCATCCTAATTACCTTTGAAATCAATCACGCAAGCTCTGAACATATCCTCCAGAGTATGAATAGTATGCTCTGCCTCTAGCCTCTCCAAAAAAGTATAACACTAAGCACAGCTTCCCTCAAATTGTGTACCTCCTAAACCACCACCTCGGCCAAAATTTGCACCACCTGTACCTGAATTAGAACCACCCCTGCCTGATTTAGAGCCACCACTGCCACTGTGTGCACCTCTACCAGTCAAAGTCTGTGGAGTCCTAGAAGTCAAATCCTGAGAACCCTAATATGATCCATCACGTATGGTCCTAGGGCATTCCCTCATAAAATGTCCTATTTCACCACGCTCAAAACAACCCGGATGACGCATAGACTAATGAAAGGAACCTGAATGATCAAAATGCACTCCATGGCCTAAAGGTTTGGAAGATAAGCCTTGTGAAGTCTGTATCGAACTGGAAGTACTATGCCTTACATAATCCATCTTAGATAGAAGGATATGGGGGGTATAATGTTATTTAATGTAATGAGATGATATGCCTCAAATGCCTAGTAATCTCTTAGTCATATATACACGATACTCCTACGCAATACATCGAGAGTTTATGACCCATGGGGGACCCACGAGGTCTAAATACCAGCATGGATGGTCTCTATGTCCTATCAAAAAATCAACCAACCCCTAGCATGTATGATCTCTATGTTCCTAACTCATAATTATACAACAATCGTAGTACAGATGATCTCCACATGCCCGATCTTTATTCACACTCAAACTCAATATCAATGCATGTACATGATATAACATCATTGGAATAGGGGATGATGATGCATCTCATTCAATCAAGTTACTAATAGAACTATATTCATCTTGACTATCTAAAATATACAGGTTAAATAAAAAAATCATGCACACACACCAAAAAATCAACCAAGTCAATAATACATCAACTAATGCCCATATGCTTTAGCATTCTCAAATTAAATAGTAACAAACTTTACCTCTTATAACAACGGTACTCGTACTAATGCCCATCACACCACGAATACAAGACCTCCATCTTTCGCCCTTATCCGTTCTCTATTTTAGAATTTTAATCTTTTATTAGCAAAATATCCTTCAGTAAAGTCTAGAAAGTCTTAACATACTTCGAAAGCCAAACAATGCGTCACGACCCTTAGGAATTTGACTTTCCCTTCCGTAAAGCTTTCAAATATTCCCAATCTATTAAATATATATTATTTGTAAATAATAAGATAACTTGATATGAATTTCTTCCACCTCCCAAACCAACCAAATAAATGAATAAACAAATATACAATGCTACAGAGATATGCCAAATCCACTCTTAAAACCAAATAATTCTCTAAACCTTAAAGTCTACACTATGTCAATCCTCTGTAATCATTACCAATCATTAATTTCCTCAATTCCTACCCAAAAGTAACCCACTAGTGAGCAAAAATTATGTTAGAAACAACTATAAAATTCTACATTAAATGTCTTTTCTTTTCCAAACACAACAATATCATAATACTAAATCCCCCCCAAACAATAACATATACCTATATAAGGATTGAATCCTAGATCATACCCGTACCTGAAGCAATTGAACACTCCTGTTGACATCGACAAACACGTGTAGGACTATCCCCCTTTTTGTTTTCTTCTGATAAGTTGAAATAATAAGATATTGCTATTTAGTACCCTAATATTCATCGTGTGTAGCCAACAAAGTGGTGGATCTGGCCCACTTCTAATTTAACAAATTATATTTCTATTTTTTTTCATTAACCACTAACTAAATTGATCATTCAAAATTGACCGTCAAATAAATAACTATAGTTAACCGAATAGTTTAAAATTTCCATAAAGGATTTCTGGGAAGGACTTTCTATAGAAAAGGTGTTCTATAGCTCAAAACGACCTAGTGGGTCATTACAAAAAGAAACTTAGAATTTGTAGTTGATTATTGGGTTTTTCTAAAGGTTTCACTTATGAAGGGAATGTTGAGGTTTGGAAAGAAGGGGAAGCTTAGTCCCCGGTATGTAGGTCCCTACAGGATTTTGAGAAAAATTGGCAAGGTGGCTTACGAGTTAGAGTTTCCTGTAGAGTTAGCATTGGTGCACCCAGTCCTATATGTGTCCCTATTGAAGAGGTGTATTGGTTATCCAACCTCAGTTATTCCATTAGAGAGTATGGGTGTGAAGGATAGTCTCTCTAATGAAGAAAACCCATAACTTTTTCCCCAAATTGGATAAGAACCCTAAGTTCATAAATTCATAAATCAAGATAAAACTTGAGGATTTTGGGCATAAGGGTGAAGGGAATCCCTTATTGAATACCCACATACCTTATTAAGCTAGATTGATCTAAGATGAAAAGAAATGGAGGCTTGAACTTGGACCATGAGACTTGGAGCTTGAAGGAGGTCTTTCTTCTTTTGGAATAGGATTTCTTAGATTGAGAAGAGCTTAGGCTATTAGGGAACAAACCCCTACTTAAATGGTCAAAACGACCTCACTTAGGAGTTAAAAGAGTAGGTAATTATAAAAATACCCCTGTGATTTAATTTAAGAAAATTTGTTAAAAACCTCAGCTTCAGATTCCACGGGTCCTTTCCATGAACCGTAGAAGTAACCACGAGTCATGGATTGTACTCGTGGTTCCTGAGCCCAAAATTCAAGCTATGGAAGACTTTTCACGATCAAACAATATGGCCCGTAGAAACTTCTAAGAGTCGTGGAACCAACTCGTGGTTTCTGTGGAATTGACCACTCTTTGTCTGATTTCTATGGGTTGGTTCCATGTCCAGTGGAAACATCCAGAAATCGTGAAACTGATCCGTGATTCTTAAACCTGAGGGTGGTCTATAGGACTGGAATCAAGAGTCCCTTCCACTACTCATGGAACCAATCACGGCTTGTGGACTTGACCCGTGATCCCTGGATGTTTCAAAATTCTGCAAGTTTCTGAGTTTAAAGCTGGATTGAACTCTAGGGTGTTACAATATCTCCCCCTTGAGATTATTCGTCCTCGAATGAAGACTAAGCAAGAAAAATTGGAGAGAAACATAGCCCAACCAAGCAACAAAATAGGAAAACAGAAGAATAAACATGAAAACTGAGCCTTTCAACTTGAAATATGAATGAACTAACTTTGGAAAACATGAATGCATGCTAGGATCATAAGAGAAACTGATGGAATAGAATCGGAGGGACATACTAAGGAGGAAACTAATACCTCAATATGAAACTGGATCAGAAGGAAAGACATGGGGGTACTTGGCTTTCATGGCTGCTTCCGCTTCCCAAGTAGCTCCCTCAACTAGCTAATTTCTCCAAAGAACCTTTACCGAAGTGACTTCTTTGTTTCTCAACCTTCAAACCTGACGATCAAGAATCTCTATGGGGACTTCCTCATAAGTAAGGTTATCCTTCACACCCACATCCTCCAAAGGAACAATCAAAGTTGGATCACCAACACACTTCTTCAACAAGGAAACTTGGAAAACTGTATAAACCGCTTATAAATCTGTTGGCAAATCTAGCTCATAAGCAACACTACCACCTCTCCTCAGTATCCGATAAGGACATACATAACAGGGACTATGTTTCCCTTTCTTTCCAAATCTTCACACCCTTTATGGGTGACACTTTCGAAAATACCCAATCACCAACCTCAAACTCAAACTCTCTTCTCCTCACATCATCATATGATTTATGTCGACTCTGAGTGGTCTTCAACCTCTCCCTACTGATCTGAATTTTATCCATAGTCTCATGAACCGAATCTAGACCAATCAAAGCTGCTTCGCCTACCTCAAACCAACCAATAGGAGATCTACACCACCGCCCATAAAATGCCTCATAAGGAGCCATTTGGATGCTAGAATAAAAGTTGTTATTGTAGGCAAACTCAATAAGAGGTAAGTGATCATCTTAATTACCTTTGAAATCAATCACGCAAGCTCTGAACATATCCTCCAGAGTATGAATAGTACGCTCTGCCTCTAGCCTACCCAAAAAAGTATAACACTAAGCACGGGTGACCTCAAATTGTGTACCTCCTAAGCCACCACCTCGGCCAAAATTTGCACCACCTGTACCTGAATTAGAACCACCCCTGCCTGATTTAGAGCCACCTCTGCCACTCTGTGCACCTCTACCAGTCAAAGTCTGTGGAGTCCTAGAAGTCAAAGCCTGAGAACCCTAATATGATCTATCACGTATGGTCCTAGGGCATTCCCTCATAAAATGTCCTATTTCACCACACTCAAAACAACCCGGATGACGCATAGACTAATGAGAGGAACCTGAATGATCAAAATGCACTCCATGGCCTAAAGGTCTGGAAGATAAGCCTTGTGAAGTCTGTATCGAACTGGAAGTACTATGCCTTACATAATCCATCTCAGATAGAACGATATGGGGGGTATAATATGATGTAATGTAATGAGATGATATTCCTCAAATGCATAGTAATCTCTTAGTCATATATACACGATAATCCTAAGCAATACATCGAGAGTTTATGACCCATGGGGGACCCACGAGGTCTAAATACCAGCATGGATGGTCTCTATGTGCTATCAAAAAATCAACCAACCCCTAGCATGTATGATCTCTATGTTCCTAACTCATAATTATACAACAATCGTAGTACATACGATCTCCACATGCCCGATCTTTATTCACACTCAAACTCAATATCAATGCATGTACATGATATAACATCATTGGAATAGGGGATGATGATGCATCTCATTCAATCAAGTTACTAATAGAACTTTATTCATCTTGACTATCTAAAATATACGGGTTAAATGAAAAAATCATGCACACACACTAAAAAATCAACCAAGTCAATAATACATCAACTAATGCCCATATGCTTTAGCATTCTCAAATTAAATAGTAACAAACTTTACGTATTATAACAACGGTACTCGTACTAATGCCCATCACACCATGAATACAAGACCCCCATCTTTCGCCCTTATCCGTTCTCTATTTTAGAATTTTAATCTTTTATTAACAAAATATCCTTCAATGAAGTCTAGAAAGTCTTAACATACTTCGAAAGCCAAACAATGCATCACGACCCTTAGGAATTCGACTTTCCGTTCCGTAAAGCTTTCAAATATTCCCAATCTCTTAAATATATATTATTTGTAAATAATAAGATAACTTGATATGAATTTCCTCCACCTCCCAAACCAACCAAATAAATGAATAAACAAATATACAATGCTACAGAGATATGCCAAATCCACTCTTAAACCCAAACAATTCTCTAAACCTTAAAGTCTACACTATGTCAATCCTCTGTAATCATTACCAATCATTAATTTCCTCAATTCCTACCCAAAAGTAACCCACTAGTGAACAAAAATTATGTTAGAAACAACTACAAAATTCTACATTAAATGTCTTTTCTTTTCTAAACACAACAATATCATAATACCAAATCCCCCCCCAAACAATAACATATACCTATATAAGGATTGAATCCTAGATCATACTCGTACCTGAAGCAATTGAACACTCCTGTTGACATCGACAAACACGTGTAGGACTATCCCCCTTTTTGTTTTCTTCTGATAAGTTGAAATAATAAGATATTGCTATTTAGTACCCTAATATTCATCGTGTGTAGCAAACAAAGTGGTGGGTCTGGCCCACTTCTAATTTAAAAAATTATATTTCTATTTTTTTCATTAACCACTAACTAAATTGATCATTCAAAATTGCCCGTCAAATAAATAACTATAGTTAACCGAATAGCTTAAAATTTCCATAAAAGATTTCTGGGAAGGACTTTCTATAGAAAAGGTGTTCTATAGCTCAAAACGACCTAGTGGGTCATTACAAAAAGAAACTTAGAATTTGTAGTTGATTATTGGGTTTTTCTAAAGGTTTCACTTATGAAGGGAATGTTGAGGTTTGGAAAGAAGGGGAAGCTTAGTCCCCGGTATGTTGGTCCCTACAGGATTTTGAGACAAATTGTCAAGGTGGCTTACGAGTTAGAGTTTCCTGTAGAGTTAGCATTGGTGCACCCAGTCATATATGTGTCCCTATTGAATAGGTGTATTGGTTATCCGACCTCAGTTATTCCATTAGAGAGTATGCGTGTGAAGGATAGTCTCTCTAATGAAGAAGTCCCAGTTGAGATCCTTGACTATCAGGTTAGTAAGTTGAGGAATAAGGAAGTCGCATCTGTAAAAGTCCTTTGGAGGAACCATCCAGTTGAGGGAGCTACTTGTGAACCAGAAGTAGATATGATGATCAAGTACCCTCACATTGTTCTTTCCAGTTCAGTTCCAGCTTGAGGTAACAGTTTTCTCTTTAGTATTTTCCTCAGTTGTTCTCATGGTCCTAGTATGCATTCATGTCTCACGAATCCAGGTCAGTTATATTTTGATTAGACATCAATTATTGTGTCTATGCTTCAGCTTTTAGAACTCAGTTGGTGCTATTGTATCTCTTTCCCTACCATCTCAGCCTAGTTAGTCTTTATTCAAGGATGAATGGTCCTAAGGGGGAGATATTGTAACACACCAAAAATTTCTAAGCTCAGACTCAACTAGGGTAAACTTCAGATGATCATTCCTACTAGAATGTGAGTAGTTAGGTGGCCTAGTATTTACCAAATTAATGATCTTTGAGTCTTATTTTCAATGCCACAGATCGTGCATTAAATGGTGTTTAGCATAAAACGTTATCAACATTTTACTAAAAGTATATGTCTGCCAAATGAGAAAGAAACCACGGGGAAGGGGGTTCCATGGACCGTGGAATGCTCCATGAAATGTGGACTACACCCATGGTAAAACACCTAAAGTCTAACATTGGTATTGAGATCCATGAGAGGGTCCGCAGACCATGGAATAGTCCACGGGTTGTTGTCTCCCCTTGTGGAAATCAAACCTGTAGCCAAACAATTCCCTTGAGGACCACGAATACAGTCCACGAGCCATAGAATTGGCCACAGACCATTTTTCCCATCCACGAGTCCTTGGTTTTAGAATTTTTTGTAGTTTTCAGTTTTGTCCTCTAGGGGTATTTTGGTCTTTTCCTACCTTTTATCCCCTAAACTAAGCAATTTTAAGCCTATTGGAAGGGTTTTTTATCAGACTTAGTCAACCCTCCCCCTCATTACATCAATCAAACTTCAGGAAAAGAAATGAAATGCTCTCTAAAACTTCAAGCCGAGGGCTTCTTTTCCAAGTCTCCACCTTTAAGCTTCAGCTTAGGACTTCTTTGACAACTAAGTATATGGGATTTCAATGAGGGTTGTCTTCAACCTCATGCCCAATGTTCTAGATTTCAATTATGATTTTTACAGTTTATGATTCTAGGGTTCATGCCAAACTATGCAATTTCATATGAATTTGATTTCTCGGTAATGCTTCATGTTTACTATCCTTGTTAGAATGATTTTTGTATAAATTCCTGCAAACACCATTTTAACCCTATGATTTTAGTAGAAATAAATTTAGCCTAACTTTACAATATTTTCTCATAATTTAGCTTTTCCTTCAGGATTTAGCTAAGATTGTCAGCATTCAGTTTACCAGAACTTATTCAGTTTTCGGCATTTAATCTTTCAGAAATCAGTTCAGTATAGTTAAGTTCTTACCCTATTTTTTGAACATCATTTTTAAATGAGCTATCAGTATAATCAGTTTGGGAGTAGTATTTAGCACCAAGTTAGACTAGAGTACTAGTTTTACCCAAAGTCTCAGAACTATGTGCCAGTGTAGGTCTATTTAGCCCCTCACTTGGGTTCAGTTTTAGTGATCAGGCCAGTCATGCCTTTATACCCTAGCAAGTTATATTTTGTCCTCCCAATGAGGCGTATACATTGGACTTCATATTTAGCTCACGTGGTATATGTCAGTTAACACACACTCCAATTTAATAGATTGTGCATGACTCTCAGCTCAACTCAGCTGCATCTTATCATGATTGTTACTTCAAATTATCTTTCACATTAGTCATATTCATATTCTGATTGGGCTCATTCTACTATAGTTCATCTTTTGCACTTAGCTTGCATTTTAGTACAGTTTCTCAGTATTTTTGACATGTTTAGTTATTTTTTTACAGTTTTTATGTTCACATGCTTAGTACATTCAAAGTACTGACCGTGTACTTTTATAGTCATACTGTATTATGATATAAGGTTTGGACGTTCAGTCTTAGCATTGCAATTAGTATGATCCAGTGCCATATCAATGACTACCAGTGGTAAGTCCTCATCATCCAAGGATAGATTTGATGACGTTTTTTTTAGTATTTTAGTTTTTTGTACTTTAAGTTAGCAGGAGGTTTGTTCAAGTAGGTCATCAGTAGTAGAGGCTTTCAGACATAGAGTTAGATGTTCAACTTACTTTATTTTGGTTTCACTTCAGAGATTTCTCAATTATTTTTGAAAGTTATAATTTCAATCCATTTAGATCCGTGCAGTTTTAATTATTCATAATGCTTAGTGTATCCCATGCCATTTGTTAGCTTGGGTTTACTTGTGACTCTAAGTACCATATTACATCCAGGGTGTAGGCTCAGATCGTGACAGGTAGAAACATAGATCAAAAGTTCTTTATTTGGTTGTAATGTTTACTAAGGGAGATTTGGTTAAAAATAGGGACTACTCTTCCTATGCACTTTTAAGACTATAACTTTGAACTTTTAAAGATCTTCTCCTTAGCACGGAGAAATTTCTTATCTCTTTTATTCGAATTTCTATGTAATGACCCTTCCGATCATTTTTGCATTCGTGCTTTCTTTGTACTATTACAGATTTTCTATAGTGGCCCTAAGTCATTTATGACTTGCTGGGGCTGGTGGTTCGGTGCCCTGGTCATTCATTTGGTTGTTTTGGTCATTTCCCTATTTTAGAGCTTTAACTTAGAATATCATTGACTTTAGTCAACATTCTTAGCTAACATTCTCAGAATCAAATTTTGATAGTTCTGTTAGCTCTGGATCATTGAGTTTGGTCTTGTTGGACCTTTAGTCGAGGCCTGAGAACTTCCGATGTGGGTTTTGTGTTACTTTATCTGTTTTCAAGCCATTTAGAATTGAAAGTAGAACTTGGGTCATCTTTTAATTATCGAAGTGTCAGATTCAAAATCAGATAATTCCATCAGCTCCGGAATGTTAGGTTTGGGTTAGGTAGATCATTGGTTTGGGTCCTGGGTGAGCTAAGCTCATTTCAAGTGTTTGGTTGCTCGTTGGTTAGTGTTGACTTGGGTCAACATTTCTCCAAAATGACTTCATATGGAAATTCGATTGACTTCGTTAAGTCCAAAACATCATTTCCACTCTATTAGCATTATTGGTTTTTGAATATCGAGTTCCAATTGTGCCCAGAATGCCCCATAGAGTTCTAGAAATATTGTAGGTTTTTTGCTATTACAGGTGCAGGCCTTTATCATGATCACGAGCCACCTTCCTTGTGATCGCGATAAAGCACTTGGTCCCATGTTCTTCATGATCGCGACGTCCCTTGTCGCGACCGTGATGAGGCCTTCTATCCTCTGTTCTTCGCAGTTGCGTGTCTTGCCCTTGCGATCATGATGGTCTAGCCAGTGTGGTCCTCGCGACCGCGAGGGGTCCCTTCGCGATCGCGATGAAGGACCTCTGGGTAGTATATATATTTTTCCCATTCATTTTTCCAGCCTTCTTATTCATTTCCCCCAACACTAATACACCAAATACTCTCTACCAAAGTCTTAATTCAGTGTGAGCTTGGAGAATTCATTCATCCCTCGGAAATTCTTACTCCGATGGCGTTTTGGTAAGTTCTTCTTCCTTCCACAAGTTGTCTTCTCCATTGTTGATTTCACCATTATTGTAAACTCTTGGAGCTTGAATTTTTTGTTGAATCTTCTCCCTTGGGACTGCATGCCCCGTGAAATCTTTGAGTTCATTTCCTTGGTGTGTTTTCTCATTGTGGTAAGTGTTTTCCCTGCTCAATTTACAGTTTTTGTCCCTTATTTTCCCTCTTGGGTTTCTTGACTTGTAGGGGCCGTTTTAGCTCGGAATCCTTGCGCAATCTTCTTAATTTTTTGGGCATGTACTCTTATGATCATGGTGATCATTTTGTACTCTTTCATTTTTAGCTTTGAGTTGTGGGACTCGCGGGCTCATTGGTGATCCGACTTTCGGCCTGACTATTACTAAAGCGATATGGGTATCGATAGCCCCATTTTGATGTATTATTTATGTTTTAGATAGTTTGACTATCGTTCAGAGTTTATTAGAGTTATTCGGGCTTGGATGTCATCATCCCAGTAGCTTGTCATCAGGCGACAGGTAGGTTATGGTCTAAACTCCCTAGAATGCACATATATCAGATAAAATTGTACTAATGGGCATCCTTGGGTTGGGTTTTCTAGTTTTCTACCACAGACCTTGACCGCTTTATTCATGTACAATTTGTTTTCTTTCTCCTATGGTTGTAGTATTTATTATAGATGATATTATCACCCTTGTGGTCCTGTGTTGCCTTGTATTGACTCTGGAACATAGATGGTGAGTTGTATGGGAATGTCTGTGAGTCCCGAACATCATTGTTATTATTATAGAGCTGGCTATCTGTGTTGTAGAATTATTGGAGCTTTTGCAGGGCCGATAGGTTGATTATGAGTCGTTGGGATACTGATTGTGATTGAGCATGCCATTATCATGCATATAAAGATATTTCTACATGCTTTTTACTACATTTTTGACTTCGAGCCTACTTTATATGGTTTTCTAAATCTTGCATGGCCTAGGGGGACTGTTTTAGATAAAAATGGTCTTGAAATGGGTTGGTACTTCTTAAATGGATCTTCTTAATGTAAGAAAAGTTAAAAGAGAAAGTTATCATAGTCTTCTTACTTATACTAGACTCGGCTGGGCCGTAGTGATAGACTTGACTTTGTATTGATTTGAAATGGTGTTAGACTCGGTGAAGCCGAGCACGAGATATGATTTACTATTGTTTTAGACACGGCTACACCCAGGCACCCTTGGAGGGGGTTTATGACATTTATTTCACCAATTTAGACCTAGATAGAATTCAGGCATGCATTTTGAGCATTTGAGTACTAGTTTGGATCCGGTGGTACTCTGGACTATTGTTTCGAGGTTTGAGTTTAGTATGTGGTCTACGAGTAGACCTCCATGGACCCTGTCATTCCGAACCAAGTTCTACGGGCAAAAGGGTGACCAGAGGGCGGGGTGTACGGCGGAGTAGAGGTACTCAGGAGAATTCTTTCCTTGGATCCTGCCTTTATTGGACCTTTGGGGCACCAGAGGGGGTAACATACGACACTGTGGTTATACTTAGTTCGACATATCATATCATATCATTTATTTGTGTGAGGTTACACCCTTGTTTGATGTTTGTTGAGTGTATGCTCCGGTACTATGGGCTGCCGGAGGGTTTGTGTTCACTTGCTTGTGTTCGTCGGGTGTATGGGCACCTATGGGACTGTAGTCAAACTTATTGTTACTATTCTATGGTATTCGTTCCCTTTATGATTCCTTATGATATTGGAGATTTTTAAGGTTGTACTTGGGCTTCCAGTTGTTAAATTTTTGACTTGAGATTAGTATGCCCTTTTGTTTTATTGCATCTTGTATCCGAGCATGATTACTGTGACTATTCTTCTCCTTCTCTATTCATTTGAGGTTACCGGTATACCACCTACTTCTTGAATCTCTCTTTATATACTTATTACTGCGAGAATCCCAGGTATGTGTTTCTTCCTTTCACCCGTGATATACATTCTAATAGCTAGCCATGTGTATTGTTTTTTATTGTATTCCTTATGTGCTAGCTTCGATGTGCTTCTTTGTTGTTTCAGTGACTATTTGCTTCTATTATTCTTATTACTGCTCTTTTATCTTACATGTGCCCTATAACACCCCAGGATATGAACCAGCTACTCGAATGTACTGAGCAAAAAAATTTAGAAAAAAATTCAAGTTTCCAGAAACCACGGTTAGGATCACGGACCATAGTCTGGAGCCACAGTTCATCGTCTCAACCATAATTCACAATTCCAGTAGACCCCAAGTTCATGTCCCAGTAACCACGAGTAAAATAATGGGTCGTAGTCCAGGACCATGAACCATTGTTTGACTCGTGGATCCAAAGACCAGAAAAGCACCAATTTCCTCTCTCAGAATCACGAACGGGATCATGGACCGTAGTTTAGAACCATGGTTTGTCCTGTCACTCGTGGTTCCCCTTATTAAGAGGACCATTATTTAGAGGCCAGAAACCACGAGTAAGACTATAGACTGTACTTCAGAACAACGGTCCGTCCTTTGACATGTGGAATCCGCAGACCAGAAGACCCTTAGCTAGAGTCCCAAGAACCACGAACCACACGATGAACCATCAATCAGAACCATGTACTATCCTGTGGAGTCGTGGTTTCCTCAGATCAGAGTTCTTTTAAATTTCCCAGGGGTATTTTGGACTTTTCCTTCCTATTTTAAGGATTTTAAGGCCTAAGCTATGACGTTTTGGGTTATTCTAAGCCTAATTAATTAGTCAAAAGCTACCTAAATCATCTATTCTATAAAGATCATCAGACTTAGAAAGAAAGGAGAAAAAGAGGCAACAATTTTCTCTCAAGAATAAGCAGGAGGTCTTCTTCAAGGTCAGCCCTAAACCCAAAGATTTCCTCCATAGATTTTTCTCCAGGTATGTGGGATTTCATCAATGGGTTCCTTTTACCCATTGAGTCCCTAGTTTCCGCTAGTTCTTCAGTTCTCCATGAATTTATTCAGACCTAGGGTTCCTAAATATTTGGGATTCATTGTAATTCTGATTCTACTACTTCTTTTGATATTTATTTCATGTTTTTGAGAGAATTAGTATAGTCATATGTTTAGGACTCAAAAACCCTAGCATGTGTAAACTTCAGTAGTTATAAATTATGTTTGCTAGGTAGACAATTCAGATAATCATGTTTCAGAATATAATGCTATCATGTTTTCAATATATATATATATATATATATATGTTGCATTCTCAGATAACTATCAGTATATGAGCTATCTAGTACTTCAGCTTGTATTTTATTGCTTACATCCAGTTGGGAGAACTACGGTGCCACCATAGGTAAAGAAGGTGGTCAACAACCAGATTAGGTTGGTCACCCTTGTCCCTTGCAGACATTAGTTAGTGGATCCACGTCAGACTTGTTTGTACCCTTGGCATAGTACGAACACACTTTCATCCAGGTTATAAGTTGGCCCCATAGTTAGCTCAACTTGGGGTATGTCGGTTAATAGTATCTCCCACATTTAGATTCATGTTGCATTAACCATGTACTCAGTATCTTTTTCAGTTATTCATCTTAGCATATTATATTATATGCTCATGTTGGTACTTGGTCATTGTATCCAGCTTATTATCCACTGTATGCTTCAGAATGTATTTCCATGTTAAGTTTTACGTTGTTCAGCTTAGCCTCTATCTCGCATGCTCAGTACATTCAATGTACTGACGCATACTTTTGTGCTATATAATTTTATGATGAAGGTTCAGGCGCTCAGCATCCAGACCGCCCTTGGATGGACTTCTAGTCCTTACTCAACAGCTTCAATGGTGAGTCCTCATAGTTTAAGGATGATAGACATGATTTATCTTTAAGTCTTTACTTTTCAGTTTCAGACTTATTGGAGTTAACTAGGGCATGTCCCAGCAACTAACATAAGATAGAGGCTTTCAGACATAGACTAGATTCAGCTATGGAGTTGATTAGTGTTCTTTTTTTTGATATATTATACTCTCATATATGATTTATATTAATATATTTTTGGGCTTTTCCCACTTCAGATGTTAGACTATTTTTAGCTTTTGCTCAGTGTATGTTTTAATTAAAATTGTCTAGATTATTTAGACCATGGGTTAGCTTGGGGTCACTTATGACACTAAGAACCATGTTACATCTAGGGGGTAGCCTTGAGGCGTTTAAGTGTCCTAGGGTGTCTGAAAGCTGCATCAAGTAGAGTCTTCTTAATGGGTGTGAAGTGTTTCACACTCATGAGGGAGGAGCTATAAGATGTCATTAAGAACAACATCCCTTCTTCCTTTTCTAGCTCGTGCTATAGAGTATGAACTCTATTTAATCTCCTTCTAACTCCTGCTCTTCACATTTTAGAAAATGCCTCCCAGAAGAGCTAATGCTAGGATTCAGCCAGCACCAGCAGCTCCAGCAGACCCATTGAATGAGCAAGTCACGCATGCTGAATTCAGGGATGCTTTCCAAGTGCTTGCCCAAGCCATGACCGCTCAGGTCAATCATCAGGCTATGGCACCAGCTCCACCTCAGACCATCTCTACTACAACTGGAATCCGAGACTTCACTCGGATGAACCCTCCGAAATTTCATGGGCCTAAATCAGAAGAGGATCCACAAGAGTTTCTTGATGACATACAAAAGGTAACATACATTATGGGTGTCACTCAAGTCGAGAGTGCAGATTTAGCTGCCTACCAGTTGAAGGGAGTGGCTTATACTTGGTATCAGCAGTGGAAGGAGTCTCGTTGCACAAATGCATGTCCAGTGGATTGGAACCAGTTCAAGACTGCATTTTTGGACAACTTCTTCCCACTTGAACCCAGGGAAGTCAACATCCAAGAGTTCATCAACTTGAAGCATAATGACATGAGTGTGAAGGATTACGCATTCAAGTTTACTCAGTTGTCTAAGTATGCTCCAGCGATAGTAGCTGACTCCAGGGCCCATATGAGTAAGTTCATATCTGATGTGTCAGATGATGTGGTCAAGGAGTGCAAGACTGCTATGCTGATGAAGGAGATGGATTTCTCAAAATTTGTTACTTATGCTCATCAGATCGAGGAGGAGAAAATCAAAGAGAGGGGAGCAGATAGGAAGAGATATAGAAAAGGTGACTTCAACTACTCTCAGCAAAGGTCATAGGGTGGAAATTGCTCTAAGTTCTGTCAAAAATCATCAGATCTAGCTCCGTCTACTGCTAGTTCCCCGGTGCCTAAGTTTAGATAGGTCAATGGGATAGAGCTACAGGCTCTAAGTCCTAAGGTACAGTCTCACTAGTGGGCGCACTCATTGAGTTTGTAAGAAGTGTGGTAGGAACCTCCAGGGTGAATGTATGGTAGGTAGTGGAAATTGCTTTGGATGTGGCAAGCTAGGCCACAGGATGAGAGATTGTCCAGCAGCTTCTCATAAGGCCAAGGATGTCCGCCCACAGAATGAGGCTAGTTCTACAGCAGCCCTAGTGGGTTTCCTCACTCAGTAGGGTGCCTCCTCTGGTACAGGTGGTGGTCAACACCAAAATAGGTTGTATGCCCTTCAGACTCGACAGGACCAGGATGATTCTCCCGATGTGGTCACGGGTACGTTGCAAGTTTTCCATTCAATTTTTTATGCATTGTTAGACCTAGGGGATACACTTTCCTTTGTAACCCCATACATAGCAGTAAATTTTGGTGTCAGTCCTGAAACCCTCCCAAAACCCTTCTTAGTCTCTACTCCAGTTTGTGACCCAGTTATAGCTAGGCAAATAAATAGAAACTACTATGTCGGAGTTTCCCAGAAAGTCACCTCAGCTGATCTTGTAGAGTTAGAAATGACTGACTTCGATATTATTCTAGGCATGGATTTGTTACATTCATGTTATGCCTCAGTTGATTATAGAACTAGGATCATTTGGTTTCAGTTTCCAAACGAGCCAATCTTAGAATGGAAGGGTAGTACCTCAGTGCCTGTAGGTTGATTCATCTCTTACCTTAAGGCCAAAAAGATGATTTTCAAGGGGTATATCTATCACCTTGTTTGGGTTAAGGATTCCAACTCTGAAATCCCAACTCTTGAGTCAGTGCCAGTGGTGAGTGAGTTCCCAAAAGTATTTACAGAAGATCTTCCCAGAGTTCCTCTCTAAAGGGAAATCGACTTCGGAATAGAGCTCCTTCCAGACACCCATCCTATTTCGATTCCTCCTTACAGAATGGCTGCAGCTGAGCTTAAGGAATTAAAAGAAAAGTTGAAAGACCTTCTAGATAAGTGCTTCATCAGACCCAATATCTCTCTATGGGGTGATCCACTTCTTTTTGTGCGCAAGAAAGATGGTTCTCTCAGGATGTACATCGACTACCATAAGTTGAACAAAGTCAAAATAAAGAATAAATATCCCATCCCAAGGATTGATGACTTGTTCAACTAAATTCAGGGTGCTAGTTGTTTTTCTATGATAGACCTAAGATCCAACTATCATCAGCTCAGAGTCAGAGATAGTGAAATCCTGAAGATAACTTTCAGAACTCGGTATGCTCACTATGAATTTATAGTTATGTCTTTTGGACTAACCAATGCACCTGCAACTTTCATGGACTTAATGAACATGGTATTAAGATAGTATTTGGATTTGTTCCTTAATGTCTTCATTGATGATATCCTTGTTTATTATCGAAATAAGAAGGAACATGTGAATCATCTGAGGGTTGTTCTGCAGACTCTCAAATACCGCCAGTTATTTGCCAAGTTCAATAAGTGTGAGTTCTGTTTGAAATCAGTTGCTTTTATTGGTCATGTGGTGTCTAATGAAGGACTAGCCTAGACCCACCTCTCCGACTGATATAAGAAGTTTTTTGGGTTTGGCTGGTTACTACAGGAGGTTTGTTGAAAGATTTTCATCCATAGCTTCCCCATTTACCAAGTTGACTCAGAAAAAGGTCAAGTTTCAGTGGTCAGATGAGTGTGAGAAAAGCTTCTTAGAATTGAAGAACAGGTTGACTACTCCTGTTTTGACTCTACCATAGGATTCAGACAGCTATATGGTTTTGTGATGTATCTAGGGTCGGCTGGGTTGTGTTTTGATGAAGTAGGGTATGGTCATAGCTTATGCTTCCAAACAGCTTAAGGTCCATGAGAAGAACTACCTAACTCATGACCTCGAGCTTGCAGCTGTTGTGTTTTCCCTAAAGATTTAGAGATGCTACTTGTATGGTATTCATGTTGATATGTTCACATATCATAAGAGCCTCAAATATTTGTTCACCCAGAAGGTGTTAAATCTTCTTCAGAAAAGATGGCTTAAGTTCCTCAAAGACTATGATATGAATATGCTCTACCATCCGGGTAAGGCCAATATAGTGGATGATTCCCTCAGTAGATTATACATGGGTAGTGTGTCACATGTTGAGGAAGAGAAGAGAGAATCAGCCAGAGATGTTCATAGGCTTGCTCATTTAGGAGTTTGCCTTATGGACACGACAGATGGTGGTGTGATAGTCCAGAATAGGTTAGAATCTTCATTGGTAGTGGAGGTTAAATAGAAGCACGACGGTGATCCCATATTACTTCAGTTGAAAGGTGTAGTTCATCAACAGAGAGTAGAGGTTTTTTCTCAAGGGGGAGATGGTGTGCTCCACTACCACGGTCATTTATGTGTACCTAATGTGAGCGAGTTGAGGCAGCAGATCCTTACAAAAGCCCATATTTCTAGATATTCTATTCATCTCGATGCCACTAAGATGTACCATGATCTATGGGAAGTCTATTGGTGGAACGGTATGAAAAGGGACATTGCAGATTTTATGGCTAAGTGTGCAAACTGTCAGCAGGTTAATATGGAATATCAAAATCTAGCAGGTGTGACTCAAGAGATTAGCATTCCTACTTGAAAGTGAGAGGTGATCAATATGGATTTCATTACGAGTTTACCTCACACTCGCAAACAGCACTACTCCATTTGAGTGATAGTGGCCTGAGTTACTAAGTCAGCTCACTTCTTGGCTGTCAAGACTACAAATTCAGCGGAGGGCTATGCCAGACTCTACATCAGGGAGATAGTCAGGTTACATGGGGTTCCCTTGTCTATGATCTCAAATAAGGGTCCTCAGTTTACATCTCATTTCTAGAGAACATTTTAGAAAGGTCTTGGTACTCAGGTGAATCTCAGTACATCAGATTATTTCTCTTTAAAGTTACGATTCTTCAAAGTTCAATTTCATCCGGGTAAGAAAACCTAAAGGTAGCAAAAAGGTACTTGGGCTTCTTACGCTTTTATATGGTTAGGCAGAGCATACCATTTA
This sequence comes from Jaltomata sinuosa, assembly GCA_003996215.1. NCBI lineage: Eukaryota > Viridiplantae > Streptophyta > Magnoliopsida > Solanales > Solanaceae > Jaltomata > Jaltomata sinuosa. Next base: position 204,408 of record QJPP01001104.1, read on the forward strand.
TACCTTAGAGGACATGTTTAGAGCTTGCGTGATTGATTTCAAGGGTAGTTGGGATGATCACCTATCGCTCTTAGTGTTCGCCTATAATAACAGTTTCCACTCTAGTATTCAGATGGCCCTATATGAGACACTCTATAGGCATAGATGTAGGTCACCGGTTGGTTGGCTTGAAGTAGGTGAAGTAGCCTTGATTGGGCCAAATTTGGTTCATAAAGCTATGGAGAATGTTCAGCTAATCAGAGATAGACTAAAGGCAGCTCATACTCGCCAAAAGTCTTATGCAAATATGAGGAAGATGGACTTAGAGTTCGAAATCGATCATTGGGTCTTCCTAATAGTGTCACCCATGAAGGGGATGATGAGGTTTTGCAAGAAAAGGAAGCTCAGCCCCAGATATGTAGGTACTTACAGAATCCTGGAAAGGGTTGGTAGTGTGGCTTATGAGTTAGAGTTGACAGCAATACTAGCAACGGTTCATCTCGTCTTTCACATTTCCTTGTTGAAGAAGTGTGTGGGTGATCCGGAATTGATAGTACCTTTAGAGAGTGTGGCTGTGAAGGATAGCATCACCTATGAAGAGGTTCCGGTTGAGATTCTTGACCATTAGGTTCGTAGGTTGAGAAACAAGAAAGTCGCCTCAGTAAATGTTTTGCGGAGGATCAGTCCGTGAAGGGAGCTACTTTGGGAAGCAAAAGCAGCCATGATACCCAAGTACCCTCACCTCTTTTTGTCCAATCGAGCTTTAGCTTGAGGTAATAGCTCCTCTCCAGCCTCTCAGTTTACACTTGTGTAATTCACTCTCAGTATCTTGTTTCCCTCAGTTATCCTTGCATTTCAGCATGTTTTATGTCCATAGAACTCCGCTTAGTTAGATATCAGCTTCTAGTACTCAGTTGGTAGGGATTGCAACTCTATTCCTCCAAACTCAGCTTATCTAATCTTCATTCAAGGATGAATGATCCCAAGGGGGAGATATTGTAATACCCCAGGATATGAACCAGCTGCTGGACTGTACTCAACAGAAAAATTCAGAAAAAACTCTAAGTTTTGAGGAACCATGGTTAGGATCATGGACCGTAATTTGGAATCACGGTCCATCGTCTCATCCATAATTCCTAATTCTAGTAGACCCCAAGTTCATGTCCCAGTAACCACGAGTCGAATAATGGGCCATAGTAAAGGACCATGAATCATCATTTGACTCATGGATCCAAAGACTAGAGGAGTACCAATTTCCTCCCTCAGGACCACGGACGGGATCACGGACCGTAGTTTAGAACCACAGTCTATTCTGTCACTCGTGGTTCCTCTTAATTAGAAGACCATCATTTTAAGCCATGAAACCACGAGTCAGACTATGGACCGTACTTCAGACCAATGGTCCATCCATTGACTCATGGAATCCGCATACTAGAAGACCGTTAGCTAGAGTCCCAGGAACCATGAACCACACAATGAACCGTCGTTCAAAACCACAGTCTATCTTGTGGAGTCATGGTTTCCTCAGATCAGAGTTGTTTTAAATTTTCTAGGAGTATTCTGGACTTTTTCTTCCTCATTTAAGGCCTAAGATATGACGTTTTGGGTTATTCTAAACCTAATTAATTCTTCTAAAGCTACCTAAATCATCTATTATCTAAATATCATCAGACTTAGAAAGAAAGGAGAAAAGGAAGCGACCATTTTCTCTCAAGAATAAGCAGGAGGTATTCTTGAAGCTCATCCCTAAACCCAAAGATTTCCTCCATAGATTCTTCTTCAGGTATGTGGGATTTAATCAATGGGTTCCTTTTACCCATTCAGTCCCTAGTTTCAGCCAGTTTTTCAGTTCTCCATGAAATTGTTCAGACCTACGGTTCCTAAATCTTAGGGATTCATAGTAATTCAAATTCTACTTCTTATGTTGATATTTATTTCATGTTCCTTGGAGAATTAGTATAGTCACATGTTCAGGACTCAGAAACCCTAGCATATCTAAACTTCAGTAGTCATAAATTCTACCTGCTAGGAAGATAATTCAGATAATCATGTTTCAGAATAGAATGCTATCATGTTTTTAGTATATATGTATGTTTCATTCTCGGATAACTATCAGTATATGAGCTATCCAGTACTTCATTTTGCATTTTATTGCTTGCATCCAGTTGGGAGTAAACTTAGTACCGAGCGGATGACGGGATGAAGTCTTAGCTGTCAAATTAGGCTAAGACATTTAGTAGCAGTCCCCAAGTCCCAGAACTACGGTGCCACCATAGGTATAGAAGGGGGTCAGCTGCCAGATTGGGCTGGTCACCCTTATCCCATGCGGACATCAATTAGTGGATCCACGTCAGACTTGTTTGTACCCTTGGCAAGGTACGAACACCCTTCCATCCATGGTTACAGGTTGGCACCATAGTTAGCTCAATTTGGGGTATGTCGGTTAATAGTATTTCCCAATTTTAGATTCATGTTGCATTGACTATGTACTCAGTATCTATTTGTCCAGTGTATGCTTCAGCATGTATTTCCATGTTCAGTTTGATGTTGTTCAGCTTAGCCTCTATTTTGCATTCTCAGTACATTCAAAGTACTTATGCATACTTTTTTGCTACATCATTTTATGATATAGGTTCAGGCGCTCAGCATCCAGATCGCGCTTAGATGGACTTCTAGTCCTTACTCAGCAGCTTTAGTGGTGAGTCCTCAAAGTTTGAGGACGATAGACATGCTTTATATTTTAGTCTTTACTTTTCAGTTTCAAACTTATTGGAGTTAGCTGGGGTAATGTACCACCAACTCACATCAGTTTGAGGATTTCAGACATAGACTAGATTCAGCTATTGAGTTGAGTAGTGTTCTTTTTTTTAATACATTATACTCTCGTATCTGCTCAGTGTATGTTTTAATATAAATTGTCTAGATATGCCAGACCATGGTTGAGCTTGGGGTTACTTTTGACACTAAGCACCGTGTTATGTCTGGGGTTAGACTCGGGGTGTGACATGCCCAGCCAGCCTGTGATACCCACTGGGTATCGGTTGCTATGCTATTGGTGCTCATACTACACTCTGTATCTTTTGGTGTAGATCCTATTGTAGTCAATCACCATTAGCTCATTAGAGACTCATGTAACGAGCTATTTTTGGGATATTTCAGACAAAGAGTGAGATCTTCGTGATTGGAGCTTAGCTATTAGCTTATGTTTTGTATCATGGACTCTATTACTATTCGGAGACATTTGTTATATTATTTTGGATCCTTTGTACTCTGTTGATGTAGTTCCGGCTCTATACTATGATACCAAGTTTTGGGTTTGGTTTAGCTTCATATATTTTATATATATTCCTGATGTTCACTTTCTTTACTTATTGCCCTTGATTTTTCTATTTAAACAGTTCTTCCGCTTAACTATTAGATAGTAGCCCATTACTGACCGTTCTGGGCTACGAGATTTGGTTCTCCTACTGGGAAGTTTTAGGTACATCCACTGAGAAATTGGGTCATGACAACTTGGTATTAAATCTCTAGGTTCACCGGTGTTATCGGTATAGGAGCTTATGTCTAGTAGAGTCCTGCGAATTAGGGCAGAGATGTCCATACTCAATCTTTGGGAGGCTACAGTGACATCTTAGAAAGAATGGACTTTTCTTTCTTCTATCTTGTGCGTTGTATCCTTGAATGTTTCTATAATTCTCACATGTTCTAGTTCACTTTTCCACATATGGTTCGTACGAGGTCTTTAACTTTTTTCGATAGAGAGACCTCGACCCCTGCACCTCCAGCTCTAGCTAAGGGTTGGGGTGGTCGCAAGGGTAGAGATAGAGGTCATCCCAAAGCAGCGGCACCTGCTAGTGCTGCTAGAGTTGAGATAGAGATCGAGCTTGATTATGAGCCAGAGTTTGCTCCTGAGACATATAAATATGGACCCAGGGATAACCCAGGTGCCACCAGCTCCACTACCGGTTCTAGTACTAGTTTTTGTGCCAGCTTCAGCCCCACCTCAGTCTTCAGATATTTAGGGGTTACTACTTCAGCTATTGGGTATGATCAAGGAGTGACCTTTTGAGGTAGCATAGACATCCGCTCAGGGGGCAGCCTACTTGGAAGTGGGAGGTGATCAACATGGATTTCATTGCAGGTTTACCTCGCACTCACAGATAGAAGGACTCTAATTGAGTGATAGTGGACAGCGTTACTAAGTCAGCTCACTTATTGGCTGTCAATACTACAAATTTAGCAGAGGACTATGCCAGACTCTACATCAGTGGGATAGTCAGGTTACATGGGGTTCCCTTGTCTATCATCTCAGATAAGGGTCCTCAATCTACATCTCATTTCTGGAGAGCATTTTAGAAAGGTCTTGGTACTCAGGTGAATCTCAGTACAACAGATTCTTTCTCTTTAAAGTTACAATAGTTTGAAGTTCAATTTGATCCGGGTAAGAAGACCTATAGGAATCCAAAAGGTTCTTGGGATTCTTACGCTTTTATATGGTCAGGCCAAGCATACCATTTGGACCTTAGAGGACATGTTGAAAGCTTGCGTGATCGATTTCAAGGGTAGTTGGGATGATCACCTACCTCTCATAGTGTTCGCCTATAATAACAGTTTTCACTCCAGTATTCAGATGTCCCCATATGAGGCACTCTATGGGCATAGATGTAAGTCACCGGTTGGTTGGTTTGAAGTAGATGAAGAAGCCTTGATTGGGCAAGATTTGGTTCGTGAAGCTATGGAGAAAGTTCAGCTCATCTGAGATAGACTAAAGGCAGCTCACAATCGCCAAAAGTATTATGCAGATATGAGGAGGAGGGACTTAAAGTTTGAAATTGATGATTGGGTTTTCCTAAAAATATCACCCATGAAGGGGATGATAAGGTTTTACAAGAAAGGGAAGCTCAGCCCCAAATATGTAGGTCCTTACAGAATCTTGAAAAGGGTTGGTAGTCTGGCTTATGAGTTAGAGTTGCCAGCAGAACTAGCCGCGGTTCATCCTGTCTTTCAGATTTCTTTGTTTAAGAAGTGTGTGGGTGATCCGGCATCGATAGTACCTTCAGAGAGTGTGGATGTGAAGGATAGCCTCACCTATGAGGAGGTTCCAGTTGCGATTCTTGACCATCAGGTTCATAGGTTGAGAAACAAGGAAGTCTCTTTAGTAAATGTTTTGTAGAGGAATCAGTCCGTGGAGGGAGCTACTTGAGAAGCATAAGCAACCATGATTGCTAAGTACCGTCACCTCTTTCCCTCCGATCCAGCTTAGCTTAAGGTAATAGTTCCTCTCCAGCCTCTCAGTTTACACTTGTGTAATTCAGTCTCAGTATCTTGTTTCCCTCAGTTATCCTTGCATTTCAGCATGTTTTATGTCCATAGAACTCAGCTTAGTTATATATTAGCTTCTAATACTCAGTTGGTAGGGATTGCAACTCTTTTCCTCCAAACTCAACTTATCTAGTCTTCATTCAAGGACGAATGATCCCAAAGGGGGAGATATTGTAACACCCCAGGATATGAACCAGCTACTGGACGTACTAAGCAGAAAAATTTAGAAAAAATTCAAGTTTCCAGGAACCAAGATTAGGATCACGGATCTTAATTTAGAACCACAGTCCATCATCTCAACCATAATTCCCAATTCCAGTAGACCTCAAGTTCATGTCCCAGTAACCACAAGTGGAATAATTGACTATTGTGCAGGACCACGAACCGTCATTTGACTTATGGATCCAAAGACCATAGGAGTACTAATTTCCTCCCTCAGAACCACAGACAAGATCACGAACCGTAGTTTAGAACCACAGTCCATTTTGTCACTCATGGTTCCCCTTAATCTGAGGACCATCATTTCAAGCCCAGAAATCACGAGTTAGACTATGGACCATACTTTAGAACAACGGTTCGTCCTTTCACTCATGGAATCCATAGACCAAAATACCCTTAGCTAGAGTCCCAGGAACCATGAACCACACGATGAACCATCGTTCAGAACCACCGTCCATCCTTTGGAGTCATGGTTTCCTCAGATCAGAGTTCTTTTAAATTTCCCAGGGGGATTCTGGACTTTTTCTTCCTCTTTTAAGGCCTACGCTATGACATTTTGGGTTATTTTAAGCAATATTAATTAGTCAAAAGCTACCTAAATCATCTATTATCTAAAGATCATCAGACTTAGAAAGAAAGGAGAAAAAGAGGCGACAATTTTCTCTCAAGAATAATCAGGAGGTCTTCTTCAATCTCATACCTAAACCCAAAGATTTCCTCCATAGATTCTTCTCCAGGTATGTGGGATTTCATCAATGGGTTCCTTTTACGCATTGAGTCCCTAGTTTCACCCTGTTCTTTAGATCTCCATGAAATTGTTCAGACCTAGGGTTCCTAAATCTTAAAGATTCATAGTAATTCAGATTCTACTGCTTATGTTGATATTTATTTCATTTTTCTTAGAGAATTAGTATCACATGTTCAGGACTCAGAAATCCTAGCATGTCTAAACTTCAGTAGTCATAAATTATGCATGCTATGCAAACAATTAAGATAATCATATTTCAGAATAGAATGCTATCAAGTTTTCATTATATAAATATGTTGCATTCTCAGATAACTATCAGTATATGAGCTATCCAATACATTAGCTTGCATATTATTGCTTACATCCAGTTGGGAGTAGACTGAGTACCGAGCGGATGACGGGATGAAGGCTTAGCTATTATATTAGGCTAAGACTTTTTGTAGCAGTCCTAAGTCCCAGAACTATGGCGCCACCGTAGGTATAAAAGGGGGTTAGCTACCAGATTAGGCTGGTCACCCTTATCCCTTACGGATATCAGTTAGTGGATCCACGTCAGATTTGTTTATACCCTTGGCAAGGTATGAACACCCTTCCATCCAGGGTTATAGGTTGGCCCCATAGTAAGCTCAACTTGGGGTATATCGGTTAATAGTATCTCTCACTTTTAGATTCATGTTGCATTGACCATGTACTCAGTATCTGTTTTTCCAGTGTATGCTTTAGCATGTATTTCCATGTTCAGTTTTATATTGTTCAACTTAGGCTCTATCTCGCATTCTCAGTACATTCATAGTACTGATGCATCCTTTTGTGCTACATCATTTTATGATGTAGGTTCAGGCGCTTAGCATCTATATAGCGCTTTGATCAACTTCTAGTCCTTACTTAGATTGACTTCTAGTCCTTACTCGGGGTGTGACATGCCCAGTCAGCCTACGATACCCACTGGGTACTGGTTTCTTTTGCAATTGGTGATCATACTACACTCTATATCTTCTAGTGCAGATCCTATTGTGGGCAATTGCCATTAGCTCATTAGAGACTCATGTAATGAGTTATTTTTGGGTTATTTCAGACAGAGGGTGAGCTCTGGGTGACGAGAGCTTAGCTATTAGTTTATCTTTTGTATCATGCACTCTATTACTATTCGGAGACATCTGTATATATTATTTTGGATCCATTGTACTCTGTTGATGTAGTTCCGGCTCTATACTATGATACAAGATTTTGGTTTTGGTTTGGCTTCATATATTTTATATATATTCCTGATGTTCACTTTCTTTACTTATTGCCCTTTCTTCTACTATTTAAATTGTTCTTCCACTTAACTATTAGATAGTAGCCCATTACTGACCGTTCTGGGCTACGAGAGTTGGTTTGCCTACTGGGGGGTTGTTGGTGCATTCATGACATAGAAATTTGGTCATGATAGCTTGGTATTAGAGCTCTAGGTTCACCAGTATCATCGGTATATAAGCTTATGTCTAGTAGAGTCCTGCAGATTGGGGCAGAGACTTACGTACTCAATCTTTGAGAGGCTACATTGATATCTTAGGAACCATGGACATTTCACATGTTCTGGTTCACTCTTCCGCTGATAGTTCGTATGAGGTCTTCGACTTCTAGCGAAGGAGAGCCCTTGACCCCTGTACCTCTAGATCCAGTTAGGGGTCGGGGTGGTCGCAAGGGTAGAGATAAAGGTCACCCCAGCTCTCTTCTGTCAGGAATATACCTCTTAAGCTTTCTAGCACATCATCTTCACCATCATCAAGAAATCCCGCAGAGACAAATGTCTGATGCAATGACGATATCGGTCGTAGCGAAGGATAATAGAATCCGCCCATGGGAGACTTCCAATCTTTGTACTCTTGTGCAGTGCCAAGATAACCCAACCTGAACGTGGTCTCCTGTGACTGTATCTGTATTGGTTCCATTATGCCTTGCAAATTTTCCCCCAAGACGCCATTAGGTACGAACCCTGAGCGAAGCAACATATTCATGATCGTGCTGCTCCACCATGGTCCCTCTCCAACAAATCCCACCATTTCCAGTGTGTGGAACATTTCTCCATCCAATCTCTCTTTTCCTTCCACCGCGTATATAGAGTGCCCCTTTTCACAATGGACCACCACCTCTTGGTAGTCCCATTCAAACTTGAGGCATTGATGCAGAGTAGAGGACACCGCTCCTGCCATATGAAGCCATGGGCAACCAAGTAACATATTGTAGGAAGCTGGGATATCCATTACTTGGAACACAATGGAGAATGTGGCAGGTCCCAGCAGCGCATCGAGGGTAATTTCCCCAATGGTATCTATTTGAGAGCCATCGAAAGCCTTCACGTTCATCCTCCGAGCCTGAATCTTAGAAGTGTCAACCTCTAGCCTTGTCAGTGTGGCGAGGGGTAATATGTTTATACTAGAGCCTAGATCGATCAATACGTTTGTTATCACCATATCCTCATACTGCATGGTGATGTGCAAAGAGTCATTGTGCGCTCTTCCTTGAGGCGGCAGCTCATCCCTGTGAAAGGATATTTTATGATCCTCGAATACCTGCCCAACCATATGGGCAACCTCTCCACCGGTTATATTAGCCGGTACATATAGAGCCTTCTGATGGAGCTCAGAAGTCTGTAAAAGTGACAAAATAGAGATTTGAGCCGAAGTTTTGCTCAGCTGATCTACAAAAGAATATTCCTTTGCTTGTACCTTCTTCCAAATGCCATTTTCTTCAACCTCTACAACTGGTTGATTTCCTTTGATAGAACTTCCCTGAGCCATATTTTCAGGCATGTAGATTCTGCCAGATCGAGTCACACCCTGAGCGATGTCAGCCTCGGCTACCTTTGCCTTTCCCGAAATATCATGTTCATAATTACATGGTACTACATGGGGATCATAAGCAACTGGAGTAGCTCGATATACAGTAAATGCGTATTTAGGAGCAGCCACCTCTACTTCAAATAGAACGTGTTTCTGTGCCGGAGCAGATGTTTGTGACACCATTGCGACATCCCCTTCTTTCTTGATAACCCAAATAGAGCCTTCCAGATCCACTGCCTCTCCAACTTCCAACATGTTGACCTGATGATTTGGGAGCGGATTGTTGGTGACGTTCGAAGCTGGGTCTTTCAACTGAATAACCTTTGTATCAATTAACTTCTGAATTTGATCCTTCAGTGAGCGGCATACTTCAGTAGTATGCGAACCTTTCATCCCTGAATGGTACGCACAGACTTTGTTAGGGTCATACCATTCGGCCTGAGTGTCTACAAGTAAAGCGAGAACGGGAGTGATGAGGCCAGCTACCCTCAATCTTTCATACAATTGGGCAATTGGTTCAGCCAAAGGAGTATACTGCTTGACCGGCCTTATCTCGAATTTGGCTCGGGGTCTGTAATTTGGATTAGGTGGGGGAGATTGAAATTGAGAGGGTTGGGCACTATAAATGGGGTGAGACGGAATTTGGTATGAGTATGTAGGCATTTGATAAAGAGGGATAGGGTATGGAGATTGTTGGTATAGTGGAGGGTGGGTTATAGGCATTTGGGAAATGAGTGGTGTTTTGAAATCTTGTGCCATCATCACAGTCCCCACTTCTTTTTTCTTTTGATTTTCAGCAATTCCGCCAGATTGTAGGGTAGCCTGTAGAGCCTCCAAATTGATAATGCTACCACTTTTGATGCCTTCCTCTAGTCTTTCCCCGACCTGGATGATCTCGACGAAACTCTTTTCCGTGATGAGCATCATCTTTTTATAGTACTGTGGTTCCTGGGCCCAAATAAAATAATCTTTCATTTGAGCCTCATCCATTGGAGGTCGGGCTCTGGCCGCTTCAGCTCTGCATCTCAAGGCATATTCCCGAAATAATTCATTAGGCTTCTTCTTCAGGTTTTGAATGTGAAACCAATTTGGGGCGTTGTCCATGTTGAATCCAAATCTTTCTACAAAATCGGAGGCCATGTCTATCCATCTGGACCACTTTCTCGTATCCTGCTCAATTTACCAGGTTAAGGCCTCCCCGGTAGGCTTCTCATGAACAGCTTCATCCATATTTTCTCATCTCTTCCTACTCCCACCAGCTTATCACAGTACATTTTTAAGTGCGCTTTCGGATCCCTGGTCCCATTGAATAACTCAAATTTGGGAGGTTATTACCCCTCCGGTAATTCAACGTCTGAGTGCATACATAGGTCTTCATAATTCAGACCCTTCACCCCTCTAATGCCCTCTATATGTTGCAGTTTGTTGGTGACCTGCTCTAACTTTTCGACCATGTTCTGTATTAACCGGTCTTTTTCTGAAGGCTCTGGCTCAAGCTGGTGCTGAACAAAAGGAGCAGTTTCCACGTATATGGGGTTTAGGTTATAATTTCTTGGAACGTGGGTAGGGACTATATTTGGAGTGGTTTGGGAGTTTTGTGGAGCTGAGAGGGTAGGATACTATGGTGGAGGACATTGGCTAGTCCTTGGAAAAACGTAAGTATGCTGCAAGTCATTTTGTGGTTGTGGTACATTGGGTATGGTTTGGAGTTTTGCGGCGGTATTGTCCTCGACCGTCAGGTCACGAGGACTGTTCAAAGTGAAGGACAACTTGGCCAAATTACGAACTTGCGCCAGTTCATCCTGTAAGTCAAGGATTCTCTTTTCCATTCGTAAGATTAGCTCATCACGGTCTCCCCCAACACTTTCTGAGACTTCCTTACTCTTACTAGAACTATTGTCACCCATTTTATCTTTCCTTTCACGATTTGGACTCGTCGGAGGAGGAGGAGGAGTCCCTTTTGATCTAGTATGATATCCCAGCATGCACAAATCAACCTTTGGGAAGGGAGTAAGAGTGAGACAAAATCAACAGAAACCAAGTTAGTAGTAAGATATTTATTCTAAAGATAAACACATTGATTGTGAAAAATAAACGTCCTAAATGCAAGGGGCCTCGTTGAGCCAGAGGTAGGCCTAAAATAACACATATATGATTCAGGACATTTTAATCCAAGCCAAGATTCAATATTAGTCGGAGTTTAGAGTCAGATAATAAATGAAGTAAACCATTTATTAAATCAAACTTTGATCTACTATAATTCTTTGCGGAAATGAAAAAACAATAAAATAGATCTAGGGGAAAGCGGGATGACAAGGGAAAATCCTAAATTCAAAAGCCTCCATTGTACTGGTTCAAAGATCTTGGATCAACTTGTGCCCACATTGCAGGAGTGATATCATAATGACGATTCAACAACTTCTATGCCTAGGTGGTCTCTTTTATATCTTCAAATCCATAAGGTTGTCCCAATTTGCTAAGCCGCACATCTTCAGCATTCTCCAAAACCCATACATAGTATTCGGGTGCACAATAGGCTGCTCGGTGCCCACGCTTACAGTCATCAACCCTTCCCATTGTTGAAGCAATTCTTTGGCCTTAGGGATTTCATATTTTGAGCCAAACTCAAGCTCAGAACCTCCCATGTGGGCTCTTAGAGGTATGACTTGGGTTCGTCCGAACTGGCGGAGCACTCGAACTGGAGCGTAAGGCTGGAGGCCTTTCAACCCAATGAGCTCGATGTAGTAAAGCTCGTTGCTTCTTATGACAGCTGTGCGGGCGAGTAACCATGAATACTTCCACTGAATCTGATATCCTGAACGGGCTTTCATAAAAGAAAACCAACCTTCGGTACCCACAGGAGAATTAAACCTGATCATCCTTTGAGAATGGGTGTCGATCTTGTTTCCCATTCCCGTCAAAATGTCTATCAAGTCGGGCCATTTGTAAAAGTGCTCAACGGCCCATAGCTGCAGCAGAAGGTTACACCATTCGAAGAACCTCTTACCCCTAAAGCACTTGGACAGTGCCCTAAATACCTCAGCAAGGATCATGGGTACCAAGGTGGCCTCCATATTATCAATACCGCGCCATAAAGCTTGAACCACCGAACTAAGGCAAGTATCAATCTTACCATTTTCCCTTGGAAACACTAGAGTGTCTAGCAAGGCTATGGAAAAAGCATTCAGTCGCTTCTTTTCCCATTTTTCAGCAGAACAAGAGAACTCTTTCTGAAAAACCTTATGACCATCCCTGCGACCAAAACGTTCATACAGGAAATCCAAAGAAATCCAGTCAAAGTCCAGACAAGCTAGTTTGAGATTGTTTTTCAATCTGAGATGATGCAGAAACTTTTTCCCAGATTGTTTGCGAGGCAAGATCAACCCTCTATTTTGGTACCGCAACTCAGTGAACCCTCCAATCTCTTCCACAGTCGGTGCTAACTCAAAATCACTAAACTTGAAAACAACCCTTTCAGGGTCCCAGAATTGCAACAAAGCCTTGATCAAATACCGATCTGGAGCTACATAAATCAAAGAGGTCAGGAAACCCAAGGACCGACGAATCTCTTTACCATGTTCTTTCTTCATATCTTTCCACCATCTCCTTAATTTGTGGGGGACACCCACAACCATCCTAGTGTTGGGAAATGCCGGTGTGCCTTCCATTCTACAGCCTGAAAGAGAAATAAAACAAACTTTTCTAAACTTCTTTCATTTTAAACTGGCTTGGATTAATTTGTCATGATCACTTAGCACATAATATGATTATTTGTCTTTGGATTGATGGGAACCCTTTGACAATAAGAAGGCTGCTAATTTTGCGGGTTGACTCCTAGGGCCAAACCACATATGGCTGATGCATACATGATTTATATAAAGGGGTAGATACAGCACTATTCTAAGTTTCTGAGATTTGGATAAACACGGACTCAAGGTTTTCCTATGCGAGGAGGCACGTGGTCACACGGTAGCAAAACTATCCTCTCACCCCACGTCTATGCCAACTCTCTAAAATGGGTATTTGAAAGAATTTTGGAGAAGTGCAAAGGCACAAGTCACGTGTATAATGTGTGAAAGTGTGAAGTTCCCAAGTGGGGCAAATATGAGCGGAATGACAGTTATGAAAAGCAGTAACATGTAGCATATAGGAAAAGCAGTAACACATTGAACAGTTAAGGAAAGCAGTAAAAAAAATAAAAAATCAATTAATAGAGAAACCAAAAGGCATATAGCGGGTGAGGAGAAATCAAACATAAAACACATATCAACACAAATAATATGCTAAACATAAAATAGGTAAATTGTTTATGAGAACAAACAGGAGAAGACAGGAAAGAGAATGAAAACATGAGGAAAGGATAAAGGGAAAATCATGTTAAACATATTTAAGGAGACATACAAGAAAGTGTATTTTTTTATTTATTTTTTTATTTTATTTTTTTTAAGAAAACAAGTTAGTGTACAAAGAAAATTTATAATGAGAATACGAAAAGACACAATGATCATGATAGAATTAAAACATACTAGAATTATTTTAAAAAGATAGAAAAAGGAGGAAAAGGAAAGGAAGCTTAGCATGAAATTCTTTTTACAAATAAAGGATTACTCATACAAAAACACATAATTTTTCAAAAAAATACTATATATATGACTAGATATATTATTTGAACACACAAACAAATTAAAACATTTTAAACATGAAAAATACACATATTATTTAAGGAAACACAAAAGAGAAAGTACTCTTAGATGGAAGTAACTATTTATGAAAAATAAAATATTAAACAGAGAAAAAACATAAACAAAATAATAAGCATGCTAAACATGAAAAAAAAAGACAAGGAAAATAATTAATTACGATCAGAAAAATAATCATAAAAAAAATAAAGTAACATAAAAATCCCACATAAACACAAAATCCGTAATGGTTAGAACCTATGATCCCCAGCAGAGTCGCCATTCTGTCGCGCCACATTTTTCTCGCGAAAAGTGGGCCATCGACGTGACAACTCTTTTTGGATAGAAAAAGAGTGAAGAGTCGCCACCTAACGAATTTAAGGCGCGTTAGGGCACCATACTAACTAATTATAATTAAATTAAATTTTAAGTCTACGCAACCAGAGAATCGGGTAAGGGTTCAAGTTACCTCGAAAAGAAGGTGTTAAGCACCTTTCGAGGTCCATAAATGCGGGTCCCTGCCGGATTCGTTATTTATGTGGGAATTAAGTGATAAACAAAGGGTCAACAGTTTTATTAGCCTATTATTAACTAAGTAATTGAACGAATAAACCTTTATTTTAAGCAAGTAAATAAATTAGTTACTAATAGTCTAAGTGAGAAAAAAGATCATGCATATAAACCGTAATTAAAATAAATAAGGAAACGAAAAGGAGATCAGCGAGAAGACAGAATTGACACAAGAATATAGAAAAAGAAACCTAATTACTAAGTGATTGAGATAACTACCCCAACCGTCTAATAAAACAAGAGCTACACTTAGGTTAGTTAAGACAATTCCAAAGAAATTGTCGTATTCTGCTCGGGTCAATTTCCATCATATCCGTCTATCTACCCACCTAAGTTGGTTATTAAGATTATTTTACCTAAGTGCGTACTAAAAAAAGAAGAAAAGTCTATCGTAACCTAGTATGCCTACTCGTCCCACTTAATGTCCAAGAGGCATTGGACTACTATTTTTGATATGGGTCTAGACAATAAGATTCCAAGGCTACTTAATTAGACTCGGGATTAACGTCAATCAAAATATACATGGACTAGAAAACAAGTAGCACATAAATGATCTCACATAGGCCTCACAATTCGTACAATTAACACTTTATATAGCATGATATCTGGAGAACGTGCAAAACCACTTATTAATTAGTCCTACGAACAAAGTTCCTAATTATTTAACATGCTGTAAATAAATCTAATCCTACAAACAGGATGATTGATTATTTGAACCTGCTAAAACTGTTTTAAAGCTATAGGCATGAGATCTAATTAAATTAATGTGTTGAAGCTAAATTGAAAGTATAAGCAAAATATTTAACTTAACATGCTGAGCCTGAATTAATCATATAGATGTGGTTTCTGAATGTTCTAAAAAAAAGGGCTGAAACAATCATACTGAACCAGTTTTACATTTTGAAATAGTTTCTAATGTACTGGGCTGATTTTCACATGCTGAAACAATTTTAACGTGCTGAATCCTATAAACAGAATGATCACTTTAACAATCTGAAGTTTTAATCCTATAAACAGAATGATCACTTTAACAATCTGAAGTTTTAATCCTATAAACAGACTGGTTATTTAGCTTGCTGAAAATTAACAAGTCCTATAGGCATGATATCTACTTAGTTTAAAAAATGCTGAAACATACCGAACCAGGTTTAGCATTCAGAAACAGTTTTTAACATGCTGAACTGATTTTAACATGATGAAATGATTTTAACATGCTGAAACAGTTTCAACGTGCTGAATCCCATAAGCATGATTTCTAGTCATGGTATATACAGAAACTGAATTAACCCTATAGGCATGCTATCTAAAATACACGGAACACTGATGCTGAAATCAATTTTTAAACTAGACATGATTTTGATTTTGTTTAAAAGATGAAGCTGATTTTAAACATGGTAACTAGCTTTGTTATTTATATGCTGAAACTGATTTTTTACAACTTAAAACATGGTAGCTAACTATCATAAATGATGAAACATATTTAACTTATAAACATGGCAACTAAACAGAACTGAAAACTAGTTTTAAGCCATAGAGCATGCTAATTAATTTTAAAGCTGAAACGAACTTAAACCTATAGGCATGTTTTCTAGGCGTTTTGAAACAACTAAGGCAAATAGCACGTAGTTTGCCCCTCCCCCATAGCAGTCCCCCAAAGTATCTTATTTATCGTCAGAGTTTTACGATAAATTATTATAGACCGAAATAATGAACAAAATTTAAAGCTAAAGAACAGGCTGTCCCGATACTCAGAAATCCCGATCCCGAACAACTTTTCACAGCCAACAAGAACCTGTCAAACATGTAGAACATAAGACTCGGAGAACCTTAATACAACCTTTAAACCATTCCTTGACATGTCAGAGTTCCTGAGGATCTCAAGGACCCTAGGCAGTGCTTATGTCAAGAAGCATGAATGCATTAGGGCCTCCGTATTCCTCCAAATACCATGAAAACCAACCAAGACATAACCAAACATAATCGAGCAACCAAGACATAACCAAATATAATCGAGCAGTCATTATGCGAACAAGCAATATCTAATCTTTTAACAAGTAACACTGGTTCATGACTAAAGCACAAAAGGAAACAGATCAAGCCAACAAGAAGTAAAGTTTAGACATCCTATATACATGCTCTCTAATGACTCAGAGATACAAAGACGTACGTAGAACAATCGCAAGTAACAACATAGATCGACTAAAGCACACATTTAGGTTACAAGTGATCATATATGAATTGGAATCTACATTAATAGAGACTAACCAGTTGGCCGCAAACAATAAGAAAATAGCCAAAGTCCAATACTTAGCAATCAGTAAGCTTGACCACAGAGAAGAGAATTCTTAAGATATGAGAGTAGTAATGAGTAAAAGTCAGAGGAATAATGAAAAGAGGGGGACTGCTTATATAGTAGTTGAATTGTAAATAAGACAAGGAAAGAGAATATTTATTTAATTAATTAAAGATTTGTCCTTAAGCAGATTGACAAGATCAGATTAGGATTAGAGAAAAATTGGCCTAATTTACCATAAATATGTGAGTACTAAAATTACTTCAAAATAACAGAAGCAAGAATCAAGACAAATTCAAATAAATTATTGAATTTACCATAAACTTTCCCAAAATCAAGCAATTAAATCAATTAGGGGTAAAACAAGTCAACATTTTACCATATTTAGCCGAGTGCTAAAGCTTCTATAATCTATGTAGGGAGAAAGAGTCAATCAAAACAATCAAGTATCAAAACCATTCTAATTCAAATAAGAAAACAAGATCAATTAAAGGTTATCTCACTCGTACAAGGAAAAAAATAAAGAAAAATCATACTTGGATTGATCACATAACCAAATAATGAGTCTGTAGGACTCCTAACCACAGAATCAATCGAGTAAAAGAATCATAGCAATTTTCTCTTCTCATGCTCACCGACATGCTATATAAGACTATCTTAGAACTAAGCATAAATTTTCAGAGTCACAAAATTATATTCCAACAGTTGGTAAACAAGCTATGGATTAATGCGTTTGGGCAATTGAATTCGATACAAGGACATTCCAGTTTCATGTTTAGAACACAACAACAGTATCCAACATGCTTATATATCAATTTTACAAACAAGACAAACATATAATCGAATTTTCAGAATTAAGCTAGAAGTAAAACTTGTAGACATTGGTGGTTTTCACACATGACAGCCCACATGGAACACTTATTACAAAATCATAGAGTTCAAGCAAAAATTCACAGTCCAAGTTTTACCATTTTCACATATCTAAAGATTTGGTAATAACAATAAAAGAGAAACAGATGAAGTTAAGTCATGAATAAGACCAAACCAGAATGAGTTTAAAGTAAAGGTAAAAAAATGAGTTTTCAACATGCTGTAAACATGTACAGACAGTCGCATAAGTCAAGAATTAAACAACGTTACACAGATTCTCATAAGAGAAAAATTTAGATTTTCAGAACCTGTAAAGAAGAGGATGAGACAGAATAGATGATGATACACTCGACCACAAGAGTGAGACAAAATCATACCCCAAACGAATCTGCAAAACATCGCTTAGTTCATCGGGATCTTCCGTCGTTCATCGAAGAAACAAGAAACCTTTGAGGTTTCTGATCTGTTCGGAGAAACCACTGGTGGCGACACTGAGACGACGAATTTCGCCGTTGTTGGGGTTTTTGGTGAATTTTCTGGTGGGTATAAGGATGGCTATTTGTGGGTTTTGGCGGTGGTTCTCGACTGGCGATGGCCGGAGCAGAGGCGGGGGGAAGATGAGAGGTGGAGGGAGTTTGGGTGAGAGACGTGGCGTTGGCGCTGGTGGAGCAGCGGTGCCCGCTGGCTCGGCAGCGAGAGTGGCCAGCGGGTTGTGGGTTTTCATTTGGTTGGAGGAGAACGGTGGAGCGGCGATGCTCGCCGCCGACAGAGAGACGGAGAAGATGAGGGAGGGAGAGTTTAGAGAGGGAGAGAGGGTGGAGGCGGTTGAGGATAATGGGGTTAGGGTTGGGGGTGTTTGTTTAAAAGTAAAGAAGAAAAGGGGTTTGATCTCGGTCGTTGATCGTATTAGATCAACGGCTGAGATTGGATTAGACTTGGGATTTAAAATTGGGCCAAATTAGCCCAATTTAGGCTAAAATTAAAATAAATTGGGTAGAAAGGGGCTAGGATTTAAATAATTTGAGATTAGAAATTGAATTTGGATGGCTATTTAATAAATAAACTACTAAGTATATAAAATTTAGTAGATAAAATAATAATTAACGATAATTATGAAAAGATAAATTATTTTTAAAAAAAGAATAAATTACGTATATATATTGTACGTAAAATAAATGACATGTAATATCATATGAAATTTATGATAAAAATAGTAATAATAGAGAATAATTATATATTTATATACTAATTTAAAGTGTTAACACATAATTTATTTAATAAATCAAGTAAAATATATAATAAGTTAATATTTAAATTAATTATTGTTATTAAAATAACAGCCCGAGAGAGGTATAGGGAGGTCAAAATTGGGTGTCAACACTTCCTAAGTCTAACAATGATGAGGACCACATAGCAATAGCAATTTAAATTATTTCCAAACTTGGAGTAAGCCTTCTCCTTCCTTTTATTTTAACCTCAAAATCTCACTTTTTAACATAGTTGTATTCCTAGATGGAAAGACACTTGTAATGAATTTGTGGGCTTAGTCAGCCCATAAAGGGGTAGAATTTAGTGGCTCGGCTTGAAGACATCTTTGGTTTTCCTTAGAAACAAAATGGGAACTAGGTGAGCCTCATATAATTCGATGAGACTCCCTTTGTGGTGTAAGTATCTGCAATCTTGAAAAGTCTTGGAGATGCACATGAGGGTATTCATATGATAAATATAAATTTCCCACTTGAGTGTAGTATTTGCACCATGTTTTGCTTCATCTACCGTCTTCCAGTTATTTTTGGATTGATAATACAAGATGTCACATTACCGGCGAGTGGGACTACCACTTTGCAAACGATGATAAGGGGTGGAAAATGGTTTTCCACCTCTTCGTCTTCCATTATTATTTGTGAATGGTTTCTCTATGCTTTCAACGAAGCTTGCTCTCTTAATATTCTATGAAAAAATCTTTCAGGTTCCAGTTGAAATGGTGTTAGCATCTGTTTGATTTCGGGATGGTCTGCTTCACTGTCAGAACATACCATACACTTGTAACCTACAATAACATAGTTAAGATCAAGTTGTTAGAACTTATAAAAATAAAAACAACACTAAAAAGATTGAACTATTAATACTTTTAAGTCCCTAACAATGGTGCTAAAAACTTGTTGTCTCTCTACACACACGCAAGAGTACATGGTCGCAAGTAATATAATTATTATAAGCAATTAAGTATTGTCAATCCTTGTGGACTTAATGACTATCAATCTAAAGAATTTACTATTATAGTTGTGAAAAACAAGTTTTATCCGCTTAGAGAACTTGGTTCATTTATTTATTCTACTACTAAGAAAGTAATATGATTAAGAAGTTAGGAGTTTAACCATATAGTTATTAAGACCTTGGGTTATGGCACTTATGTAATCCCCTAATACTTTATGTTAATTGTTTAGGAATAATAAGACATATACCAATTTATTTACTTACAAGATTGATATTATGGTCATGGGCTATCACAACCTCAAACCGTCTACCCGGATTAGCTTTCTAACTACATCATTAGCAGGGATAAGTGAACTAATTCAAATACATTTGATTTATCTTCATGTATGTGACCCAAATAGGGTGATCTAGGTATGTCTCCATCCTAGAGTCTAATCCATCCATAGATGAACCCAACTCCCCTTAATCCACGTTCTATTTCTAGTCTTCATCTCTCGAGTTCCTCTAGAAATTATAAATTTATCCTATTGGTCACGAAACAATAGAATAATAAGCATAAGATAAAGAAAATAAAACATAATGGAAGATTCCACAAAAATAATCAATATATAAAGTATGATGTTAATACTATGGCCACAACCATATACAGAGGGCTTTTTTCCAACTTATAATTTGATTAAAAAGCAATAATTATGTATACACAAGAAATAATGCTAAGTAAAATAGTTTAGAAGTAACCCTAAAATTCTCTGTACTCCTCTATTCTTCCTCTACCAAATTCCTTTTTCCAAAACTTGTGTTAAAAATGATCTAAGGGAGTATTTATAATATTTAAAAATACCTAAAAGACCCCTCCAAGTCGGACAGGGAAAATGGAAAAATTTACCCCCGCCATAATTTGCTCGTATAATGAGCTCCTTTAGCTAGCATTGGAGCTCACATCGCGAGGCCTTGTTCTCACCTTAGGAATATTCTTTTCAGATTGGAGGTCTCCCTTGACGTTAATTTGCAAAATTTAGGTTTTTAAGCTCCATTTTGGCCTTCTTTTGGATTCTTTAATCAATTCCCAATAAAACACCTTACATAAGTGATAAATCATGAAATAAAACATAAAACATTAGTATTAGGACAAATTATCCTCAAAATAAAGCTAGATGTGGGCAAAAAAGTAGTTAAAATGAGTGTATGTTAGACCTACATCACAATCCCACACTTTAAACTTTATCTGTACTTAATCATCCACCCTACTTCTAGTTTAAACTCTACTTTAATATGCAAAATCAATAGGTTACTTACAGTTAGATTGGCAAGAAATTTCATGATGCGAGCAACTCTCACACAAAGTGTGTTGAACAATTCATAACAAATGACTTCTATAAAGATGACACAACCACTAACTCTTTGCTTAATATATATGGCAAATACAAATCATGAAGTTAAGCAAAGATATTAAATAGATCACCACGTTTACACCATCGATGTTTCCTCACCTTAAGAGAGCTTCCCACACACAAAGTCACCATATATAATAAATCTTGTAAGTAATTTAATAACGCTAACTCTCATAAATGAATTAACATGCATACTAGATATACCATAGGCTTTCCCTTAGTGTAATATCCATTTACATAAGCATAGAAACATAGGATCAAAAGGTCTTTATTTGATTGTAATGTCGACTAAGGGATGGGTAGGAATTAATTGGTTAAAAATAGTGAATACTCTCCTTATCTACTTTTAAGACTACAACTTTGAACTCTTAAATCTCTTCTCCTTATGTATACCAATTTCAACATTTTCTTTTTTGCCATCTGTTTTCATGTTCTTTTATTTTTAAGCGTTCATCCTTTTCACGCATTGCTACCAGGCAACAATTTATTATCTTTTCTTTTTTGAATTTTTATTTTTCTCATCTTACTACAAGGACTACCTTTTATTCGTAGGCACCCTTAAACTTTTTTTTCTTTTCTTTGCTACACCAGTTCCTATTGACTCACCATCCTTTTTATTTTCACTTTTAAGTCTTAGCTTTGAAGTTCTCAAGGGTATTTTGGATCAAATTAATGAAAAGTCAATAAAAAAGAGGAAAGTCTTATAGACTATCCAAGAAATTTGCTAAAGAGGCTCAATGGGGACAAGTATCGATAACAAAAGGGGTAGGAAAAAAATATAGTCAAAATTTATTTTAAACAAAGTAATGCCTAAATCATATCCTATTAATCTCTACTTTGTTTGACTTTACACACACATGAAAGTTCTAGATATTAGTACAACACATGGAATATGAAAAATCTTACCACACAATGACACATAAATGACAAAAACCGACTCCCTATCAACTCTCTTCCTAACACACAATTTAAATTACTAAATACATTATTAAGCCCTTTTTATTCGTTAAATTCAATCTTAGAGCCTACATGTCTTAACTAAAAGATATAGTTTTTATGCACAATATTTGTAAGAGATCTATCTAACACAATATTAGCTATTTAAATTAACCACCTAGATTTTTAATGCGTTTGGATTACTCTACTCTTTTTACTCCTATAAAAAAATACTAAAAACTAAAAATTTCCTAAAATATAAAAAAAATTCTACGATGTACGGTATATATAACTCCCTCGGAAAAGAACCAAAAACAAAAATCAGTGGTTATATCAACAAAGCTAATTCTTTATACAACACACTAAATAATTTTTTTACTACATGATTAATTAATTAATTAATTAAGTACTTATCATATTTAGAATACAAATTTACTTCCTACAAAGCATGAAACAAAAGAAAATAATGGTCAAGTGACAAAAGTAAAAAAAATTATTTAGCTAATAATTAGTACATACTAAATATCAAACGAACAGGAGTTTCTCACACCGTCACCCCACACATAAAAATATGCACTGTCCTAGTACCTCAAATAAATCCAATAGTAAGAGAGATATAGAAAAAAAGTCATGGTCACTCATCCTCATCGTCAATTGGTGTAGACTCGTAGTCACCCTTATTTCTATCGCAATCTAGAATTTCCTCATCCTCACAAAGGTGGTGGACAAGTGCTATAGGGGTAGGAATTTTCTCATCCAATGGCTCCTCAAACTGCAGACCAATCATGCATGTACGGTATACATGTGCATTGAGAAGATACTGCTCCTCAACCTGTACAATCTCCTTCTCGGTTGCAGCTTGACCAAGAAATGGATGAAGCCTAACCATGTCATACATCAATAAAGCAAGAAAGTCATCCCTAGCATGATGCTATGAAGCGCTCATTGACTAACCTCCTATCTCCTTCGGTGCCCTTATTGTGGTGATATCAACCAAATCACCACCCCTAGAAGGATGGTGTTTTTTAGGCTCTACCATAGCCTGCTGCTACTGGAGAAACCTAGTCAAGGCACCACAAAAAAAGAAACTACGACCACCACTAGCCCATGACCGTGTCATAATCACTTGCATAATAATACCAAATTTAATTGGTTGACATGTTATCAGATAGTACACAAAACACACACGGTCTCTAGTGACTGTTGTGGTATGCTAACATCTTAACAACTATGCACACATAATATTCAACCCCATGATGGTCTCTTCTATAATATTTCTCATGCCGAGGGTGAAATATGTCCTATTGGACCCCCTAAAGGCCCACCTAGGTAAAGAGTGCACTCCACAAAGTGTGTAGCACATTTCCTGTGATAGTGGATGTGCCTACACCTCAATAAATAGGGCATGCAAAACAACAGGTGCCCTCAATAGTCTACAAATCATTCCATCTCTTAATGGAATCATTATTCCCTTTAACTATACCTCATATGGGCTCTTGTTATGATTGAGTGGGTAATTATACTAGAGATTGCCTCAGCGGGGTACAGTTCTATCAGCCGCTCAGTCGGCCGAGCCTTTGCGAGCAGTTCAGCCTCCAGTTAGAGGGGGTAGTGGTCAAGCTAGGGGTGGGGCCCTGCATGGCAGAGCAGGTGGTAGGGATGGTGGTCGGGCAGGTAGAGGTCGTCGTTATTTTTATATGGACGGTGGCAGACTGGGGGTAGAGGCCTCAGATGCTGTTATTAGAAGTACAATTTCTGTGTGCCGTCAGTCTTCTATGGTTTTTTTTGATCCTGTATCTACATGTTCATATGTATCTGCCTACTTTGTGCCTTGTTTAAGGTTGGCTAGTGAGCCGTTATCTGTGCATATTTCTGTTTCAACCCCAGTAGGAGATTCTTTAATAGTAGATCAGATTGTGAGATCTTGTATGATATCTGTTGGTAATTTTGAGACTTCGGGTGATTTGATGATCCTTGATATGTTAGACTTTGATGTGATACTGGAATGGACTGGTTATCCCCTCACCATGCAGTTTTGGATTGTTATGCAGAGATTGTTACCATAGTTGTACCTGGTGTATCCCCGGTTGTGTGGTAGGGTTGTGTTAGCCGCACACCATCAGGGATCATATCTTGTCTTAAACTAGAAAGTTTATTTCTCGTGGGTGTTTATCTTACCTATCATAAGTCCAACATGCTAGTATTAACCCTTCGTCTCCTGAGTCTGTTCCTATTGTTAGAGACTTCCTAGATGTGTTCCCTACTGACCTGCCAGGCCTTCCACCTGAGAGAGATATTTATTTATCTATTGAGTTAGAGACGGGCACCATGCCCATTTCTATTTCTCCCTATCGTATGGCTCCTGCTGAGTTGAGAGAGCTTAAGGAGCAACTCTAGGATTTGTTAGTGGGGGGTTCATTAGACCGAGTGTGTCACCTTTGTGTGCTCCTATTTTGTTTGTGAAAAAGAAAGATGGGTCAATACGGATGTGTATTGATTATCAACAGTTGAATAAGGTGACAGTGAAGAATAGGTATCCGATGCTGAGGATTGATGAGTTGTTTGATCAACTTTAGGGTTCTATCATGTTTTCGAAGATTGATTTGAGGTCAGGCTACCACTAGTTGAGGGTTAGGGCGGAGGACATCCCTATGACAGCATTTAGGACACGTTACGGCCACTATGAGTTCCTGGTGATGTCTTTTGGGTTAACTAATGCCCCCGCAACTTTCATGGAACTGATTCACAGGGTGCTTAGCCAGTATTTGGACTCGTTTGTGATAGTTTTCATAAATGTCATTCAAATATACTAGAGGAATAGGGACGATCATGAGTGGCAATTTAGGGCAGTACTTCAGACTTTCAGAGATCATCGACTTTATGCCAAGCTCTCAAAGTGCGAGTTGTGGCTTGAGTCAGTTGCATTCCTAGGGCATGTGGTGTCTAAGGATGGGATTAGAGTTGATCCGGGTAATATTTCAACGGTGCGTGATTTGCCTAGACCAACTACTGCTACTGAGGTTTGCAACTTTATTGGGTTAGTAGGTTACTACAGATAGTTCATTGAGGGATTTTTTTCCATAGTAGCACTCTTGTCTATGCTGACTAGGAAGGATGTTCCATTTCAGTGGTCAGATCAGTGCGAGGATAGCTTCCAGAGGCTTAAGGCCTTATTGACTTCAGCTCTAGTTTTGACTTTGCCGGTTGAGGGTCAGAGTTTCTCCCTGTATTGTGATGCATTTGGGGTTGGTATTGGTTGTGTGTTGATGCAACAGTGTTGAGTGATAGCATATGCATCGAGGCAGCTGAAGGTTCACGAGTGCAACAACCCACCTCATGACTTGGAGTTGGCGGCAGTAGTCTTTGCGCTCAAGATCTGGAGGAACTAATTATATGGGGTTCATTGTGAGATATTCACCGATCATCAGAGTCTTTAGTACATTATGAGTCAATAATAGTTGAACTCGAGGTAGAGGAGATAGATTGATCTACGGAAGGACTATGCCATTCTATATCATTCAGGCATGGCAAACATGGTAGCGGATGACTTGAGTCGAAAGGCAGTGAGTTTGGGCAACCTATCTCCAATTTCAATTTCTGAGCGACTGTTGGCCTTGCCAAACCGTTTGGTTAGGCTTGACTTGTCGGATCCTAGCAGAGTTTTTGCCAGTATTGAGGTTCATTCTACTCTAGTTGATTAGATTTAGAGCTGATAGTTTGAGGATCAGAGTTTGTGTGACCTTCGTGATTAGGTAGTTCATGGAGAGGCTAGCCAGGCTACGTTGGGTTCTGATGGTATTCTGAGATTCGACAGTCGTCTTTGTGTTCTGAGGGTTGGAGATTTTGTTCAATTGATACTTCATGAGGCGCATTGTTCTAGATACTCCATTCATCCTAGTGCAGCGAAGATGTATAGAGACTTGAGACAACTTTACTGAGGGAGTGGTATGAAGTAGGACGTAGAAGAGTTCGTATCTCGATGCTTGAACTGTCAACAGGTTAAGTTCGAGCACATGAGATCAGGTGGTTTGATGCAGCGGCTTCCTATTACTGAGTAGAAGTGGGAAGGCATTACTATGGACTTTGTTGTTGGTTTGCCTCATACTTTTCGGGGGTTTGAATCTATTTGGATGATTGTTGATAGGCTGACTAAGTCGGCACATTTCTTGCCAGTTAAGACTTCTTACCGTGCAAAAATGTTATCTCATATTTACCTTAATAAGATTATTCGGTTGCACAGGGTCCCAACATCTATCATTTCCAACTGCGGCACTCAGTTCACATCTCAGTTTTGGAGGGCTATTTAGCGAGATTTGGGTACAGAGGTTTAGCTTAGTACTGCTTTCCATTCTTAGACAGATGGCCAGTCTGAAAGGACTATTCAGGTCCTGGAGAACATGCTTCGGGCATGTGTTCTTGACTTTGGAGGTTCATGGGATTAATTTATTCCTTTGGCCGAGTTTTCTTATGATTATAGCTTTCATACGAGCATCGACATGGCACCTTTTGAAGATTTATATTGTAGGCATTATAGATCACCGATTGGTTGGTTTGATGGTTTAGAGTCTAGACCCCGGAGTATAGATTTACTTCGAGATTCCTTAGACTGAGTCTATTTGATTTAGGATAGACTCAGAGCAGCCCAGAGTAGGCAGAAGAGCTACGCTTACTGTAGACTTTGTGCCTTCGAGTTCAGTGTTGGTGACTTGGTATTCCTTCGAGTATCGCCCGTGAAGGGCATGATGAGATTTGGTAGGTGGGGCAAGCTTAGCCCCAAGTTCATTGGGCCATTTGGGATTGTATTGAGGGTTGGTAGTGTTGCCTTCATGCTAGACTTGCCTCCGATGTTTTTCAGATGTGCATCCTATTTTTCATGTCTTGATGTTACGCCGATATATTCCAGATGAGTCTCATATGTTGCATTGGGATTTGGTTCAGTAAGATGAGAGTTTATCCTTTGTTGAGGAGCCAATAGCTATTCTGGCCAGAGATATTAGGAGATTGAGATCTAGGAAGATTTCGGTTGTGAAAGTTCAGTGGAGGCATTGTCCGGTCAAGGAGGCTACTTAGGAGACTGAGAGTGAGTTGCGTGCTCAGTACTCGTAGTTTTTGAGCCTTCAGGTACTCCCTTCTTCTTGACTTTTGAGGACAAAATTTCTTTTAGTAATAGATGATGTAATGACCCTTCCGATCATTTTTGCTTTTGCACTTTCTTTGTACTATTAGAGATTTCTTATTTTGGCCCTAAGTCATTTATGACTTGCTGGGACCGGTGGTTCGGTGCCTGGTCGTTCGTTTGGTCATTTTTGTTGTTTCCCTATTTTAGAGCTTCAACTTAAAATATCATTGACTTTAGTCAACATTCTTAGCTAACCTGCTTGGAATCAAATTCTGACAGTTCCATTAGCTCCAAAGCATTGAGTTTGGTCTAGTTGGACATTTAGTCGAGGCCTGAGAACTTCCGGTATGGGTTTTGTGTTGATTTATTTGTTTTCAAGCCATTTGGAGTTAAAAGTGGAATTTGGGTCAGCTTTCGATGATTGGAGCATCAGATTAAAAATCTGATGATTCCATCAGCTCCGGAATATTGAGTTTAGGTTAGGAAGATGGTTGGTTTGGGTCCCGGGTGAGCTGGGCTCATTTTGAGTGTTTGGTTGCTTATTGGTTAGTGTTGACTTGGGTCAACATTTCTCTGAAATGACCTCGTATGGAAGTTTCATTGACTCCGTTGAGTCCAGAACATCGTTTCCACTCTGTTAGCATTATTGGTATTTTAATATTGGGTTCTGATCATTCCCGGAATGCCCCATAGAGTTTTAGAAAGGTTGTAAGTTTTTGTTGTTGCAGGTGTAGACCTCAGGCCTTAATCACGATCACGAGCCTCCTTCCTCGCAACTGCGATGAAGTACATGGTCCCCTGTTCTTCACGAACGCGACATCCCTTGTCATGACTATGATCAGGCCTTCTCTCATCTATTCTTCCCGACCGCGTGGCTAGTCCTCGCGATTGGGATGGTCTAGCCAGCGTGGTCCTCACGACCGCGAGGGGTCCTTTCGCGATCGCGATGAAGGACCCCTGGGAAGTAGAAATATTTTTCCCATTTGGTTTATCCAGCCTTTTTGTTAGTTTCTCCCAACACTAATACAACAAATACAGTCTACCAAAGTCTTAATTCAGTGTTAGCTTGGAGAATTTGTTTATCCCTTGGAAATTCTTACTCCCTTGGCGTTTTGGTAAGTTCTCCTTCTTTCCCCAAGTTGTCTTCTCCATTGTTGATTTCACCATTGTTGTAAACTCTTGGAGCTTGGAATTTCTTGTAGAATCTGCTCCATTGGGACTACATGCCCCATGAAATCATTGAGTTTGTTTCTTGGTGTGTTTTCTCATTGTGGTAAGTGTTTACCCCGCTCAATTTACGGTTTTTGTCGCTTATTTTCCCTCTTGGGTTTCTTGACTTGTAGGGTCTGTTTTAGCTCGAAATCCTTGCCCAATCTCCTAAATTTTTCGGGCATGTAATCCTATGATCATGGTGACCATTTTGTGCTCTTTCATTTTTTGCTTCAGGTTGCAAGGCCTGTGGGCCCGTCGGTGACCCGAATTTTGGCTCTGCTATTACTAAAGTGATATGGGTATTAATAGCATCATTTTGATGTATCATTTATGTTTTTGATAGTTTGACTATCTTTCAGGGTTTCTTGGAGTGATTCGGGCTTCGACATCATCTTCCCAACAGCTTATCGTCAGACGACAGGTAGGTTACAGTCTAAACTTCCTAGACTTTGCATATATCGGATAAAATTATACTAATCGGCATCCTTGGGTTGGGTTTTCTAGTTTGGTACCACAGACCTTGACCGCTTTATTCATGTATGCTTCATTTTCTTTCTCCGATGGTTTTAGTATTTGTTATAGATGATATTATCACCCTTGCTGTAGTTCTACCATGTTTTTCTTCAACTCCCATCTTCCAGTTATTTTTGGATTGATAATACAAGATGTCACATTACCGGCGAGTGGGAGTACCACTTTGCAAACTACAATAAGGGGTGGAGAATGGTTTTCCACCTCTTCGTCTGCCATTATTATTCGTGAATGGTTGCTCTATGCTTTCAACGAAGCTTGCTCCCTTAATATTCTATGAAATAATCTTACAGGTTCTAGTTGAAATGGTGTTAGCATCTGTTTGATTTCGGGATTGTCTACTTCACTGTCAAAACATACCATACACTCTTAACCTACATTAACATAGCTAAGATCAAGTTGTTAGAACTTGTAAAAATAAAAACAACACTAAAAAGATTGAACTATTAATACTTTAAAGTCCCCAACAATGGTACTAAACACTTGTTGTCTCTCTACACACACGCAAGAGTGCATGGTCGCAAGTAATATAATGATTGTAAGCAATTAAGTATTGTCGATCCTCGTGGACTTAATGACTAACAATATAAAGAATTTACTATTATAGTTGTGAAAAATAAGTTTTATCCGCTTAGAGAATTTGGTTGTTTATTTATTCTACTACTAATAAAGTAATATGATTAAGAAGTTAGGAGTTTAATCATAGAGTTATTAAGACCTTGGGTTATGGCACTTACGTAATCCCCTCATACTTTATGCTAATTGTTTAAGAATCATTAAGACATCTACCAATTTATTTAATTACAAGATTGATATTATGGTCATGGGCTATCACAACCTCAAACGATCTACCCGAATTAACCTTCTAACTACATCATCAGCAGGGATAAATGAACTAATTCAAATACATTTGATTTATCTTCATGTATGTGACCCAAATAGGGTGATCTAGGTATGTCTCCATCCTAGAGGCTAATTTGTCCATAGATGAACCCCACTCCCTTTAATCCACGTTGTATTTCTAGTCATCATCTCTCGAGCACCTCTAGAAATTATAAATTTATCCTATTGGTCGCGAAGCAATATAATAATAAGCATAAGATAAAGAAAAGAAAATATAATGGAAGATTCCACAAAAATAATCAATATGTAAAGTATGATGTTAATACTATGGACACAACCCTATACGGAGGCCTTTTCGCCAACTTATAATTCGATTACAAAGCAATAATTATGTATACATAAGAAATAATGCTAAGTAAAATAGTTTAGAAGTAACCCTAAAATTCTCTGCACTCCTCTATTCTTCCTCTTCCAAATTCCTTTTCCAAAACTTGTGCTAAAAATGATCTAAGGGGTTATTTATAATATTTAAAAATACCTAAAAGACCCCTCCAAGTCAGACAGGGAAAAGGGAAAAATTTAGCCCCGCCATCATTTGCTCGCGGCATGATCTCCTTTAGCTAGCACTGGAGCTCACATCGCGAGCCCTTGTTCTCACCTAAGGAATATTTTCTTCAGACTGGAGCTCTTCCTTGACGTTAATTTGCAAAATTTAGCTTTTTGAGCTCCATTTTGGCCTTGTTTTAGATTCTTTAATCAATTCCCAATAAAACACCTTACATAAGTGATAAATCATGAAATGAAACATAAACCATTAGTAGTAGGACAAATTATCCTCAAAATAAAGCTAGATCTGGCAAAAAAGTAGTGAAAATGAGTGTATGTTAGACCTACATCACAATCCCACAGTTTAACCTTTATCTGTACTTAATCAACCACCCTACTTCTAGTCTAAACTCTCCTTTACTATGAAAGTTCAATGGGTTACTTACAGTTAGATTGCCAAGAAATTTCATGATTCAAGCAGCTCTCACACAAAGTGAATTGAACAGTTCATAACAAATGACTTCTGTAAAGATGACACTTCTAAACTGACTCTTTGCTTAATATATATGGCAAATCCAAATCATGTAGTTAAGCAAAGATATCAAATAGATCACCACGTTTACATCATCGATGTTTCCTCACCTTAAGAGAGTTTCCGCGCACAAAGTCACCATGTATAATAAATCTTGTAAGTAATTTAATAACGCTAACTCTCATAAATGAATTAACATGCATACCAGATATACCATAGGCTCTCCCTTAGTGTAATGTCCATTAACATAAGCATAGAAACATAGGATCAAAAGGTCTTTATTTGATTGTAATGTTGACTAAGAGATGGGTAGGAATTAATTAGTTAAAAATAGTGAGTACTCTCCTTATCTACTTTTAAGACTACAACTTTGAACTCTTAAAGCTCTTCTCCTTATGTATACCAATTTCAACATTTTCTTTTTTGCCATCTGTTTTCAGCTTCTTTTATTTTTAAGCGTTCATCCTTTTCACGCATTGCTACCAGGGAGCAATTTATTATCTTTTCTTTTTTGAATTTTTATTTTTCTCACCTTACTACAAGGACTACCTTTTATTCGTAGGCACCCTTAAACTTGTTTTCTTTTCTTTGCTACACCAATTTCTATTGACTCACCATCCTTTTTTCTTTTACTTTTAAGTCTTAACTTTGAAGTTCTTAAGGGTATATTGGATCAAATTAATGAAAAGTCAATAAAAGAAGGGGCAAGTCTAATAGACTATCCAACAAATTGGCAAAAGAGGCTCAATGGGCACAACTACCGATAAAAAAAGGGTAGGCAAAAAATATAGTCAAAATTTGATTTAAACAAAGTAATGCCTAAATCATATCCAATTAATCTCTACTTCGTTTCACTTTACACACATGAAAGTTCTAGATATTAGTACAACACATGGAATATGAAAAATCTTACCATACAATGACACATAAATGACAAAACCGACTCCCTATAAACTCTCTTCCTAACGCACAATTTAAATTACTAAATACATTATTAAGCCCTTTTTATTCGTTAAATTCAATCTTAGAGCCTACATGTCTTAACTAAAAGATCTACTTTTTATGCACAATATTTGTAAGAGAGCTATCTAACACAATATTAGCATATCTAGATTAAGCACCTAGATTTTTAAGGCGTTTGGATTACTCTACTCTTTTTACTTCTAAAAAAATACTAAAAAGTAAAAATTTCCTAAAATTAAGAAAACTTTCTACGATGTACGATATATAGAACTCCTTCATAAAAGAACCAAAAACAAAAATCAGGGGTTATATCAACAAAGCTAATTCTTTATATAACACACTAAATATTTTATTTACTAAATAATTAATTAGTTAATTAATTAATTAGCATGTTTAGAATTAAAAATTTACTTCCTACAAAGCATGAAACAAAAGAAAATAATGGTCAAGTGACAAAAGAAAAACAAAATTATCCAGCTATTAATTAGTACATACTAAATATCAAATGAATAGGAGTTCGTCATACCCTCACCCCACACTTAAAAATATGTATTATAAAAATATGTATTATCCTAGTACCTCAAATAAATCCAATAGTAAGAGAGGTATAGAAAAAACTTCATGGTCACTCATCCTCATCGTCAATCGGTGTAGACTCAGAGTCACCCTAATTGCTATCGCGATCTGGGATCTCCTCATCCTCATAAGGGAGGCGGACAAGTGCTAGAGGGGTAGGAATTTCCTCATCCAATGGCTCCTCAAACTGCAGAACAATCATGCATGTATGGTATACATGTGCATTGAGCAGATACCACTCCTCAACCTGTACAATCTCCTGATCGGTTGTAGCTTGACAAAGAGACGGATGTAGCCTTACCATGTCATACATCAATAAAGCAAGAAAGTCATCCCTAGCACGATGTTATGAATCGCTCATTGATAAACCTCCTATCTCCTTTGGTGCCATTATTTTGGTGACATCAACCAAATCACCACCCCTAGAAGGATGGTGTTTTTTAGGCTCTACCATAGCCTGCTGCTACTGGAGAAACCGAGTCAAGGTACCACAGAAAAAGAAACTACGGCCACTACTAGTCCATGACCGTGTATTAATCACTTGCATAATAACACCAAAATTAATTGCTTGACATGTTATCAGATAGTAAAAAAAACACACACGGTCTCTAGTGACTGTTGTGGTATGCTAACATCTTAACAACTATGCACACATAATCTTCAACCACATGATGGTCTCTTCTATAAAATTTCTCATGCCGAGGGTGCAATATGTCCTATTGGACCTCCTAAAGGCCAACCTAGGTAAGGAATGCACTCCACAAAGTGTGTAGAATATTTCCTGTGATGATGGATGTGCCTACACCTCAATAAATAGCGCATGCAAGACAACAGGAACCCTAAATAGTCTACAAATCATTCCATCTCTTAATGGAATCATCATTCCCCGTAACTATACCTCAGACGGGCTCTCTATAGGGTGCTAATTTTCATAAAATTCCTAGGAGAGGCTGAGGTTGCACTCGCTAGGATCTTAAACACAAACTATAGGCCCAACACATATATTTGTGTCCAAATATGCAAGTACTTAACATGAAATCTTGCCTCATATATTGGTACCTCATCAAGATACTTCTAACTAGTAAACTTCTTAAACCACGGTCTATCACTCTCTTCAACAGATTTAATTCCATATTTCTGTTGGACCGGAACCTATGGTGGTAGTGCAGCCAGTTCTTATTCTCTAGATTCTCGAGCGATGTTATCCCTTTTCCTCTGATGGATATTAGAGCCATCCCCTTTCCTTTGTTTTGGTGTATATTGTCCATTATATCTAAAAAATCAAAAATTAACATACAATGAAGCTAGCATATTAAGCAACTATGGTGTAATGACCCTCGTAGTTAGTTTCTTATATTCATGAATCTTTACTATTTTACCTTTCCCATAGCTTCTACATGGTTAGTTTGACTTGATGGGATGGGTAGTATGCTTCTCGAGGCGTTCGGTCGAGTTTTAGAAGAGTTTCCTAATTTTGGAACTCTAAAAAGTGAAATGTTTGACTTTGGTTAACTTTCAGAGTAAAAGGGCTCAGATGAGAATTCTATTAGTATTGTTAGCTCTGAAACATAGACTTTGGGTTAGTGGGACCTTTGGTTTGGATCCCAAGACTACCAGACTCATTTTGGGCACTTGGGTGGTTTTTATGTAAAACCGATAAAGTTTTGACTAAGGTTAACATTTCGTAAAGACGACCTCCATTAGTTATTTTGATAATTCCGTTGAGTCCAAAATGTTATTTCAAATTGGGTAGCATGTTTGATTTGTGTTTACGGGGTTTTGGATGAATCCTGAGGGTCCAGTCGGGGACTTATTTAGTTGTTGTTGTAGCTAGTGCAACTGATTCTTGTGCAGCCACCCCTACAGTGGTTGGCTCTAACATGCAGAGAAACACTTGCAGCTTCAAAAGAGGCTGATCAGTGGCCTTCTCTATTTTGGAGCTTGATCGCTCCTATAGAGCTTGAGCTGCACGTGCAGAGTCCGAGTTACTATTGACCACTGCTCCTGCGTTGCTTATTCCACCATTATGATACCGCTCCTGCGACTGTTTTCTGCAGGAGCGATGATTGTTGTACATTTAAATGTACTTTCTCCTTTTTTGCTAAGTATTAAGAACATTTCCTCCAATGATTAGAACTCGGCTAAGTGAGCATTCCTCCATTCCTTGTCAATTTCTTAAGCACTTGAGGTAATTTTCTTCCCCTCGCATTCTATTACTCGTACAAGATTTAATTTTGTCTCTCGTTCTTTGTTTGGGTCTTATTTTTTATGATTTCCTCATCACTTTAAAGTGATATTTTTTGGATCATTTGAGGTCCGAATCCGCTACTATTTTATCCCTACTTTGAGGCATGCATTCTTTACCTTGTTGGAAGCATAATTGTGAAATTTGTTTTGTATTTTGTTAGCAGGACCCAAGGGTCATTTTTGGACCATATTCCTTGTCCAAAATTTGTAAATATCAACACAGGTATCATTTTTCACGTCATGACATGTAGATTATGTTTATCATAGCATGACAGTTTTCTGAGTCACTATAAAATGGAAAGGCTCCCGAGTGACGGTTTGTAATTTGTAGTTCAGCACTGAGGTAGGTTATAGTTTACCCCTTTTAGACTTAGCCCAGTTAAATTTTTTATATTCTATAAGTTTCATGAATGTTAGGATAAATTTTAGGTTAGAATTAAGTTATTTTTGCATATTTGGCCATTACTTTTATTGCATATGTTGATGAGCACAAGGAAAGCCTGTGAGATGGTTCGAGGAGCCTATAGGGCACCCCACAAATTGCATTTTAGGGTTTTTACTTTTCTGCATTGGCCACATATTATACCATATCATCCCATAAAGCATTGCATCCTCTTGTTTGCATATTTGTTTCTATTATTATTATCTTTACCTTTCATTGGTTTGTACCTGCTGGTAGCTACTCCTGTTATGACTAGAGTTAGATGGATCCCGATAGTTAGTTTACTTTTATGCCTCTTATATTATATATTATCTTTTGTGGTCGGTCGGCCTATGATGCCTACTGTATACCCCGTATTTTGGTTTTCATACTATATTTTTGTATCTTTTTCTGATGTAGCACCTAATAAGAGCCACCCTCAATGATCATCTACTCGATTAAAGCTAGCTGTTGTTTGGATCGTGGTGAGCTCCTGGCGTCAAAAGATTTACTACTTTCCCTCTGTTCTTACTGCCATTATTTTGTTTGTTTTGGTAGACAACCCTGCTAATGAACTAGAAGCTCAACTATAACTGAAGCACCACTCACAGAACCAGGTACTGAAACACTCACCGGAGGACTCAGAGTCCTAGCCACGATGTCCTGAAGAACTGGGGTAGCTATAAATCCAATCGAAGGCAGGGCTGACCCCACACCCCCATTCTGAGGCGGTAAACTCTCACTCTAAAATCTTGGTGCTAACGGAAGCACTGAAGCAACAAGCACAGAAGCCTCGGGACCAACCGCTATCGCACTCGTCTGAGGCATCTCAGAATGAATGAACAACTGAAGTTTTAGAATTCAATAGAGCCAGGAACGCACGATGAGGAGCCAAGAAGATGAAATATTTCCTAACAATTCCCTATAGCCTCCCGCAGATAGGATACGAACGTCATTGTACCGATCCACGAGACTATACTTAGACACCTGCTTCTGTACCATGACACCGGTGAACCTAGAGCTCTGATACCAAGCTGTCACGACCCAATTTCTCAGGTCATGATGGCACCTACAATCCCCAGTAGGCGAACCAATTCCCGTAGCCCAGAACGGTTAGTAATGGGATACTGCCTAACCAAAACGCACCAGCAAGCAGAAATAAGCGAAAGCAAAACTCGAATATAAATACACAAAGGAAACTACACCAACCCCAAGACTTGGTATCGACAGTACAGAAGCTTCTAATAGAATACAAATGCTAGAAGTAACAAAATACAACATAAATTGCCTCCAAAAGTACAAGGAGAAACAGTACAACAGATGAGATGTAGACAAGCCCCGACCGTCAGGCGCTCACCCTAGTCTCAAAGATCCAAAAGCTGCACGAGTCTCCAATGTGATCAATGGCGAAAGCTCAGCTAATATCTTCACAAAAAAGTGCAGAAGTGTAGTATGAGCACCAAAACCACGGGTACTCAGTAGGTATCATAGGCCGACTGAGCGCATATAAGATATAAAAGTAGTAAGTAACAGATAGCAAGAAAGAAGTCACTGAGGCAATAAGCAAGGCACAAGGAGCTAGCACAGATCATCCATAACCAAGAGCTTCAAGTAACACATGCTAGTACAGAGATACAATCACACAGAATCACTGGTAAAGGAAAGAAGAACGCACCTGGAGTCCTTGTACAACAATATAAGTAAGTAGAGAGAGAGTTGAGAAAATGGCGGTATACCGGTAACCTCAAGTGGAAGGAAAAGACGGAGAGCAGTCTAACATACTCAAAATGGAATCAACCAATATAAGGAAATCATAACACCAATCCAATCATATAATAGGTCCCCGACCCCATACTAAAACTCAGTATCAAGACATGTCATCCAGAAGCAAGTCCGGGATCAAGATAGAGACCCAGTCTCAAGTATGCATGCCCAGACCCCGTCCAAGCCTAAAGTAGTAGAAAATGCCTCAAAACCCCCTCCAAGGGTGCCCGGGCATAACCGGGTCTAAAACTGTAGTAAATCAAGTCTAGTGCTCCGCCCCGCAGAGACTAGTATTAGTAACAAAATCAAGTCTGGTGCTCCGCCCCGCAGAGACTAGTATCAGTAATAAAATCAAGTCTGGTACTCTGCCCCGCGGAGACTAGTACCAGTAATAAAACCAGTGCGAAAACATCCAAAAATCTTCTTTTCTATTAACAACAGTACCAAAAATGGGCCCCCAGGGCCATGCAAATTTAGGAAAACTGTCAGTAGTGGATCACAGCCAAAACTGTAGTAAAACATGCAGGGGAAAACCTTTTTCATGGATGATATGCTCGCACACAAATATAAAAGTAGCCCAACGGCTCACAACAATCCCTATCAGCCCTGCACAGGCCCAATAGCTACTCAGCAGACAAAACCAGCCTAAAATGATAATCTCTATGTCCGGGACTCGCGGACATTCCCAAATAGCCCACCATCTATGTTCCAGAGTCAATACAAGGCCACACAGGACCACAAAGGTAATATACATTAATACGCGAATACTACAAACAACATATGAAATAGACGGACGAAAGGCGGACAAGGTCTAGGGTACCAACCTATAACAACCCATCCAAGGATGCTAATTAATGCAGTTATAGCCTATATACACAGAGTCTAGATAGGGGGAAACCATAACCTACCTGTCATCCGATGACTAGATGTGGGAAAGGCATCGTCCAGACTCGAACAGCTTCAGGAAGCTCTGAATCACACAAAATAAATACTTTCAACTGAAGTCCCAAAGGTGTCTCTATGAAGCCTGACCAACCAAGGTAATGGAACAATTGCTAGAATCGACAAGGCTGCAAGAACGAGCCATAGCCAATTGATAAGGTGTTAATGTCACACTCGCAACCAGCCAACTCCAAAGCATAAAAATGAGGCCAATAACAATAACAAATGGCAGCTAAATCCAACAACAATACGTTAACCACATCTCAAAGGAGCGACGAGCTCCCGAGGCACTATTTCAAGGCGTACTTCATGTCATTCAATCCAATAACCATCGTTCGTGACTCCAATAAGAATCACACCAACTCCCAGTACCTACAACACCTTAACACCATCAACATACAACAATAACAACCCAATTTAATATGACAAAGGGGCTGCCCAGAGCCACAAATCCAAAATACCACATCGTGGCTCAGAAATCCGTAAAACAATAGTAGAACATATAATAACGAAGGAAGGTCATAGGAGGAAGGTTACCTTGACAAAAAGCTTTGAAATACCAAGCTAAAAATGCTGTTATAAGGACCCACCACGAGTTGTAACAATATACGGCAAGAAAACACGACAAACATGCCGATAACGATAAGTTCTCCTCGGAATTGATTCTAAATCTCAAATTAAGAATGAGTCAAGGATTTAGAACCCTTACCTTCCGATAATCAAATGATAATAGCATAAAAATATCAGTTCCACGAACTGCCTCCTTGCAGTAGCAACAAACGGAGCCAAAACAACGTGAAAACTGTACCACGATGATGATCTTGCGACGTAGAGCAACTTCCGTTAAACTTCTGAATTGAAAGGATAAATGTCCATGGATTATTTCTAAGGTTTGTATCTGTTTTTCTATGGTTTTGGTATGTTTGATGGGTTCAAAACGAAGGAGAAGCTGATTTATAAAGGCAAACCGACTTAGGATCTAGGCCCCGCTTTGACGTGTCTGCTTGTGCAGTCTTACGAAAACATTAATATCTCTCTATTCTGAAGTCGTTATCGACAAACGGTTTAGTGCGTTGGAAACTAGGCTCTTAGACCTTCGATTTGGTATATTGGGGGCCCACTAACTCTTTATAGATAGGAAGAAATACCCCAAGACTTTTAACCCAAATTTGAAGAGAATTCCTTAAAGGAATTTACAATAACTTTTTCCGACTTTTGTTTCGCAAATTGCTTGACTTTAAAACTTATCAGACGACCATTTTGCGATTATAATACCTAATAACACATCCTTCTTAGTATATTAGACACTATTAGTCTTACCCCAAAGACACGGGTTACTTTAAATTTTCCAAATGGGCGAGGTGTTACACGAGGCATTTCTTTAACTCGAACTTTCGAGTAAGGGATTCCTTTGACCAAGAACCTTGGTTTAATTCTTTGATATTACCAAGAATGTTGACGGAAGTCAACGATTTCCAAAGTTGAAGCTCTAAAATGAGGAACGGCCATAAAGACCAAACAAACGGCCCGGGCACCGAACTACCGGTCCCGACAAGCCATAAATGACTTGGGCCGCTACAAGTAAGCTCTAATGGTACAAGAAAGGCGAAAATGTGTAAATGATCGGAAGGGTCATTACATCATCCACTACTAAAAAGACTTTCGTCCTCGAAAGTCAAGAAAGAAGAAAATACCAGAGATTTAAGAACAGCAGATACCACGCCCCTACTACTCTCTCGGACAACCCGGGTAACCTCCGCGTTCGGATGAAACCCAATATAACAGAACCAAAGAAAGCAACCAAGCCTTAATTTCTTACTAGCCAAGCTAGATTTCAACCTCCAAAGATCTGCCAAACCAAACTGAACCTCGAGAATCTTAACCAAAAAGCACCTACACAACACCGAAACCAGTGCACCAAGGCTATCAACACACAAAACTCGAATCCTCAAAACCATACCAAGTTTACCAGAAAATCCATCAACCCAAAACTCTAACTCATGAACCCGATGTTCCGCAAAAGCCCTTTTTTTCTGAACTAAATCCTTTAGCACCACAAAAAGGAAGTTGCATACAAGCTGAACACTCAAACCACCCTCGAAGCATCAACTGACACACCGGAGATCCATAGTTCCTGCTTATACTTTACCACGAACGAAGTCACCCATTTTATTCAAATGCATTTTAAGCCAATATATAGGCTACTAGCCTTTGCCATCCAAGATAACAACCCGTAGCATATTATTGAAACTAAAGTTACCTGCCTTGACTGACCACCAACCAACGAACAAAAATTTTTTCTAACATCAAATTCGCTAACTGAACCGTGCCAGGTCTGAATCAGCTGAAAGTGAATGAACCAGGGCAACCTGCCCAAAAGACCCAAACCAAAACCATGATCCTGCAAGAAGTGTGGTAAGCATACCACGAAGTATGTAACCATGAGCCAAGCTCCCAACTCTAGAAAACACTACTGCTACTCCGAACACTCGAACACCATTTGAATGTGAAATTGCCTTACGAATCTCACCTCAGGAAGAAGTCCACCATGCCACAAATATCAAGTCCAAACACCCCGAAGGCAAAGGAAAAAGGTGTCTGGGGTTCAAAGTTACCATCTAGCCATAGAAATTTTTGCATATACTTTCAACTCATTCCTTTGGCTCGAATCAACCGCTCTACTGGTTCTGCAAACACCAACCACTTCGAAGAATATATCATAACAAACTTCTAGTCCATACTGGCCGAGTCTAACCAACAGTGGAACCCCACATAAACAGCAACTCTGGAGGACTCAATTAAATAAGCTTTCAAATCCTTGGCAAATGAATGGCGATTACTAGTCTCTACGTATCATCAGATCTCAAAATAGCCTCGCTAGTCTCAACCCGCACAAGCTGACCACAGAAAGCATACACCACGGCTGAAGCTCAAACTTACGCCGCTGAGTCTGTCCAACCATGGTAAAAGAACCTCGTACTAACTAGAACACTGCTGAAATCTAGAATATCTCGCCTCTTGCAGAGGTTAGCCAAGGACTAGGTGTCCAAGGCCAATAGTCGCATCCACAACTGAAGTAAAGAAGCTAAGTTGCCCGCACCCACTGCCTCCCGGCACTAGGATGCTGCAACCAAATAGAAACTACCACTAACCATTCGATGTAACCTGCCAAGCCATGATTTTGAACCCCAACTTTCAAAACTGCCAACTAAAGCCTTGGTCGAACCAGGATGCTGCTAATGAACCCTTAGGAACCCAAGCCAACTAGGCCTGAATATGCAAATTGCCAACACCGCAGTTGCTACTGAAACAAAACCAATCGATGGAAAACCCACATCAATATGTAGATGGCTGAATTGAATCACCGACACACAATTCCAAAGCAAACCTTCATCGCCACCTCAGGAAACTACGAGGACACATAAACACATACAAAGAGTTATCTCCCTTCTTTTTCAACTAAACAAAAATGCTTCCTTAGCACATACTAAACCTTACAAATCCTTTCTCGAATAAGAACCTGAAGCCATTACCTTACTACTCATAGCTACACGTCAAATTCAATAAGGCAGGAGAAGAATGGGCCGGATGACCAACTCACCCGAAATGCTTACAAATACAACCTAACCATGAGGTTATGATTAACACTTAGTCGAAAGTTCTTAAAGTCAAGACCCAATCACGATGCCAACATCCAGAGCTCATCGAAAGAACTTCGATCAAGATTCATTCCAACTGGAGCTAAAGATACAACAAAACACCCAATGGACCAGGAAGTGGAGGAGACTATGGGAACAACCCATATACCTACCAACCTCCTAAACTAATCAACAAAGAGGGTCGACTCTAGACACTCGAGAGACCAAACCAATCTATGCACACTAGCATAACCAATACCTCCCAACTGAGGCAAAATCTCAACTCCGGCCTAATTACCGATAATACACCGAACCATCACATGGATCTCTAGCCACGCTAGATAACGGCCTAGGAAACAACCATCTAGGACCGCTCAACAAGGGAAACCCAACAAAAAGTCCAGAATCACAATGAAACAGGGGTAAGCCAATTAGAAATAGACTAACAAGAACTACCCACGAGCTACAACTCTGGGAAAACACCTCTCAAGGCTAACTTACCCCCATCCACTACTAAAGAATAAACTACCAATAAAACAACGTATCGGTACTATAATTCGGGTAGCCAAACAACTTAAACAAGTAGCAGGTAGGCATAAAAGCAATTAGAGAGTCGCAACACAAGCGGAACTAACATAAGTCAAAGGTAGCAAAAGCCTGACCTGGAGTAACAAGGTCAGGAACCTCTACCTCTGGCCCACCAAGAGGAGCATCAAGATGATGAGGTTTAACTCTTGACTGAGTGGTCAAAATTGAAGCCCCAACCAGCCCTCGCTGGGGACAAACTCAATAAATGTGACCAATCTCTCCACAATGATAACAACCAGGCTGTCTGGGATACACAATCCTGGGGCAATTCCTAGAAAAGTGCCCATGCTCACCACACCAAAAACAGCCTATACAAGATGAAATCCGACGAGAAAATCTTGCCTCGTACTTCAATACCGACAGACAACCCTGCTAAAAAACTAGAAGCTCAACTATAACTGAAGCACCGCTCACAGAACCAGGTACTGAAACACTCACCGGAGGACTCAGAGTCCTAGCCACGGTGTCCTGAAGAACTGGGGTAGCTATAAATCCAATCGAAGGAAGGGATGACCCCACACCCCCTATCTGAGGCGGTAAACTCTCACTCTGATGTCTTGGTGCTAACGGAAGCACTGAAGCAACAAGCACAGAAGCCTCGGGACCAACCGCTATCGCACTCGTCTGAGGCATCTCAGAATGAATGAACAACTAAAGTTTTAGAATTCAATAGAGCCAGGAACGCACGATGAGGAGCCAAGAAGATGAAATATTTCCTAACAATTCCCTGTAGCCTCCCGCAAATAGGATATGAACGTCATCATACCGATCCACGAGACTCTACTTAGACACTTGCTTCTATACCATGACACCGGTGAACCTAGAGCTCTGATACCAAGCTGTCATGACCCGATTTCTCAAGTCATGATGGCACCTACAATCCCCAGTAGGCAAACCAATTCCTGTAGCCCAGAACGATTAGTAATGGGCTACTGTCAAACCAAAACGCACCAGCAAGCAGAAATAAGCGAAAGCAAAACTCGAATATAAATACATAAAGGAAACTACACCAACCCTAAGACTTGGTATCGACAATACAGAAGCTTCTAATAGAATACAAATGCTAGAAGTAACAAAATACAACATAAATTGCCTCCAAAAGTACAAGGAGCAACAGTACAACAGATGAGATGTAGACAAGCCCCGACCGTCAGGCGCTCACCCTAGTCTCAAAGATCCAAAAGCTGCACGAGTCTCCAACGTGATCAACGGCGAAAGCTCAGCTAATATCTGCACAAAAAAGTGCAGAAGTGTAGTATGAGCACCAAAACCACGGGTACTCAGTAGGTATCATAGGCCGATTGAGCGCATATAAGATATAAAAGCAGTAAGTAACAGATAGCTAGAAAGCAGTCACTGAGGCAATAAGCAAGGCACAAGGAGCTAGCACATATCATCCATAACCAAGAGCTTCAAGTAAGACATGCTAGTACAGAGATACAATCACACAGAATCACTGTTAAAGGAAAAAAGAACGCACCTGGAGTCCTTGTACAACAATATAAGTAAGTAGAGAGAGAGTTGAGAAAATGGCGGTATACCGGTAACCTCAAGTGGAAGGAAAAGACGGAGAGCAGTCTAACATACTCAAAATGGAATCAACCAATATA
The DNA here is from genome assembly GCA_003996215.1 of Jaltomata sinuosa. Classification (NCBI taxonomy): domain Eukaryota; kingdom Viridiplantae; phylum Streptophyta; class Magnoliopsida; order Solanales; family Solanaceae; genus Jaltomata; species Jaltomata sinuosa. The sequence continues at coordinate 247,989 of QJPP01001104.1, forward strand.
AGGAAATCATAACACCAATCCAATCATATGATAGCATAACCAGGGAATCACCTCACAAGTACAACCCTAGGATGAAATAACTAGGCCACAATAACCGAGAGATACCACTCAGCTTCCCACAAGAATAGAACCAGAGTCTCACACCCTGCTCAGAAGGCCACACAAAAGTGTCTCAATAAGATAGGACTCTAAAGCCCTCTCAATAATCAAAAATCCCACAACCAAAGCCTCAACAGGCTAGCCATCACTAATCTTTCAAGAACCGGGTGCCAAGACAAGCTCTAAGAAAAAACAGGAGTAAATATAGTCTACCTACATTCCCAACGGCCGCCCATACAACCGAGGAACACAATCAAGTGAAAACAAACCCTCTGGCATCCCATACTACCAGACCATACACTGAACACACAAAAAACAAGGGTGGAATCTAATGCATGATATGATATGATGTGAAATAGAACCTCTGTATGTACCTCATCCGGTGCCAATCAGGCCCAGCAGGCAGGTTTCATGGAAGGACTCAGCCTGTGTACCTCTACTCCACCGTATACCCTTCCCTCCGGCGCATGCAGCCCGATGCCCCAGGCCTGGAGCGACAAGGTCCATGGAGGTCCCCGACCCCATACTAAAACTCAGTATCAAGACATGTCATCCAGAAGCAAGTTCGGGATCAAGATAGAGACCCAGTCTCAAGTATGCATTCCCAGACCCCGTCCAGGACTAAAGTAGTAGAAAATGCCTCAAAAACCCCTCCAAGGGTGACCGGGAGTAACCGGGTCTAAAATTGTAGTAAATCAAGTCTAGTGCTCCGCCCCGCAGAGACTAGTATCAGTAATAAAATCAAGTCTGGTGCTCTGCCCCGTAGATACTAGTATCAGTAATAAAACCAAGTATGGTGCTCTGCCCCGCAGAGACTAGTATCAGTAATAAAATCAAGTCTGGTGCTCTGCCCCGCAGAGACTAGTACCAGTAATAAACCAGTGCGAAAAGATCCAAAAATCCCCTTTTCTATCAACAACAGTACCAAAAATCGACCCCCAGGGCCATGCAAATTTAGGAAAACTGTCAGTAGTGGCTCACAGCCAAAACTGTAGTAAAACATGCAGGGGAAAACCTTTTTCATGGATGATATACTCGCACACAAATATAAAAGTAGCCCAACGGCTCACAACAATTCCTATCAGCCCTGCACAGGCCCAATAGCTACTCAGCAGACATAACCAGCCTAAAAGGATAATATCTATGTTCGGGACTCGCGGACATTCCCAAATAGCCCACTATCTATGTTCCAGAGTCAATACAAGTCCACACAGGACCACAAAGGTAATATACATTACTACGCGAATACTACAAACAATATATGAAATAGACGAATGAAAGGCAGACAAGGTCTGGGGTACCAACCCATCCAAGGATGCTAATTAATACAGTTATAGCCTATATACGCAGAGTCTAGAAAGGGGAAAACCATAACCTACCTGTCATCCGATGACTAGCTGTGGGAACGGCATCGTCCAGACTCGAACAGCTCCAGGAAGCTCTGAATCACACAAAACAAATACTTTCAACTGAAGTCCCAAAGGATTCTCTATGAAGCCTGACCAACCAAGGTAATGGAACAATTGCTAGAATCGACAAGGCTGCAAGAACGAGCCATAGCCAATTGATAAGGTGTTAATGTCACACTCGCAACCAGCCAACTCCAAAGCATAAAAATGAGGCCAATAACAATAACAAATGGTAGCTAAATCCAACAACAATACGTTAACCACATCTCCAAGGAGCGACGAGCTCCCGAGGCACTATTTCAAGGCGTACTTCATGTCATTCAATCCAATAACCATCGTTCGTGACTCCAATAAGAATCACACCAACTCCCAGTACCTCAAACACCTTAACACCATCAACATACAACAATAAAAACCCAATTTAATATGACAAAGGGGCTGCCTAGAGCCACAGATCCAAAATACCACTTCGTGGCTCCGAAATCCATAAAACAATACTAGAACATATAATAACGAAGGAGGATCATAGGAGGAAGGTTACCTCGACAAAAAGCTTTGAAATACCAAGATAAACATGCTGTTTTAAGGACCCACCACGATCTGTAACAATATACGGCAAGAAAACACGACAAACATGCCGATAACGATAAGTTCTCCTCGGAATTGATTCTAAAGCTCAAATTAAGAATGAGTCAAGGATTTAGAACCCTTACCTTCCGATAATCAAATGATAATAGCATAAAAATATCAGTTCCATGAACTGCCTCCTTGCAGTAGCAACAAACGGAGCCAAAACAACGAGAAAACTGTACCACGATGATGAGCTCGCTACGTAGAGCAACTTTCGTTAAACTTCCGAATTGAAAGGATCAAGGTCCATGGATTATTTCTAAGGTTTGTATCTGTTTTTCTATGGTTTTGGTCTGTTTTTATGGGTTTAAAACGAAGGAGAAGCTGATTTATAAAGGCAAAACGACTTAGGATGTGGGCCCCGCTTTGACTTGTCTGCTTGCGCAGTCTGACGAAAACATGAATATCTCTCTATTCTGAAGTCATATAGACAAATGGTTTAGTACATTGGAAACTAGACTCGTAGACCTTCGATCTGATATATTGAGGGCCCACTAAATTTTTATAGATAGGGAGAAACACCCCAAGACATTTAACCCAAATTTGAAGAGAATTCCTTAAAGGAATTTACAATAACTTTTTCCGACTTTTGTTTCGCAACTTGCTTGACTTTAAAACTTATCATACGACCATTTTGCGATTATAATACCTCATAACACATCCTTCTTAGTATATTAGACACTATTAGTCTTACCCCAAAGGCACGGGTTACTTTAGATCTTCCAAACGGGTGAGGTGTTACACGAGGCATTTCTTTAACTCGAACTTTCGAGTAAGGGATTCCTTTGACCAAGAACCTTGGTTTAATTCTTTGATAATACCAAGAATGTTGATGGAAGTCAACGATTTCCAAAGTTGAAGCTCTAAAATGAGGAATGGCCATAAAGACCAAACAAACGGCCCGGGCACCGAACTACCGGTCCCGACAAGCCATAAATGACTTGGGCCGCTACAAGTAAGCTCTAATGGTACAAGAAAGGCGAAAATGTGTAAATGACCGGAAAGCTCATTACAATTTTTTACCATTTTGTACATATCTATGTTGGTAGCCCTTTCTTGTTCAGTATCTTACTTCTGCTTTACCTTCTTAGCATTTATTGTAATATCATTCTCTTGGGTTTTGCTTGCCTACAAGGGGGTTTTTGTTAGCGCCATCATGGCCCAATTACAGGTCGTGACAACATGGTACCAAAGCTAGGTTTACCAGTCTTACAGTACAAGGGTAAGTGTCTAGCAAAGTCTCACAAATCAATATGATGACATCCGTATCCAATCTATAGGAGGCTATAGGGAATTCATAGGAAAATTTCCATCTTTTTTGATCCCTTATCATGCGTTCTTGATTCTATCAACTTCTAAATATCATTTATTTCACTTTTTCTCAGATGGTTCGCACGAGATCACCAACACATGAGGTCACGGGCTGTAGTGCCAGCTCAGGCCCAGGCTAGGCTACCATCATCAGAGACAAAGATAGAGGTAGAGGAGGTTCAGTATCAGCCAGAAGGGCATGGGTACAGCCCAATATCTTTTGGGTCTTGTGGCTACACCGGTTTTGCAGGATACACTGGTTCAAATCCTTTGTTTATTGGAGGGTATGTCACAGCTCAGGACTTTACCAAGTACTTCATATGGCTCACAGGTTAGGGATGAGGCTCAGGTTCAGCCAAACAGTTACACAGGGTTCAAGAGCGCAACCTACTACTGCAAATCCTCGATTTAAGGTGTTTCATATTCCATTAGTTGCTAAGACTATTATATCTTGGCCAGTTATGTCTTCTAAAGAGGTAAAGATACTTGGTAGGTCCATTTGACTAGGTCTTTTGAGGTTTTCTGGTGCTCCAAGGGATGATGCTCACGAGTTCTTGATTTGTTGCTAGAAGAGGTTCCATAACCTTGGGTTGGTAGAATCACACAGAGCAGATTACACCGCGTTTTAATTGGATGGTATAGAAAAATAGTGGTGTACGTGTTATATTTCTTGCTGACCATCCATGTAACCTCATATGACTTGGGGATCAGTTCTGTAAGGCTTTCTTAGAGAAGTATATGCCATGCAGTATGAGAGAGTGGCTGAGAGATGAGTTCTATAAGTTAGCGTAGTGCTTTATGATAATTTTTGAGTATGACGCCTGTTTTCATTAGTTGGCCAGGCATACTATGATGATTCTGTCCACATAGCATGAGAGGGTTCATCGATTTGTTAAGGGCTTAATTCTACTACTTTTTTTGGCTACAGAGTAGTTCGTGGCTACAAGGGCTACTTTTCTTACAGTTGTTGATATGCCTGCACCATCAAGGGTATTTATCACTAGTCCTACGGACACTATAATATTTTAGGCCTAAGGCCACACTAAATCTTTACAACGCTGGTAAAGTATTGCCTAAAATATTTTTGGGTACACTTTTAAAACGTAGCCTTAGTTTTTACCTTTTGGCCACGATAATATTGGCAACACGTGCAAAGCATACTCTTTAGTGGTATATGTTACACATTATAAGCATTGTTATATGAATGATATAATTAGCAACGCCTATTTACACATATGACTACACTTTTAAAGTGTGTTATTTTTATGATTCTAGTACAACACTTTACATGTGTGGCCTTATAATTTTTCTAAAATTTTCACTAAAATATTGTATTCCCTCCAATATATTTAAATCTCCCTCCAATTTTTTATAAAAAAAAGAAATTTGTGCTTTATTTTTAAAGAAATTAAAGACAAAAAAGAGAGAAAACTCTCGATACAAACTATTTCTCTTCGGAAGCCCTTTGCCCCAAATCAAAAAACTCTCATAAGCAGATGATGCCCAAATCATCTACTCTAAGAAAACTCTCATAAGCAGAATCTCATTTCCAAAATCTCTCTCAGAAATCACACTAATTTTAGTTCTCCCAGCTTTACATACAGAGTGTCACTGAAGCAGATGATGCCCTAAATCTTCATCACATTGGAAGGATTATGTTGGAATAGAGTTTATCAGGTAGAAATTTTTATTTATTTTTAGTGAGTAAATGAAACAATTAGTGCCCAAATCACACTAATTTAAGTTCTCATCGGTCACAAGTTTATCAGGTTTTTTATGTTCTTTTATTGGTGGAGTTACACATTTGGCTTGTGGATTTTGATTTTCTTCTGTTATTGATACGATATGTGTTGATTTTTGCTTGCTTCATCAGAAATTCTACACTTTCCTCAAAAATTTCTGGGACATCTACACTTCATCGAAAGGTTTTCGTCAGAAATTTCTAGGACTTTCTGCTCTTACAAGGTAGAAACTTTTATGAAATTGTAGTTTTTGTCAAAAGAAAAATAGTGCTGGGAAAATACTCAACTGTGTGTTGCTATGAACACTGGTTTATAGGATCTGGATTAATTGCATGAGGAGAAAACATATTATATTTTAAGTTGTAGATGAATAATTACTACTTTCTTGAGTAACTGAGAAAATACTCAACTGTGTATTTCTATGAAGAATTTTTGCTAATCTGTATGTGGCTAATAGAATTATTATATGCTTTATCTCTGGAAATATTGAACGCCAATTCGTGATTGAAATTTTAAATTTTCTATTTATACTGATATGGCTTATGTCTGCTTACCTCTCAACTTGGCTGGTTGTGATGTATCAACTCACCTTCCCTTTTGGTTTGGTGAAGTTTATGCGTCTCAGTTTAGAGACATGAACTAAAGAAGTTTAGCTGCTTGTATGCATTTGGTGGTTGTCACAAGAAATAAAACAATGTCAGTAGTTCATGGTCTAGAATTAAAGAACTCCAATAAAAGTAATTTTGATAACAAAAAGAAAGTTTGTGTTTTCTCCTTGCTATAGTTAAACTTAAGGACTATAGATTAAAATCCAAATAATCTCATTAGCTCATTGTCAAACCGCTATTACTACAGCCATCAATTACACTATCACATATTGACTTTCTTTGTTCAGTCTTCAATAGTAGCATTTCTTGACCAATGTTCTAATCCAAAAGTCATAATTTCATTTTTTATTGTGCAAGAACAACACACAGTCATCTGATAATCTTCTACACTTTAGCACATAATAATACTGAATGGGACGGTTTCTTTTTTGTCCCATCTTTTTTTCCTTTGTTTATCCTGGCAAGGATAATTGTCCAATGTATCTACACGTATTGTTTACAGGAAAACCTTGCCATGTTTATGCATTTGACTTATAATTAAGTGATTTATTCTTATATACAAGTAGGTAATCTCACTATAGATGAACTTTTATGTTCGAAACTTTTCCAGTAAGCCTCCAAAGAAAAAGCTTGTCTTAGCTAGACCACCAGTATCAGGTACCTTTGCAGATGTTGTCAAAATTCTAGCTCTCTGCAAAGGTCTATATTTCAAGAGTATTTAATTTTTATAATATCTGAGTTTATTGCTTTTGTGCTACTTTGTATGACAATTTTTTAAGTTGTCTCTTGAACAAGCAACTTGTGTATTGTTTTCTACTCAACAACTTGAAGTTGAGTATGATGAGGAGTCCGAAGATGAGTTTGAAAATAAGTTTAAAGACGAGTCCGAATAAGAAGCTGAAGACGATTTTTATTTTGAGGATTGTACCATGAGTTCTATTATTTTGTTGATGACCCCTAGTGCTAGCTTACTTTTATTGTTATTTGACTATTTGCTGGTACAAACACTCTAAGAAGTGCTAGCTTTATCTTAGAAGTTTTTGCAATTGTTAAGTATTCTCTGTTGGCTTCTTTCATGTGCCTGACTCTTATTTTGTTAATGACCCTATAGTGCTAGCTTACTCTTAGAAGTTGTTGCAATTGTTAAGTATTCTGTGTTGGCTTCTCTCATGTGCTTGATTATTATTTTGTTGATAACACATAGTGCTAGCTTACTCTTTTTGTATTTGACTGTTTGTTGGTACAAACTTAAAATGACTAGGGTTAGTAAATTTATGTATCATTAAAGTTTAGTAATCTATGTGTCATTGCTACTAAGATTGTCAAACTGCATTCTGATCTGCAATTTGCACTGATGTTATTATTTAAATACCTATTTTTTCTATTATTATCAGCTAATGGATATCCTAAAGATTGCGGATTAATGAAATTTGAGGCAGCATATTCATACTAAACAGGTATCTCATCACGAAATAGATTTTTCTAAGCTTTATTAGTGAACTATACATACTTTTCACCTGCAACCTTGTGCAACTTGTCTTGCTATTTTCTTGTCTCCTTTAGTACTTGTCAATCTGTAATGACCCTTCCGGTCATTTCCACGTTTAAGTTTGAAGTCAAGCAAATCGACAAAAGATATCGTAAGACCTTTAACAAATTTCCTGAACTTTGGGTAAAATGTCTCGGGGCTTTTCTCCCAATATATAAAGAGTTAGAAGTCCCCCAAAATACCAAATCGAAGGTCTATGAGTCTAGTTTCCAACGCACAAAACCGCACGTCCAAATAATCTCGGAGTAAAGAGTTATGACTGTTTTACCGCGGACTGTCTGGCAGAAAACGGGTTGCGAACCGGGTCGCGAATCGGGTCGGGTTTAACCCGATTTAAGCTTCAATTTTACGTTTTAAAATGCCATTTCAGTTCCAAAACAGTGATAAATATAAGGGAGGATCCCGAGAGAATTTTTGAATATCGAAATCGTGCGTAGGCAAATTACGAGCCTAAACTTAAGAATTTTATAAGTATCGTGCGTGTAATTGAAATATTTATTTAAAAGTTGTAGTTTGGTAAAAATTATATTATTATCGCCTTTTCAAAATATTTAAAAGGTTTATGAAAAATATATTCGATACAACATAAGTGTAGACATATTTATTTTATAAGGTTTTTATACTCCGTAATATTTTAACGGAGATAGTAAATTTAATTATGTTGAAAATTATTATTATAATATAGTAGGTTTTATTAGAAATGATTTTCTAATAATTATGGTATATTTAAAATACTATATTTATTTTACCACGAATTTATGCAATAACCGAATGTATACTTAACGGAGGGAATTTGGTTGCCACCTCCACCCCCACGTGTAAGTGGAGGGTGAAGGCAGCAATAGCATATTTGGAAAGTTGGCAGCAATCATAATTGCATACTTATATATATTTAAGTAGCCTTTTGACTTGCTGAAAGTTAATTTACATATATGTTGCCTTAACTTTCATATACTTCTATTTCTATTCACTGAAGGCTTTGAACAATTGTTAGGTAAGTTGCTGCCAACAATTGATAATAGTTCCTTGAAATAGTTATTCCGTCCCAAATCCGATTCCGATTCCGATTTAGTTTTGGATTTTCTCGGAGTGGTTCGAGCTTGGACATCGTTGTTCTAGCGGCTTGTCGTCGGACGACAGGTAGGTTACGGTTTAATTTCCCTAGACTCCGCATATATAGAATAAAATTGTATTAATGGGCATCCTTGGGTTGGTTTATTAGGTTGGTACCACAAACCTTGACCACTTTATTCATGTCCGCCTATTTTTATTCCTCCGTTGTTTGTAGTATTTGCGAATATATTTTATTTACCCTTGTGGTCCTGCGAGGCCTTGTTGACTCTGGAACATAGAAGGTGGGATTTTGGGAATGTCCGCGAGTCCCGAGCATAGAATTATCCTTCTAGGCTGGTTATGCTTGCTGAGTAGTTGTGGGCCTGTGCAGGGTCGATAGGTTGATTGTAAGCTGCTGGGCAGCTGTTATGTGTGATCATATCATTTCCATGCATATAAAGAGGTTTTATCCATGTTTTACTGTGGTTTTGGCTTCGGGCCTACTGACACTGTTTTCTAAACCTTGCATGGCCCGGGGGGCCCGTTTTTGATGGAAATGATTTGGAAATGGTTGATTTCACTTGTGGTTTAAAATCATCAGTTTTACGATTATCACTAGACTCGGCAGGGCCGGAGTGCTAGTTGAGTTTTCTTACTACTTGAGATGATTTTTAGCCTCGGTTGGACCGAGCACATGAGATGACTTTTTACTGTTTAGACCCGGCGACGTCCCGGGCACCCTTGGAGGGGTTTTTAGATATTTTCCTACTATTTTTAGTCCTGGACAGGGTCTGGGCATGCATATTCGAGACTGGTTCTATATCTTGATATCGAGACTGGGTCTCTATCTTGATACATGTTCTGATACTGAGTTTTGGTATGGGGTCGAGGACCTCCATGGACCTTGCTATCCGGGCCAGGGGCTACGGGCTGCGTGTGCCGGAAGAGGGGTATACGGGGGAGTAGAGGTATACGGGCAGAGTCCTTCCATGGAACCTACCTGCTGGGCCGGATCGGCGCCGGAGAAGGTACATACAGAGATACTATGGCACTTGAGATCTTCATGCATCATATCATTCATGGGTTTGAGGTTCCACCCTTGTTTGCTGTTGCTTGTACGCTCCGGTAGTATGGGATGCCGGAGGGTTTGTTTTCACTTGTTTGTGTTCCTCGGTTGTATGGGCGGGCCGAGGGACTGTAGGTAGACTTTTGTTATTTACTTACAGAGTTGTTCTCTATTAGGGATAAGTATGAGATTGGTACTGCTAGGGTGTTAGGTTCTGGATTTGAGGTTGATATGATTAGTTGAGTATTGATTCATGTCTTGAGCATGCCTATTATTATTCTTTCTCCCTTCTTCGTACACTTGAGGTTACCGGTATACCGTCCATTCCGTAAACTTATTTTGTATACACTGTTGTTGCAAGGATCCCAGGTGCGTTGTTTCTTACTTTCACCTGTGCCTTTGGTGTGTATATTCTGCTTACTAGCCTCATCTGTGATTCTGTTGATTTCCCTCTGGGCTAGTTCCTGTGTACCTTTCATTGACTTCTGTGACTACTTGCTTCTATTCTGTCTATTACTGCGCTTTTATCTTATATGTGCCCAGTCGGCCTATGATACCTACTGGGTACCTTATGCTTCGCATTTGGTGCTCACCCCTACCCCCTGCATCTTTGGGTGCAGATTCTAGCGTGGGCCATCGCCGTTAGATCGTTGTGATTCGTGCTTGGAGATCTGTTGGGGACTACTTCAGGCTGAGGGTGAGCTCTTGGCGATCGGAGCTTAGCTTTAGTTTATCTTTTGCTGCATGTACTCTATTTCCATTCAGAGACATCTGTATATATAGTTTTGGTTTACTTGTATTCCATGTATGTAGTTTGGCTCTGTACTATGATACCAGGTCTTGGGGTTTGGTTTAGTTTTCCGCATTTGTATATATTTACATTCATATGATCTATTTTATTCGTCTTGTTCTCTTATTTGTTAGATAGTAGCCCATTACTAGCTGTTCTGGGCTACAGGGATTGGTTCACCTACCGGGGGTTGTAGGTGCCATCATGACCGAGAAATCGGGTCGTGACACAATCCTTCACCAAAATATGATTACTATTGATTTTAGGAACGAATTACAGTTTGGTATGAAATAAAAAATTATAATTTGTTGATTGTTGTCGGTAAATCGACTTATGTGAATTGGTATTTCAGAAGACTTATCGGAATTGGTATTGATGGTAAAGGCCTAACGACCTAATATTAGTTTAAGGTGTCAATTGATGTTTGTTGTCAACTAGATATCAGTATTGACATATCACATGTGATAATTGTATTTTTCTGCATAAGATACAATCTATAAGGGGATATGTCACAAAAATCTTGTTATGTTGCCCCTATTTGTCGGCAATTCTCTTGCAAGTATATATTTACATTGATCTGGTCCTTCATTACTTCTTTGGGTAGAGGCTGTCATGTCCTCTGTTGTGTCTGTATAAGGTATTTCCATATTTTTATTGAGGTAGATTAAGTAAAAAGTACTGAGATGTTCTCTCGTCCTTTGTACTTAAAAGAAAATTAAACTTGTAAGTTGCAATGATGTGATTTTCTCATTTTTATGGCAAATATGATAGGCAAGACTTGTTTTTCTTACAATTTCTTTGTAGACAATTAAAATCTCACTAGATAGCTCATAATATTGAAATACCAACTTTCTTTAATTAGTTTTGTTTTTGATTCCTTGTCATCCATTTGTACAAGGCTGATGAAATGGTAGAAGCTGGTATACCACTTAATTTTTCAGTTTGCTTCTGTTTGGGATTATATTATATAAGAGGGTAATGGAAAATTTAAAACAAAAGCTTTTACTGTGTAACACTTGGGTAGTACAATAGTAGTAAAGAGTGGTGACTTCCCGACAACAATGATTGTATGCCTTTAACTGAGTTAGGTGATCAGAAAAAAGGCTATCTTGTCAATGATTGTATTGTGGTGGAAGTGTAGATGGAAGTTGTTTTTAAGCATAGCCTAAAGATCTCATCTTAACTTGATTTATAGTTTATTTTAGTAGATGTGGGAGTCTCCACATAGTAGTTAACCAATCTTTTTGCCCTTTGTTTATTAAATATTAATGTAAGAATGCATCACTTAGTCATGGTTAAGTGATAAATTTTGTATATGAAGATACATATCTTACCTTTATTAGTTGGATATAAACTCTCGATGTAGGTGTTTTTCCCTTCTAGGTTATTGGAAATGTTATCAACTGCCTGTTTTATATCCAACTGTAGTTTGTTTAGTTGACACCCTTAGTTTGTTAAAAAGATCAATTGGCAGTATTATCTACAAAACTTGTATGTTTTCACTAAGTCTTTGTTCCCTATGTGTAATTTCTTGTCTTTTTTGTTTAATTATTTCTGTTAGTTCTTCCTCGTACTTATTCATTAAATATTTTATTATAATATTCCTTTTTTAAAGGAATTAGTCTTTTTATTTCTTTTACGTTTTCTATTATATATCCGAGATGTTCTATATCTTGGATTTTTTGATATTCTTCTATATTTTCTTTTATTAAGTTATTTAAGCAATTTATATTTTCTACAGTTTCTTTCAAATAACTTAAACATTCGTAATTAATCATTAGTCTGAATATACTATTTCTAGATATAGGGTCTCTTTCTCCTGATGTACTTGGTTTTTCTTCTATTTTACTCATGTTTATTTCTATGTTTCTATCATATTCCATATCTTTTAATAATTCAGTATATGTTTCACTTGTTTCTGAATTTTGCTCTTCATTTGTTGTTGTTGTTGTTGTTGTTATTTTAACATTGCTAGTTCCTCTTCTAATTCTAATATTTTTGTATTTTTAATATTTTCTATTTTCTGTACTTCTATTTTTGCTTCTTGTTTTATTTTATTTATTTCATTCTTCCTGTCTATTTCTTCGTTTTTTTTTCATTATTCTTACCATAGCCGTTAAGATATCTTCTAATTTAGCTGATTCTTTTTCTAGCATTAGGTTCAGGGTTTTTCCTATTTTCTTATATCTTCTTCCTAGATTAGAAAATACTATTTTTATTTTTATTCCTTCTAGGTTTTCAAAGGTTTTTTCTTCTATTACATATTCTTCCTTATTCATTTATAATTTATGTTGTAATTTATATTCTAGATTTTGTAATTCTATGTATAGGTAGAATATTGTCACGACCCAATTTCTCGGTCATGATGGCACCAAATTCTATGTATAGGTGAACCAATCCCCGTAGCCCAGAACACTTAGTAATGGGCTACTATCTAGCAAATAAGGGAACAAGACGAATAAAATAGGTAACAGGGATATAAATATATACATATGCGGAAACTAAACCAAACCCAAGACCTGGTATCATAGTACAGAGCCAAACTACATAAATGGAGTACAAATAAACCAAAACTATATATACAGATGTCTCTGAATGGTAATAGAGTACATGAAGCAAAAGATAAACTAAAGCTAAGCTCCGATCGCCAAGAGCTCACCCTCAGCCTGAAGTAGTCTCCAACAGATCTCCAAGCACGATTCACAACGATCTAACGGCGATGACCCACGCTAGGATCTGCACCCAAAGATGCAGGGGGTAGGGGTGAGCACCAAATGCGAAGCATAAGGTACCCAGTAGGTATCATAGGCCGACTGGGCACATATAAGATAAAAGCGCAGTAATAGACAGAATAGAAGCAAGCAGTCACAGAAATCAATGAATGGTACACAGGAACTAGCCCAGAGTGAAATCAACAGAACCACATGTGAGGCTAGTAAGCAGAATATACACACCATAGGCACAGGTGAAGGTAAGAAACAACGCACCTGGGGTCCTTGCAATAACAGTGTATATAAATAAGTTTACGAAATGGACGGTATACCGGTAACCTCAAGTGTAAGAAGAAGAGAGAAAGAGTAATAATAGGCATGCTCAGAGACATGAATCAAACTCAACTAGTCATACCAATCTCAAATCCAGAACTAACAGTCTAGCAGTAACCAATCTCATACTTATCCATAATAGGGAATAATTCTACAAGTAAATAGAAAGAGTCTACCTACAGTCCCTCGGCCGCCCATACAACCGAGGAACACAAACAAGTGAAAACAAACCCTCCGGCATCCCATACTACCGGAGCGTACAATCAGCAAACAACAAACAAGGGTGGAACCTCGAACCATGAATGATATGATGCATGAAGATCTCAAGTGCCATGGGATCTCTGTATGTACCTCCTCCAGCGCCGATCCGGCCCAGAATGTACGTTCCATGGAAGGACTCTGCCCGTATACCTCTACTCCACCGTATACCCCTCCTCCGGCAAACGCAGCCCGTAGCCCCTGGCCCGGATGGCAAGGTCCATGGAGGTCCCAGACCCCATACTCAAACTCAGTATCAACACATGTCGTCCGGTATCAGGATAGAGACCCAGTCTCGAATATGCAATGCCCAAACCCTGTCCAGGACTAAAGTAGTAGGAAAATATCTCAAAAACCCCTCCAAGGGTGCCCGGGCGTAACCGGGTCTAAAGAGTAAAAAGTCATCTCAGGTGCTCGGTCCGACCGAGGCTAAAAATCATTTCAAGTAGCAAGAAAACTCAACTAGCACCCCGGCCCTGCCGAGTCTAGCGTAGTAATAAAACTGGTGTTTTTAAACATAATTTTACTTTCTTGCCCAAAAATATTCACAAGTTAAATCAAACCATTTCCAAATTATTTCCATAAAAAATGGGCCCCCCGGGCCATGCAAGGTTTAGAAAATAGTGCCAGTAGGCCCGAAGCCAAAACCATAGTAAAACATGGATAAAACCTCTTTATATGCATGGAAATGGTATGATCACACACAATAGCTGCCCAGCAGCTCTCAATCAACCTATCGACCCTGCACAGGCCCCAGCTACTCAGCAAGCATAACCAGCCTAGAAGGATAATTCTATGCCCGGGACTCGCGGACATTCCCAAAATCCCACCTTCTATGTTCCAGAGTCAACAAGGCCTCACAGGACCACAAGGGTAAATAAAATATATTCGCAAATACTACAAGCAACGGAGGAATAAAAAGTAGGCGGACATGAATAAAGCGGTCGAGGTCTGTGGTACCAACCTAATAAACCAACCCAAGGATGCCCATTAATACAATTTTATTTTATATATACGGAGTCTAGGGAAAATAAACCGTAACCTACCTGTCGTCCGATGACAAGATGCTAGAACGATGTCTAAGCTCGAACCACTCCGAGAAAATCCAAAACTAGATCAGAATCGGATTTGGGCTTGAATAACTTGACGTAGATAATTGATTTTCCATTTTCCGTGATCAAATATAAGAACAACCAAGAATAAAATGCTTTCTCCACCCAAAATCCCTGTCCGCCTAATATCTATGTGCCGTATAGAATTGTGGAGCAAAAGTAAATAATGGAAATGTAATGCTTGCAGAAGTTTATCTTTGTTAATGATCTTTCTAAGGATCAAGAGCAATTGATAATGATGCTGCCCCTCTAAATGCCACCACACACTGTTTAGTGATTGCTGGCCACCCCCTCCACCTACACGTGGAGTGGAGGTGGCACTTACAAGCCAACAATACACTATTTCTATCCCGTTATTTATATACTCGGGTATTGCATAAATTCGTGATACAATAAATATAATATTTTAAATATACCATAATTCATAGAAAATCATTTCCAATAAAACCTACTAGATTATAATAATAATTTTCAACGCACTAATTTTACTATCTCCGTTAAAATATTACAATGTATACAAACTTTATAAAATAAACACATATACAAGTATATTATAACAAAATATTTTTCATAAACCTTTAGAATATTTGAAAAGGCAATAATAATATAATTTTTACCAAATTTAATTTTTAAATAAAATATTTTTAAATACACGCACGATGCTAATACAATTCTTAAGTTTAGGCTCGTAATTCGCCAACGCACGATTTTGATACTCAAGAATTCTCTCGGGATCCTCCCTTATGTTTTATCACTGTTTCGGAACTGAAATGGCATTTTAAAACGTGAAGTCGAGGCTTAAATCGAGTTTAACCCGACCCGGTTCGCGACCCGGTTCGCAACCCATTTTCTGCCAGACAGTCCGCGGTAAAACAGTCATAACCTTTTACTCCGAGATCAGTTGGACGTGAGGTTTTGTGCATTGGAAACTGGACTCGTAGACCTTCGATTTGGTATTTTGGGGGACTTCTAACTCTTTATATATTGGGAGAAAAGCCCTGAGACATTTGACCCAAAGTTCAGGAAATTTCTTAAAGAACTTACGATAACTTTTGTCGATTTGCTTGACATCAAAACTTATACGTGGAAATGACCGGAAGGGTCATTACACTAAGTCCTCGACAATATTGCCAAAATCTTATTGCTTCCAACTGCACATACAAGTGTATGCGATCGTACAAGTAAATAGTGATTGCAAGCAATCATATGTCAAACACTTAGGGACTTATAATGAACTATTTACTAAATTAAACTAGTTAAAATTATCTACTCAGGCTATCTAATCACAAGGTTTGGATGATTGTTGACTATAATATTTATTATACTTGTCACGACCCAAATGACCGTGAGTGGCATCCACACTAACCTTTCGGTAGGAGAACCATCTAACTCAAAATATAACCTTTATACTTAGCCAATTTTAAATGAAATAAAGCAAGAACTAACTTTAATTAAATGAAGATAGTCAAAACTAATAAAATAGAAGTGCGGAATATCCAACTACATATTACATTCCTCAAAAATTGAAAGTTATCGTGCAAGAACTCTAAATATAATCAATATCTAAGATATCCAAAAATAAAATAAAATAATAAAAGAGTTCCATCATCCCGAAGAATGACAATGACTCGAGGAGCATCCATGGCAGCCTGATAATTAGTGCTCACCGGCCCTTAGATCATAACATCAGCCACCTAGTCTAGATGAGGTCGCATCTCAGCCTCTGGAACACGGTTTGTACTCAATAAAAGAAGAGTACAGGATAGTATCAGTATAAAATAATTATGTACTAGTAAGTATCATAGGCCGAATAAATTTAGAATAAGTATACAGTTAGGTCAAACAACAAGTGAAAGGCACTTCAGCACTTAGCATATATTTCAGTTAAGTTATCATTTCAAGTCAAATCATCAATATTCATATCAAGTCCACATTGGGATCACTAAAGCTGGTGATTCACTATGAGCCTCCAATCTATCCATCTAGCCATGCGGGGAATGACTAGTACCTTCTCCTACCTTCGTGCCAACTCGTTGGCTAGTCATCTGTCTGGTCACAGGCATTTCTGTAAAAAAGAAATATAAAATCATGAATTAGACTTCAAGTAGCTTATGACCTCGCTCTATTGCATGATATAGCAGATGAAAGAAGAGTAACAATTCCTAAATGTTCCATAGCCTCATGATTATAGGTATAGTGCACAAAAAACCTATAAGCAAGACTCTACAAAGACATGACTTGTAAACTTTCTAGGATTCGACGTGCTCTGATACTAATTTTGTCAATGCCCTAAACTAGGGGAGGCACGACTAGCACCCGGAGCCCTAAAAAGCCAAGGGCACTAAAATTGAGTGTATCTTTGTTGAATGTGCTGAAGGTCTGCGACCAATGAGTCTTTAACTATAGCAATCAAAAACACTAATAGCTCAATAACAGGTAAACAACTCAAAGCTGATAAGGCTAACACAATATTAGACAGCTAATAAAAATATTGGCTAAGCCATACCCAACATTGACACATAATACACGCTACATGCCTTTACGAGTAAGCAAAACCTCTCATAGTAAGTACAAGGCCCCGTATTACTCATCAACTAAGTATATACATAACCTAACTCAAAATGTAAACTGGACCTCTGACTCGTCAGGTCCAAGAAGAATGGAGCTTACCAAAACATTTGAACTCTGCAACTCCTACTGAAGAGGTCTTTCTGGGTTTTTGTTTGGACCTAATGACATGCATGTAGTGCCCCCTAGATAATGAAGATGTTAGTATAAAAATAGTATACTAGTATGTAAGGTAGAAACATATTAGTAAGCTGCAAGTAGTAAATTTGAATAGGATATAATATGAAACTTGTAAACTGTAATTGGTAGGACTCATTAATCTATGATCCCATTTATTCTTTTTAGAAAAAAATACATGCCTTAAATCATGCTACAAATCATTCTGTATGCACACGCTAAATCATAATAGCGCCTCGATGCACCCTATATATAACAACCTCAATATGGCAGTAGCGTCTCGGCACACACTATGTATATAATGGCCTCAATATGGCAGTAGCACCTCGGTGCACACTATGTACATATTAACCTCAATATGGTAGTAGAAACTTGATGCACACTATATATATAATAGCCTCAATATGGAAGTAGTGCCTTGGCACACAATAATACATGCAATCCTTGCGTAATAAACATATTGCTAAGATTGACCTTTAAAGCTACTCTCGTTAGTTATAAAGGTTCCTTTAGTTAACTTCTTTAGGATTAGCTTACTAAATATTAGACGTAACTTACGAACCGCATATGAATAGATATTTGACTTTCTAACCTTTCTTTTATACCTTCTAAGGCTTGATTAGGGATCATAATACAAAGAAGAAACTCAACAAAGGGATAACTTACATTTTGTTGCAAAAATATCAAATCTATATAAGAAGGCAACTTGACTCACCATAATGTATCACTTAGATCCTTAAGACTTGTTTAGTTATCGATGCAGCTCTCTTACAACACAATACTCAAATTTTTTCTTTTGAAAATTTAAATTTCCACTTCTAAATTCATGCTGATAAGGATTAGAAAGGCCTTAACATACCTCATTTCTTTTGACGATTATGTGTACCACAACTTGGTCTTTCCATTATTAAGTTAATGTAAAATAAAAGTATATAATAAAGCTCATATTAGCTCTTGAACCTGATGCAACTTTTCCAAAATAGTTGCTAAATATTTTTCGGATAGATTTACATATTGGCATTAATTAAATGGTGTATCTCCACTCCTTTCTCCACCCATTCAATACAACACACAAACACAGACCTACTACCTCAAACCATACAAAAAAACATCAAGAATCTCCTACACAACTTACCATACCCTCAATACAATAGCAACACATTAGACTCACAACTTCCGATCACCATCCTATGAGTCCTTAACAATAATTCAACAATATTTCTCCAATCGAACATTCATACAAAAAGATTATTATAAGCAAATTACTTAACACACTTGAAGGAGTATTTTTATTATCTTTTTCTTGATGTCTTTAAGAGCTTAATTACTCCCTACACATATACTAACAAGAGAAGAAGGAACCTCTTAATTGTTACACAATTGTTTTTGAGTGTTCAATCTTAGGAAAAGGGTTGCCATAGTTTAAGTACTTCTTACCATAGGATATCCAAGATATATGTAGTATATTAGTACTAAAATAATAAGTTTTTTTAACTCACCTTAAGCTTGAAGAAATTTTGATCTTCTTAGAACCCTAAAGGATCTAAGGGGTTACCACCAAGAGCAAGAAGAGAGGAGAAAGTTCTAGTATTGTTTTGTAAATTTTTATGATCAATATAAGGTCTGTATATGGTGGCCTCTTTGGCCAACTTTTTTGACTATTTTTGGGCCAAAATTTATCTTTTCTTGAGCCTCAAATGGGTTAAGTTTTGTGGCTGATTTTGGGCTTCTCTTGGGTCAATATGTGGTTAACGTTGGTGGCTACTTTTTTTTACTTTTTTGGGCCAGATCTAGTTTCACTTTATTAGACCAACTTTGCATTTCATTTGAGCTACCTTTAGGTGTAATATTCCATGTAGATGCTCCCCTCAATCGACAGGAAATTACATAGGGTGTTGTCCCTTTACCCCACAGCTTTTCATGTTCATTTGCCTCTTAGTTTTGTTTTCTTTCATGCATTTTTCCTTTTTTTATTTTTCTTTTACTTTTTTCTTCTCATTTTTCTTTTTTCTCAACCTTTATTTTGTTTCCTTTTTTTTCTCTGTTTTTCTCTTCTCCTTTTTTTCTCCTCTTTTTTTTTCTCAACTTCTAGTATATTTTGCTAATGAACAGAAAGTTGGATAATTCACAAAGAGGATCTTCTTTCTTTGACATCTAAGTAAACTTAAGGGTGTGCTTTGTTATTTGAAAGTCCTTTGGAATAAGTCTTACCTCTAAAGAGTTATAGAATATCTCATAAATTAAGACATAATATGGTAGTGTAAAGTCTTGCTTATGGGGTATAACTTGTTGTTTGAAAATCCTTGAGCTAAGTCTTGCCTTTAAGATAAGAGTTATAGAGTATCTCATAAATTAAAACACAATGATGTAGTATTAACTCTTGCCCATGGGGCATAACTTATTTTTTGGGAAGGTCCTTGGGCTAAGTCTTGCCTCTAAGGCAAGCATTATAGAGCATCTCATAAATCAAGAAACAATGTGGCAGTGTCAAATCTTGCCCATGGGGCCTAACTTGTTGTTTGAAAGTCTTTAGGCTAAGTTTTCCCTCTAAGACAAGCGTTATAGAGCATCTCATAAATCAAGACACAATGTGATAGTGTCAACTCTTACCCATGGAGCATAACTTATTGTTTGAAAGTCCTTTGCCTATGTCTTGCCTCTAAGAAAAGAGTTATAGAACATCTCATAAATCATGATACAATGTGGTAGTGTCAACTCTTGCCCATGGGGCATAACTTGTTGTTTGAAAGTCATTGGGCTAAGTATTGCCTCTAAGGAAAGAGTTATAGAGCATCTCATAAATCAAAACACAATATGGTAGTGTAAAATCTTGCCCACGGGGCATAACTTATTGTTTTGAAGTCCTTGGGCTAAGTATTGTGTGATGACTCTTTTGGTCACCTTTGCGTTTACGCATTTATTACATTGTTAGAGCTTTTCTGTAGTGACCCCAAGTCATTTATGGCTTGTTGGGACCGGTAGTTTGGTGCCCTGGTCGTTCGTTTAGTTTTTTGGGTCATTTGCCTATTTTAGAGCCTTAACTTAGAATATTATTGACTTTAATCAACATTCTTAGCTAACATGCTCGGAATCAAATTCTGACAGTTTTGTTAGCTTCAAAGCATTGAGTTTAGTCTGGTTGGACTTTTAGTCGAGGCCTGAGAACTTCTGATGTGGGTTTTGTATTGCTCTTTCTATTTTCAGGCCATATGGAGTTGAAAGTGTAACTTGGGTCAGCTTTCGATGATCAGAGCGTCAGAATCAAAATCTGATGATTCTATCAGCTCCAGAATGATGAGTTTGGATTAGGTTGGTGTTTGGTTTGGGTCCCAAGTGAGCGGGGCTCATTTCAGCTTATTGGTTGTGTGTTGGTTAGCATTGACTTGGGTCAACATTTCTCCGAAATGACCTCGTATAGAAGTTTCATTGATTTCATTGAGTCTGGAATGTTGTTTCCACTCTGTTAGCATTATTTCTCTTTGAATATCTATTTCCGATTGTGCTCGAAATGCCCCGTTGAGTTTCCAAAAAGTTACAGATTTTGGTTGTTGCAGGTGAAAGCCTCAGGCCTTAATCACGATCACGAGCCTCCTCTCTCACGACTATGATGAAGCACCTGGTCCCTTGTTCTTCGCGATCGCATGATCGCCTGTCGCGATCGCAATGAAGGCTTTCCTCCGTTGTTCTTCACGACAGTGTGGCTAGTCCTCACAATCATGATGGTCTAGCCAGCGTGGTCCTTGCAACCGCGAGGGGTCCTTTGGGATCGCGATGAAGGACCCCTGTGCAGTATATAACTTTTCTATTTAATTTTTTCATCTCTTTTTGTTTATTTCTCCGAACTCCTAACACAAATACACTCTCTCTAACTTGCTCTAATTAGTTCAACCTTGGGAAATTTAGTGTTCCCTCGATAATTCTCGCTCCCTTGGCATTTTGGTAAGTCCTCTTCTTCCCCTAGTGTTTTCCTCTATTTTTGAAGACCCGTCATTGTTGTTATTCCTCTAAGCTTAGTAATTTCTTAAAGAATTTGCTCTCCTGGGATTTTTCATGCTCCCTGGGGTTCGTTGATTCCATTCCTTGGTGTATTTTCTCGTTGTGGTAAGTATGTTCTTGCTAATTTCCGATTTTAATTCCTTAAATTCCATTATTGGGTTCTTAACTTTAGGGGCTCTTTTAGATCGTATTTATTTCCCAAATTCCTTGATTTTCTGGGGATGCACTCCAATGGTCTTGGTGATCATAATGTGAGTTTTTGTTTTCAGTTTTAGGTTATGGGGCCCACAGACCTGCCGATGACCCGGATTTTGGTCCGGCTATTCCTATAGTATTACGGGTATCATGAGACTCATTTTAATGTTTTATTTATGTTTATGATAGTTTGATCATCGTTCGGGGTCTCTCGGAGCAATTTGAGCTTGGATAACATTGTCCCAGCAGCTTGTCATTGGACGACAGGTAGGTTACGTCTTAAACTCTTTAGACTTCACATATATAGGATAAAATTGTACTAATGGGCATCCTTAGGTTGGGTTTACTAGGTTGGTACCACAGACCTTGACCACTTATTCATGTTCGGTTACTTTCCTTCCTGCGATATTTGTAGTATTTGTTTTATACGCTCTATTTACTGTTATGGTCTTTGTGGCCTTATATAGACTCTGGAACATAGATGGTGGGATATTGGAAATGTTTGAGAGTCTCGGACATTGTTCTTACTATTATAGAGCTGGCTATCTGTGTTGTAAAACGACTGGAGCATGTGCAGGGCCGATAGGTTGATTGTGAGCCAATGGGCTATTGGTTGTGATTGAGCATGCCATTATCATGCATATAAAAGGATTTTCTTCATGATTTTACTACGGTTTTAGCTTCGAGCCTTCTATTGATGATTTTTAAACCTTGCATGGCCTGTGGGGCCCATTTTTGGTAAAATTGATTGTGAATGGTTTGGTATCATCTTAATGGATCTTCTTGGGGTAAGAAAGGTTAAAAGAAAGATTGTTACATTTTCCTATTATATGCTAGACCCGGTTGGACCAAGGTGCTAGATTGACCCTGTCATGGATGAGAAATGATATTAGACTTAGTAAAGTTAAGCATCAGACTTGATTTACTACTGTTTTAGACTCGGATATGCCCGAGCACCCTCGAAGGGGGTTTATGAGACTTATTTCATTGATTTAGACCCTGATGGAATTCAGGCATGCATTTTGAGCATCTGAGTACTAGTTTGGATCCGGTGGCAATCCAGACTGATATTTTGAGGTTAAAGTATAGTATGTGGTCTACGGGTAGGCCTTCATGGACCCTTTCATTCTAGAAAAAGTGCTACGGGCAAAAGGGTGAATGGGGGTAGGGGTGTACGGCAGAGTAGATATACTCGGGAGAAGTCCTTCCATCGATCCCGCTTTTATTGAACCTTTAGGGCACCGTAGGGGGTAACATACTGACACTATGGTTACACTTAGTTCAGCATATCATATCATATCAATCATTTGTGTGAGATTCTACCCTTGTTTATTGTTTGTTGAGTGTACTCTCCGGTTGTATGGGCGACTGGAGGGTTTATTTTTACTTGATTACGTTCCTTGGTTATTTGGGCAGTCGGGGGACTGTAGGTAGATGCTTGTTACTTTATCACTATACTACACCCTATCATGGTTATATATATGAGATTGGGTATTGAGAGGTTGTTAGTTCCTGGCTTGAGTTTGTATGATTAAGTTGGTTATTTGTTCTTGTTTTTTCGAGCATGCCTATGTTTATTCTTCTCCTCCCTTCCCTTGTACTTGAGGTTACCGGTATACCATCCACTTTTAAACTTACTATATACTGTTATTGCGAGGATCCCAGGTGCACCATTTCTTACTTTCACCTTTGCATGTTGTGTATATATTCTACTTGCTAGCCTTGTATATTGCTTTCTGCTATCTTCCCTCTGGGCTAGTTTCCGTGTAATTATTCGTTGCCTTCTATGACTATTTGTTTCTATTCTGTTCATTACTGTTATTTTATCTTATATGTGCCCAGTTGGCCTATGATACCTACTGGGTACCGGTTGCTTTGCAATTGGTGCTCATACTACACTCTGCATCTTCTAGTGGAGATCCTAGTGTGGGACATCACTGCTAGATCGCTGTGAGTCATGCATGGAGATTTTGGACTATCCAGACTGAGGGTGAGCTCTTGGCGATTGGAGCTTAGCTTTTAGTTTATCTTTTGCTTTATGTACGCTATTACTACTCGGAGACATTGGTGTATATATTATTTTGGATCCTTTCATACTCCTTATATGTAGAACTAGATCTATATTATGATACTAGGTTGGGTTTGGTTTAGCTTCCGCATATTTATGTATATATTCCTATTATCTGTTGCATCTCATAAATCAAGACACAATGTGGTAGTGTCAACACTTTTCCATGGGGCATAACTTGTTGTTTGAAAATCCTTGGGCTAAGTCTTGCCTCTAAGGCAAACGTTATAGAGTATCTCATAAATGAAGACACAATGTGGTAGTGTCAACTCTTGCCTATGGGGCGTAACTTATTGTTTGGTAGTCTTAGGCTAAATCTTGCCTCTAAGAAAAGCATTACGGAGCATCTCATAAATCAAGACACAATGTGATGGTGTCAACTCTTGCCCATGGGGCATAACTTATTGTATGGAAGTCCTTAGGCTAAGTCTTGCCTCTAAGGCAAGTGTTATAGAGCATCTCATAAATCAAGACACAATGTGGTAGTGTCAACTCTTTCTCATGGGGCATAACTTATTGTCTAATAGTTCTTGGGTTAAGTCTTGTCTCTAAGGCAAGAGTTATAGTACATCTCATAAATCAAGACACAATGTGGTAGTGTCAACTCTTACCTATGCGAGTAACTTAATGTTTGGAAGTCCATTGGGCTATGTCTTGTCTCTAAGGAAAGAGTTATAAAACTTCTCATAAAAAAATAAAGGTTGAGAAAAAAGACCAAAAAAATTTTAAAAAAAAAGAAAAGAAAAAATAAAAATCAAAGAAAATTAAAAACAGAAAAAAAAAATAGAAGTTGAGAGGAGAAAAGGAAAAAAAATAAAGGTTGAGAAAAAAGAAAAAAATGAAGAAAAAAAAGACAAAACAAAAAATAAAAGAAAAATAAAGGTCGCTTACCCTTTTAATTAAAAAAAAAGAAGAAAAATAAAGGTTGAAAAAATGGTGAAAAAAAAATCGAATAGAAAAAATAAAATTCAAAGAAAAAATAAAAAAGAAAAAAAAAGTAGATGTTGAGAGGAGAAAAGTAAATGAATAAAGGTTGAGAAAAAAGAAAAAATGAAGAAAAAAAAGGAAAAAGAAAAAATCAAAAAAAATAAAAAAGAGGAAAATAAATAAAAATCAAAGTTGAGAGGAAAATGAGCATGGATAGTTGTTTAAAAACATTTTAGGTATAGAGGGGCAAAAAGGTAGTTGTTCTATACATAAAAAGGACGGAAAACTAGTTCTGTAAGATTTTTCTTATGGGGACAAAATATCAAAACCAACCCTTATAAGGGTCATTTATGTACTTCACCCTGCAATCGGCCCTCGCAACTTGGTTCATTAGCGTAAGTAGGTGAGGCACCTACTTGTCACCTATGATCCTATCCAAGGCAACTGAAAAGTCTGTTGTAGAGTTTTCTAGCTCTGAAATCTATATATATATATACACACATACATATTCTCGAGTGAGAGTTCTTTTCTGGGGTTAGTCTGACTGTCCTCATTTTAGTGGGTAGGCGTGCAAGTAAGAGGGTAGTAGGCGAAATTTTATGAATTGAATGGGACGGACTCGATCGAACGGCCAACCACTTGCTATTTTTGAAGGAGATGAAATCCAAAAGACCATTACTAGCATGTAGTAAATTGGCCCGAGTGCGTAATATGCTAGTCGATGTTCGGTGGAAATCACATGTTATACTATATTCCAAAAAATAGATATCCGTGTTATGATATAAGATATATATATATATATTATATAATATATATATATATATATATATATATATATATATATATATATATATATATATATATATATATATATATATATGATACTGCTGGTGAGTCTCTATGCTCAAAAAATATTTTTCTAAAAACTAAATTTACTGTCTTTCTGAATATATATATATATATATATATTTATATATATGATACTGCTGGTGAGTCTCTATGCTCAAAAAATGCTTTTCTAAAAACTAAATTTACTGTCTTTCTGAAATCATGCTCTGTAAGCTAAACTGACTAGGCTGAAACTCTTTTCTTGAATGCTTCTCTAAACTGAAAGCTACAAATTTCATGAAAAAATACATATCTATAGCATGACAATGCCATAGGATTCTTTTTTTTTTTGCTAAAAAGGAGTTCATAGGATAGGATGACATGGACCTTAAATCAACAATCATAAGAGATAGGGATTTCAACACGTACAACAATAGAACAACAATGAATAGCTCGATTTATAGAGAAAGAGTCGAGTGCAATTACTTTTGGAAAAAGCCAGCTTTAATCTCTTCTAGAACTGAAACTATAGATGTAGGGCTTGAGAAAGGACATGGTTCTTACTATGAATAGTCTTACATACCTGAAGGGAGAAGAAACATGGAGGAAGAACCTTGAAAAGTTTTCTTGATTGAGCTCATATGCTCTTGCTTGCTTGAAACCCTAGATTAGGTGCCTCAGAGTGTTGGAGAGAAATCTTTGAGAAAGATCGATGTTTTTGAGTGAAATAACTTCTTTTGGTGTTTAAACAAAGTGGGTAGAGACTTTGGGGTAAGAAAAGGACCAAAATACTCCTCACTTAACTTTTAAAAAGTGCATAAAAATCTCGTCGGACGAGTGGCCTCACGAGTCGTGACATGAATCATGACTTGAGATAAAGACTTGAAGTCTCTGGAAAAATTTCACTGGTTGGGTTCATAACTTATAGGATCTCCCACTGGTCGTGCTCCAATTCATGGGGTTAGGGGAGCCTCAATGGCTCACTAGATCAATCTCTTGAGTGACTCTCACGAATTGTGGTCCTTCTCATGGTTCGTGGACCCAATATGTCGCTTTCTGACAGACTAACACTCTCTGGTAAAATGGTCATAACTTTTTACTTCAGACTTGGATTAATAAACGATCAGTGAAGTTGAAAAGAAGACTCAAAAATATTTAATTTGGTAGGTCATTTGCCATGTAACTCTTCATATTCTAGGAGGAGTGATCATTTGTAGTTGACCCTTGTTAGAACTTTAAACGAAAACTTAATCAGTAGGAAGGCTCTCAACTCAACTTTGTGCTAGAGTTTCCTTATGACCTTAATTCATATCTAATGTACTTTCCACACTTAAAAATTAATCTTCACACTTAGGTACAACAAAATTCATCGGGGTTCAGGTCTATCTACACACCTAGAACGGTTTTAAACTTAGCCCAAAAGTTTAAGGGGTTACAATAAATCCCCCTTGGGATCATTCATCCTCGAATGAAGGTCATGGACATAGATAGGATCTAAACCTGAAACTTTCTAACTGTTTTGGTAGATTTTTCTCGTTGGATGGACTAACTTAAACTCTAAATGACTATCGGCTGACTAGGAACACTATCACGAGCCTCACCAAACATTGGAAGGTGCATAAGCCTGAAGAACTGCAACTTCATGAACTTCTACAAAGAGTCACACCAAATATTCTCATCTAACTATTTCACATATCTACTCCTTACCTCCCATTTCATCCACACTTAAAATGTAACACCCCATAAATCCGAATCAGCTACCAAGCTCTGAATCCAGTGAACTCTCTGCGACTATAGGTCTCCACGGGCAGCACTACGGGCATCGCAGCTTAGATGTCCTGTGGGGTGCCCTATGGGAACAAACAGGGAACTAGTGCCAAGTCTTTCTCAGCCCGACGGACGGTCACGACGGGCATCGCAGGTGCGATGGCCCGTGGGAATAAGTCATCGGATTGATCCAGGGGATTTTCCCCTCCGTTGTCATTTTCTCGATGGGCAACCTCACAAGCGTCACAGGAACGATGGTCTATGGGAGCTCATCGTCAGAATGGTCCACCATACCCAGACTAAAGTACCCCTACCCAAAGTCTTGGTTGATGGGACGTTGTGGGCACAATGTCTATTGAGTAGCCTGTGAGGCAATAAATTCCTGCACCTTTTTATTTTAATTCAGGGGTAATTTAGTATTTTTCCTTATTATTTAATTCCTAAGTGAGGTCATTTTGACGCCTTATAGTAAAGTTTCTACCCTATTTAGCCTAAGACTCTCATTATACCTCATTCATCTGCCAAATTGGGAAAAGAACTCCTTCAAGCTCCAAGCTCAAGCTCCAAGTACAAGCCTCATTTTCTTGTCAATTTCAGTTGGGTTAGCTTCAATCAAGGTATGTGGGTATTCAATAAGGGAATCCCTTCGCCCTTATGCCCAAAACCCCAATCTTTTAAATTTAATTTGTAAGTTTCCAAATTAGGGTTCTTACCCAAATTATGGGAAACTGATGGGCGTTGTTTTAAATTATCAATTCATGATTTCCTTTCATTATTCATGTTTTTAATTGTGGTTCCTTAAGTGTTTACAAAAGCCCATATATTGATGATGAATTCTAACATGATTTCATTGAATTGCATATTTTTGAGTAAATTGGTATGTTTAGATAACATGATCTCTATTTTCATGAAATTGCATGCCTAATTCTTCAAGTTATGATTTTAGAAAGGGAAGTATATTTTGAATTATGGTTATGCAAAGCTTTAAGACTCATGATTTGTGAATTACATGGCATCAGATATGTCCTTATTCTTTTCCAACAGGTTTGGACATTAGATATGTCCCTATGTTTTATGAAAGGTTTGGCATCCAGATATGTCTACCTAAGTTATGAATAGTTTTGACATCAGATATGTCACAAGTATTATGAGTTATATGTATATGTTTTGTGAGTAGTATTTAGCCCTGAGCGACGAGGGTTTGATTACCCAAGTCCAAAAACTATGTTGCTAGCGTAGGTTATGTATCACCCGATAGGCTTATGAAAGTGGTTCCACTTTTTATTATCATGGTGCCCTTGCCTTAGCGGTGCATAGGGCAGCTTTGCCAACTAGGCTGATATAGTTTGATTATGGCGTTCTTTACCTTGGCAGGGTTCATAACAGCTTTGCTAACTAGGATTATGTAGTTAGATTTGATGTAGCTCACATGGTCTATTGTCGGTTATAAGAAACTCCCGTATGAAAGCTTTTCAGTTTAAGTTATATGATACTCTACTTTTGAAGTTGACCTTCTATTTTCATGTCTTATGTTTAACTATGGTTTTACTCATGAATTCTCTTATTATGCATGGCTTCAGTCTTTCAAGATGATTCAAGCACGTTTACATTTATTGTTGCATAGACTCACATATTCAGTACATCCTATAGTACTGACGTATTTTGCACTGCATCCTTTTTATGATGCAGATCCAGGCACCTACCCTCAAACTCATGGCTAGACTATGCCAGACATTCAGTTGATTATTGGTGAGTCCTCATTATTCGAGGACTAGAGTTAGAGCGTTCATCTTTATGCTTTCATTCCAGATTCTGAGGTAGCTGAGGTCTTGTTCCAGCAACTCTTCATGACAGTTAGAGGTTTTTCATAGATAGACAATATGTGAGTCTCCTTTTGGATTTGTATTCCTATTTGACTTGAATATCTATACATTTGATTTCGGATCTTCCTATTATGCTTTCGCATGTCTATTTGAATTATCTGAGTTATGCTATGACCAAGGGTTAGCTTGGGTCACTTGTGGTCCCAGGTCTCGTGTTACGTCAAGGAGGTAGCCTCGGGGCGTGACATAAAATCTAAGATGGAACTAGTACTCTGCAGTTGTCATCAAAGGGGTATCTACTTTCTCCTACCATTCCCTTACCTTTCTCCTTTAACTACTATGTATTAAGTCATAAGGAGGGTCACTAAAGGAATAGGTTATAAGCATTGGGAATAAGATGTATACAGTTAAATCCTGACTCGTACTTAGCGTGACCTTATCACTCAAGGTGAGGTCTGAGGAATCAAGTGTAATAAGCACGAGTACTTCACATACTGGGCACATAAGGCATGAATAATGGGTTTTTCAGAGCATAGATATGGCATCACCACACATCACCATCATGGGTGAATGTACATAGGTCTTAGAGAAAGGAAATCATAAGCACGAATCATTCGAGAAATCTGATCTGAGTGTATACATGACGTATCATGATTTTATTAGCCATTATGGCATATCTTGAGGACTGAGTAAATAGAATTGAGCATATTGTAAGACATGCATTCATATATAATGATCCTCATAACATAAAGCTGGGATTCATGGAAATCATATAGTAAGACTGGAATCGATGGCTAAAATGATTGCATTTTGTTCTAGGAGATGAGCATGGACGTGAATATGTATGAAGTGCATGAACCTATTCATGAGCATGAAACAAATACATCTGAGTAGAGTATCATCTTAAGGTGAATTACTAGGAATCCACTAGAATAAGAATGGATTGATATACCACAGTAGCTCTTTTCTTGAATTTTATATTGTTGAGTCCCAAGACTCGACTTGGATCTTCATTCTATCATCCCCCTCTTAGCTCGAAAGTCGACATTCTAAGTTTCTGGACCTATTTCCCAAACTAGTCTATAATTAAATAACTACTTATAAGGTTGGGGTATCACTATACATATGGATGATAAACTCTTCCTTGAAGACTACATCTGTAGATACGAAACTCTTGCTAGGACTTCTATCTGATACATCTCTTAACTTCCTTTTCACCTTTAAGGCTATCACTATAAGGCTTGTACTCTTACTAGAGTACATAGTCACCTTCTCTAACACTTAACAATCTGACCTTCTCTTATTTTTCTAGTAATCATCACACCTCTATTCTCATATCCGCCTAAATCAATTGAATTAAATCTACACTAAGGGACTTAACATTGTTTATCAATAATCTTCTGAATTCAGGTTTAGAGAACACCACATATTGTAGACCTAGCCTCATCCATACTTAGAAACCTAAGAATACTAAACTAGTCACACGTATTACTATAGGATCTTAGTATCCCATGTAACTTAATTCTACCTTGGTGCACATCTCTCTTTCTAACATTCAAGGCTCTTCTTCACCTAACGACTTAGCTTCCAATCACCTATCTATATCTAGGCCATATATATATATATATATATATATATATATATATATATATATATATATATATCATTCTCACGCCTTCACTCTTGCCTCAAGTAATAAATTTGAACTCTTGCATACATTATACACAAGAACACCTACTCTAGAGCTCATAGGGCTAAGAGAACTTATTTGGACGTGAAAAGAATGAGAATTGGCTAAATTATCACTTTATAAGTGCCTAAAATTTTGATTGCACAGTTTGTTTCATGGACTGTGAACCAGGTTCATGAACCATGGTTTGAGCCATCAAATTCTTTTGAGAATTCTAAATCATTGAGTCATTTTCACAAATGAGGTTCACAGACCGTGGTCTGAACTGTCAGATTTTTTTGAGAGTTGTCAAGTCTGAATCATTTCAATGATTTACTTCACGGGTTGTGGACCATGTCCACAAATCATAAATTTGACCGGTGGATCTTGGAAAGTTGAGATTCTTTAGCTTAGATTTCACGATCTTTTTTATGGGTCGTGCACTAGTCGTACAGTTTATACAGGTGGCCACATAGATCAATTCCTACCCAGCTAACATTAACACCCTCGTACTATCATCCTTCTCACCACATGGATCATCTGAATTTCAAGCTTAGGGTCTAGTGCTATATAGGGGTAGCAACATAACTTTCTCATACTACACGAGCTTACAACTGCTAGAGCACCTATCAAGGAAACACTAGTCTGTTGGGAATTCACGACAAAATAGTTGATCTTACTCACCTAAACTATCAATTACAACCTACAAGCACATCCACATTTTACAACATCATCATTGCTTCTTAGTAATTCATTATACATCCTATATCTTTTACTAACACATTCACATGCCCTTATAAAATTCAATCCTTGTTTAAATATGCTCTAAGGAATCTTAACCAACCACTCTTTCTCTACATGCTACATGGAACCTACAAAAAACTTATTACTCTTTGGTCAATACCAAGGGACTTACTTCCCATTAATTACCTTATAGGTACATGGCTATGGCTACATGCTTCCCTCAATCACTATCTCCACCTTTGGCTTCCACACTTCTAACTTCATATTTCTGGTTTTAAATTCACTCTACTACTCATGGCTTACATATGTTGAATCACACTATCTCAAGGGTGATAATAAAACCCAAGAACTTAGAGATACATTCTCCCACTAACGGTGTTATCCATATCAAAGTTCAGGAAGGGGGTCTAAGAGCACATTCTATTATGGTCTCAACACACAATTTATATGAATAAGGGTGAATTCTTTTGAATCAATAGACTTTGATACACTGGTGGGATCCTCTCAATACCTTATGCAGTCTCTTAACTTTCTAATGGCTCTATTTGAGAGCACTTCACTGATAGGAACCTAAGTTTTACTGCATCTATCACCTCAAAGATGAGGCATAGTTGGCGGTATTTAACAATGCATGAATCTAGATAAGTTTTTTATGACACTGCTCTATTGCATGATCTAGAGTATAAAAGGATGGGAAACTTTTATGAAATATTTGTAGTCCCTCATTTATAGAAGTAGGTCCTTCACAATCATAAATGGAATCTTACTGACAGTGCTTCATAGACTCCCTAGGATACTTAAACATTGGTCTTTGATATTAAGTTTATCACACCCCAAGCCTATACCCTAGATGTGACTCACACCTAGAACCACAAGTGGTCCGAGCAAACCCTTGGCCTAGCATACTACTGATGCGCCTAAATTACACCTCTAAAAGAAGCGCAAGCGGTCGCTGTTCAAATATAGAACCCAATTAAAGGTTGGGGTCGATCCCACAGGGAATATGGTAGGACTAGGTTCGATTAGTGTTTACTCATTCTTATAGTCGTTTATTTCCCGCAAAGGGGGGTTTTAAAGTAACAAGTAATGATTGTAAATCAAAAGTAAACAAGTAACAGTTTCTAATTTCAAGAGCTGTAACCAATTAATGAGATGACTAGGGTAGTGTTCCCCATGAGATCATAACTTAGTAAGGCATTTATACTTGGTAAACTAGTTTGGTGCTTAGCATGAAGAATCGGTAAGTTAGGTTCACCTAATTCCTTGGTCTGGAAACTAGGTATATTTCACCACACGCCTTGGTCTGGCCGCGGGTGTGTGCTTTACTAACCCTTACCTGGATCCCAGATTAGCTATTCCCGGACAAGGTCAAGCTATTAGATGAGAGTTGGTAGCCTCAAATCTCCGTTGTTAAACAACCTTTTTCCCATCCGTTACCTCCTTGGTCCGAAAAGTAAGGATAAGGCGAGTTCTAATGATGCACACCGTTAAAAAGCAATCAAAATGAAGGGAAGAACAATACATGCATGAACACTGCCCTAGATTACCTAAGTACTTTGCCTACTTCGTTAATCCTTCATGGTTCCCACAACCCTAGTTGTGGATTTAGCTACTCATGTTCATTAGTGCACAATTAATGGTTTTTTGAGCAATCATCAGTAGATACTTACAATTGAGAATAAAGAAATCTGAAATCTTGAACTCAAGAACACTTCAATATCAAGAACTTGTGTTTAGAATCAATACCAAAGAACAATGTAGTAATTATCCGAAAGTATCCTAAAATAATATGTAACAATTCATGAACCAACGAAAATAAAACCTAAGGGAAAGTATTTATAGACAAAGAGGCCAAATCCTAATAAAACTGGGAATAGCTGGACGCGGCAGATCCAACGGTCGCCTCACGGGCCATCACTGAGGCAACGGGTGTCGTGGGTGCTCGTCGGCCTTCTTCACTTCTTCAGGAAATTCCACTGCTATGATCTCACGGGCGGGAGAGATGATACGTCATAGCTACGATGCCCGTCGCTATCTCACATCGCCTGCGTTGGTCTTTTTTCCAACTCCTCTGCCTTATTTCCACGGGCAACCGCTACGGGATGTCGAACTTGCCATGGGCATCGTGGTGCCAGTCGCCCTTCCTTGGCCTTTTGCACATCTCCCTGGAGCATATCGAAGGGCAAGGTGACATCCCATCGTGGTTTCCACGGGCGTCATGCCAACCCATCGGGATCCTTTGCTTTGGCAAGTCCTGCTGGCTCAGATCAACAGTCTGCCCCACGGGCCATCGTGGGTGTGACGCCCGTGGTGGCTTCTCTTTTGCCCAGAGACTGCAACTTTTTGGCATTTTTCTCTAATTCATACTTTGTTCCTGCACACTTAAAAAACAACATTAAATCCAACAAAATATACTCAAGAACTCCCAAAAATCCTATGTTTTAAGCGTCGAAAGTGTCGTCAAATCCCGGCACATCAACTACTGAAACACGTACTGAAAGATAATGCAGAAGCTAAAGCATGAACAAAACTCTAGTAGAATAATAAAATAAACTTTCATTAAAGTCATTTAAGAACTGATTACAACTAACTGACTGACTGATCGTCTATGAAGTCTCTACTATTATACTGAGTACTTTTTACGGGGACAAGGCCCCCAATCTATATTTATGTAAACAAAGAGCTACTTAACTAGACTACCGATTAAACCCTCTAAAAGTAAGGAGAGTTCATCCAAAGCTGATAATATAACTCTACGGAAGTGTCCAGTCACAAACTTGAGTACCTGCATCTGTATCATACAATGATGCAACATCAAAAGACGTCAGTTCATGGAATGTATGGTATGTACAATAGCTAAACTAAAACAAAACTGCTAACTAATAAGCTGATCAACCCAGCATGAATACAATATCCATTAAGGTTACGAATAAGATGAACAACTAAACTAACTGCATAACTGAACTGAAAACTGAGTCACTGAATTGAATAACTAAATAACTAAAATTTTGGTAAGACTGTATGTAATGCATTAAACTCTTTAGAAATGGTGGCTTTGGCCAAATGCAACTTATCTGAATATCACTAAGTAACATTGTATGTAACTGAACAATAAAAACATTTTCATAAAACTGGTGGCTAATATTGAAATACTGAGGTGTATGAGTAAAACTCAATATAGGCTGAAATATAACTACTAATGCAATAAAACACAATATAACAGATTTGTAATAACTAACATGCAAACCTAAAAAACTGTACATCAAAGATATGTTCTGAAAAGCACTTTAGTTTACTTGAGAGTTTCTCTTAATCGACAAATATCACACGAGCATAAGATGTCCAACCTCTGACCCGATTGAGAGAGTTGTTCTAGACCTTTCCAAGGAAAAGAATGATACTGAGCTATGGATTCATATTTGAGGCACTTTAGGGCTAACTTAGGAGTCACCCGAATAAATGGCACGATTCTATCCTACGCTGCAATATAGTTTTCGAGTTTGGATTATCTGAATCCTTACCTATCTCTGTGCTAAATAATCCTTCCAAAATAATGCTCATAAAGTAAAGCCTGTCTAAGGTAATTGAAAAGTCATTTGTAGAGCTTTCCATCTCAAGAGTCAATATATATATATATATATATATATATATATATATATATATATATATATATATGATATAACTATTGAATCTGGTGCTCAGCTAACTGAGAAGACTGCTGGTGAGCCTCTATGCTCAAAAAATGCTTTTCAAAAAACTGAGTTTTCTTTCTTTCTGAAATCAAGCTATGTAAGCTAAACTGACTAAGTTGAAACTTTTTTCTTGAATACTTCTCTAAAACTGAAAGCGACAAACTTCATGAAAATAATGCATATCTATAGTATAACAATGCCGTAGGATTCAATTCTTTTGCTAAAAAGAAGCTCATGGGATAGGATGACATGAACCTTAAATCAACAAGCATAAGATATATGGATTTCAACACGTATAACAATAGGACAGCAATGAATAGCTCGAATTATAGAGAAATAATTGAGTTCACAGACTTTAAGCAAAAGCCCTAGCTTTGATCTATTCTAGAACTGAAACTGTAGATGTAAGGCTAAAGAAAGGATAGGATTCCTTACTATCAATAGCCTTACATACCTGAAGGTAGAAGAAACCTGGAGGAAGAACCTTGAGAAGTCTTCTTACTTGAGCTCCTATGCTCTTGCTTGCTTGAAACCCTAGGTTAGGTGCCTTAGAGTCTTGGAAAGAAATCTTTGATAAAGATTGATGTTTTTGAGTGAAATAACCCATTTTGGGTGTTTTAAACAAAGTGGGGAGAGACCATAGGGTAAGAAAAGGACAAAAATATCCCTTACTTAACTTTTAAAAAGTAGAAAAATATCATCGAATGAGTTGCCTCACGAGTCATGAGCTACTCCATGAGTCATGGCATAAGTCGTTACATTGAGGCAGAGACTTGAAGTCTCTAGAAAATTTCACTGGTTGGGTTCACAATTTGTGGGACCTCTTATGAGTCGCAGTCCAATTCATGGGGTTAGGGGAGGCTCAATGGCTCAGTGGATCAATCTCAAGAGTGGCTCTCACGAATCATGGTCCTTCTCACGGTTTGTGGACCCAATTCATAGCTTTCTAGCAGACTGACACTCTCTAGTAAAATGGTCATAAGTTTTTACTTCAAACTCGGATTAACAAACGGTCAGTAGCATTGGAAACAAGACTCAAAAACCTTTAATATAGCAGTTCATAGGCCATGTAACTCTTCATATTCTAGGAGGAGTGATTGTTTGAGGTTGACCCTTCCAATAACATTAAACAAAAACTTAATCGGTAGGTAAGCTTTCAACTCAACTTTGTGCCAGACGTTCCTTATAACCTTAATTCATACCTAATAAACTTTACACACTTAAGAAAATTATTCTTCACACCTAGTTACAACAATATTCATCATCCAGGTTTGTCTACATATCTATAACAATTTCAAACTTATCCCAAAAGTCCAAGTGGTTACATATAATCAATCTATGCCTAAAATGACATCAAAATCGACCATATCTAACTCAACTAGGTTGACCATGGTATATCTTTGATGAAATAACATTGTGCAATTTCTATAAACTCATCTAACTATGACAAACACACCAACATGATTAGAGATGGAAAAGGATCAAGAAGTTGTTCGGGACTTATTCTGAACTTCATAGCAACATAGGGACTTATAAAAGACAGAGTAGCTCCCGAATCAAGTAAAGCATAAACATCTATAGAAAAGACTTTTAACATACATGTGATAACCTCTAAAAAAGTTTACAATTCTTGACGGCTGGCTAAAGCAAACAAGAGGTTCTAATCCTCACCTATTCCTAAAGTAGTACCTTTCTGCACAACTTTTCCTACTATAGTAGACAAAGTAGTAGACTGGGCTCTATTTCCCCATTACCCTGCCTAGTGGATGGACAATCCTTTAGAAAATGGCCTTGTTGGCTGAAACCAAAGCATACATCTCTAGCAGAATGACATTCTCCTAGATGATTTTTACCATACTTACTACAAATGGAGTATCAAGGGGACCCATGTGCAACACTGCCCTAGGACTAGAAGTCTGGTGCTCTAAATTTCTAGCTGGTTTGAAACCTCTGATATTTTCTAGGCCTTGGTGCTGGTGCACTAGCTAAATATGGTGTAGGTCCTGAAGATACCTTATGAAAGAAGGACATATTACTAGTTTTCTGGTGACTTAACTTATTGCCAGCTTACCTAGCCCTTTGATTCTAGTTCTCTTCCCTTTTCTTCTGCTTAGTTTACTTGGTCTGCTAGGCATATGTCATCAACCTGGAGATGTCCATATTAATATGTAGCAAGCCTATATCATACTCCTTCTTCAAGTGTCTTCCGACCTTGTACACAAACTTTCTCATCCTTACCCTCATAGTATATACCATTTCTAGAGCATAATAAGATAGTTGTGTGAACTTGAGGCTATACTCTTTCACACTCATAGTATCGTGCTTGAGTTTCATAAACTCACCTGCCTAAGCTTTCTTCAACTCTAAGGGAAATAAGTGGTCAATAAAGGTATCCATGAAATCTCTCTATTCTTTAGAAGCAGAATCATCTTCTCGAGTTAACTCACACTAATCATACCAAGTGGTAACAACATCTTTCAACTGATAGGAGGCAAGCTCAAATTCCTCTACCTCACTCATATGCATCACCCTAGGGATTTTCTTAATCTCATCAATAAAGTTCTGAGGATCCTCTTCTACCTTGGACCCTATGAACACTATTCTAAGGATCTCATGAATCCTGGGAGTGTTTGAGGAGTCATGGGAACTAGAACTGGTAGGGAATGTACCCTGACAATGTGACTAAGTTGCGACTAGTTGATTGAGCATTTTGATAGCTCCTATAAACTCAGCATCTAAAGTGTTAGTTGGTTATGGAATAGATAATGCAAGACTTCT
Source organism: Jaltomata sinuosa (assembly GCA_003996215.1). Classification (NCBI taxonomy): domain Eukaryota; kingdom Viridiplantae; phylum Streptophyta; class Magnoliopsida; order Solanales; family Solanaceae; genus Jaltomata; species Jaltomata sinuosa. The sequence goes on from QJPP01001104.1 coordinate 285,892, forward strand.
CACTAGACCCGTTGTCATATAAAGAGATTCAAAGTTAATATTCTGGACAGAACATCATCCTTTGTTCCTAGTATGCATTCCCTGAGGTGGAGGAATCTCATTAGTGTTTGCCTTAGTAGGAATCTCAGCACTGGAGGTAGCCCTTTGGCTCGGTGTTCTCTTCAGAGGCATGATCTGAAATACGTACAATGCACTAATAAGGATAGTTAGGTAGAGTTTGACTATATATCATAAACTAGAGTATGAAAGATAGGAGGTACTTCCTAATATCCTATAGCTTCCTTCTTTTAAGTGGGCGCGCTTCATCCTACAAAAAGGAGTCTACTAGACACGACTTCATAGACAATCCTAGGACACTCAAACCTAGGGCTCTGATATCAAGTTTGTCACACCCCGAGTCTACACCTAAGGTGTGTCTAGTACTCAGAGTCACTACTAGCCTAAGCAAGCCCTTGGTCTGCCATTTTACTAAAGATAACTGAATAATAATGCAAAAACTCAAAAATTTAAAGCTAATACTAAGCTTTTGAAAATAAAAAAAACAATATTTAATAAAACTGAGAAATAAAGTCAACAAATAACCTGGATACAACTTCTCTGATTGAAAAGACTAACTTTATAATGAAGCCTCTATAAAACTTAACTAAACAATGTCTACCGGGACAAGGCCGCTAGTCTACCTTTATTCAAATAAATTAAGCTACAAAACTACTAGGATGAACTAGACATAGCTAGGTCCTCTGAATGTAAGGAGGACTCACCATAAGCTGAGGAAGTGAGATCTTAATGAAATGCCAACTGACGGATCTGAGTACCTGAATCTGCATCATAAAATGATGCGACGCCAAATGGTATAAGTACATGGAATGTATCGTATCAAAAATATCTTAACTAAAAAAATATTGATGACTGGTAAAGCTGAAAAACTGTATATGAGTATGATATACATCAAGATCATGAAGTAACTGAATACTGAAATAGAAGGCATTCTTATTATCTGAATCAATAATGCAACTGAAAGACTAAACTAAGTATCTGAAATTGAGCAAATGATAAACTTTATAACTTAAATAGAATAACTAGATAAAATTATATGCAATGCATCATTAAGACTCTTTATAAACTAATGACCTTGTGCGAAATTTATACTGTCTAAAAATAATTGTGTTTTCTATTAGGAAGTTTTTCATAACTGAAATACATCACGTGAGCTCATGATGTCCAAACTCTGATTCGATTGAAAGATCTTTCCTATACTTTATTGGGGCATAGGACAAAACTGAACTATGGATCCATACTGAGCCTGTACCAGGGGCTTAAAAAGGAGTCGTCCAAACCAATGGCACAATCCTATGATATGCTTGCAAATATAGTTTTGGGGCATATGTTATATGAACCTATATTCTTATCAGTGTTAAATATCCCTTCAAATATTATATATACACTCATGTTGTAACCTTTTTAAGATAAATTGATAATCATGTTGGTGAGCCTTTGCTTAAAATCATATGAACATACTGCTAGAGAGCCTTGTGCTCTAAATCATATGAAAATATTGTTTCTTGAGCCTTATGCTCTAAATCTTTATTAATCATTCTAGATTGGACTTTCAATATAAGAAATATTCTTTCTTTTCAAAACATATCAATATGCATAGAGGTAATCTATAAACTTGCATACAGTAGACATTCAAATCATAACTAGTTTTCATAAAAATCATTAGTTAACTCTGTAAAATATGAGATGACTTTCATAACATCTAAAATAGGTTCCATGAACATGAATGTGTTATAAATTCAGGAGTTAGATTCAAACTGTGAAGTTTCTACTAACTTTCATGGAGAATTCAAGGATTTGCATCAAGAAACAAAGAAACTAGATTCTAGGATTCAATTTGAAAATCCTAGCTTCGATTCAAGAACTAAATTGAAATTGAAACATGCTTGAGGGAAAAAACAGGGTTCTCATACTGAAGGTTAGACTTACATACTTGAGAGATTGAAGAACCTTGGAGAAAAACTGCTAGATTCCTTCACTAAACCATTGGGGAGTAGTTATTGAACCCTTTGGAGTTCTGAGAGAGGAAAGAAACGTGAATGATAATTTTTGAAGGGTTTCTATGCTTTGGGATGGTTTTATATTGTAAGTACTGATTTCATAAAAGGGGTAGGATGAAAATACCCTAAATATAATAAAGTGGGAAAAATTTTCCATCAAGACAAGAATCAACGTGTCGTACCACTGCGACCCCCAAAGCATTGATGAGGCAGATTTCAACTTCTCTAAAGTTTCATGAGGGCGTTGCATTGTCCATATGTGGTGCCTAGGCCTGGAACTTGCCCAAAATTTTTATCAAAGTCACAGAACTCATTCCAATTGGTTTCTAATCGATCTAAGGGTTAAGTACCTTGACTTCTATTCTCTAACATGCGTACGAGACTATCTTAACATGCCACAGGATTAAAGGTGTCATACATGGTCGAGAGTAGATCCCTTTTTCTGGCGTGGTACCATGGGTGCCTAGCCACTTCTTGCTTTGGAATGTTAAGTCTTGTTAGGGGTGGGGGAAGTTTTCTTAAGCTTTAAACAATCATTATTTTATCATGTTTTGAATAAGAGGGTTTCAGAGTCGTGCTTGAGGCGTTCAACTTTCTACCTATTGAAACAAAATTTAAAATATTTACTTTATCCCAAAGGCACTTAATGCTACCTCATAATAACCTTGCTATAAAAACTCTTTGAGGGATAAAAATTTGTCAAAGGGAAAAAAGTGTGTAGCATGCGCCCTTATGGGGACTTATGGTTGTTTCTTACTCTAATCTCTTTCTACTTCCACTGCCTCCATGAATCTTCCCTTTAAAGCTCCCATAGAACACATGGTGGTACTGTTTGAGAGCATGATGTTTTTTTATAGAGTAGCCATAATAGGATACCTACAGAAGTTTGGAGCAAAAAGAGGAAATAAGTCAGAACTTGAAAGAAAGAAGGGGAGAAAGGAACATAATTGTGGCATTTTATTTAGGTAGAAAGGTTAAGCTTATGTTTTATTAGGGGAGACCAGGTTTCTCCAGCAACTTTTCATCCTCAGTTTCTTGGACATAGTCCTTCAAGTGTCCATTCTTCAAAAGGTCAGCAACTGCCTCTCTGAGGTGGCGGTATTCCCCTATCTTGTGACCATGAGTGTTTTGGTAATCATAGAACAAAGTTATGTTCCTTGTGTTTGGATCTGAACGGACATGCTTCATCAAAAAATCCCCCTTAATCTCTCTCATGACTGAGACCAACTATGTTAGGCTAATGGTGAAGCAATGCTCTGAGAGATAGAGGGCTCGCTAACTGCGTATACTACAGGTTCGATAGCCTTCTTGATTTGTAGTCCATTTTGGTTTTGGTCTCTATCTGCTCTTCTCTCATAATAGGGCTGACTCGAGAGATAAAAGTTGTTTTCTTTGCTTGTGTTGGCCTTTTTGCTAGAATAATATGACAAATATTTGTTTTGATAAGATCCTATTGAGTCCGGCTCACCCGCCAGTTTAGGCTGAGACCTTTAGTAGCAGTCCCTGAGTCCCAGAACTACGGTGCCACCATAGGTTCTAAAGGGGTCACCCATCAGATTAGGCTTAGCACCCTTATCCTTTGTGGACATCAGTTTAGTGGATCTACATCATATTAGTTCGTACCCTTGGCAAGGTATGAACACCCTTCCATCCAGGGTTACAGGTTAGCCCCACAGTTAGCTCAGCTTGGGGTATGTCGGTTAATAGTAGTTCCCACAGTCAGACTCATATTGCATTGACCTTGTACTAAGTATCTATTTCAGTTATTCAGTTTAGTTCAACATATTATAGTATTCATGTTAGTTACTTAGCCACTGCATTTAGCATATCCTTCATTTCATGTTTCAGTATGCATTTTCCATGTTCAGTCTTTATGTTATATAGCTTTACATATATCCCGCATGCTCAGTACATTCAAAGTATTGACGCATACTTTTGTACTACATCTTATCATGATGTAGGCTCAGGTGTTTAGCATCCAGACCACGTTTAGTGCGACTTTCCAATCCTTACTCAGCAGCTCAGTGTTAATGTCCCACTGGCATTTCACTGCCTTTGTCTCATTCCAAACCCAGAGTCCCTTGTTGCGAGTATTAAGGAGTCATCTTTAATGTGGATTTTAGACTCATAAAGGTTGTGGACATCTGCCTATATAGTGGCCTCAAACTTAGTTAGGCTTTCTTTAAGTTTGTATTATGCCACCTCATAACGCTCAAGTGTACTCTCCAAGATGGAGGTATCGGTGATCGTTAAGCAAAACACATTTATATTCCCGATGAGAGTCCAGGTCGATCCCATAGAGAATAATGTAATCGCGATTGAGATAGTAAAGAATTCAAGCAACTTCTTGGAGTTCAAAGATCAAAAAGGAAAGATAATGATAGGGGGTTTAAACTAGAAACAAAGGATAAAAGAAAATCAAATAAAATATAGATATGATCAATGGTTTTCACCTTGATTTCATCAAGCAAGGACAACAAGGGAGAATTGGGAATGGGAATTTAATTCACAAGACTTCCACCCAATTAACACATGGGTAGTCTTGGCTAAAGGTATACTTGACCGTCTTTCAACCGATCAAGCAACTATCCCTATGGGTTTTCTTAAATCACCACAAGTGATCAATAACCAACAAATTAACTTGGGTAAGTTGGGCTATTTCTAACCCCAACTCTTAGATGGGAGTTTTCGGTAACCAAACTATTTCTAGCCTTAATCTAGAGTGAAACCCCAAATCTCCACTATTAAACCTTCCCGAATTGAGGAACTTCTCTTTCAAGCAAGAACATAATTAGAAAGCTAAGTTAATGTTTGCAACCATCAACTATAAAATTCAAGCATGAAAGATTCAATAGACCCACATAATTAATCAAGAGAAAGCACAAGATAAGAATTAAATACACAAATTTAGTATTATCTCTAATACAAAACCTCAATCTCAATTTAACAATTACACCTACAAATTATCAATTAAGAACAAGAGTTGAAGAATGGAATTTAAGAATTTTACAATAGAAATCATTAAAATCTTCACTCCTATGTTGTAGGGTGATGAACTTGCTCTTCAAGCTTTTAAAGAGTTGTAAAATTTGCCAAAGATCCTTTCCCAAATGGCTAGGAAGTGTTTTTATATGACTTGGGATTTCTAAAAGTGAGAATTTCCAAATCTATCCTCCAACTGATGACGTCTTCATCACGATCGTGTGCATGTGCCTCGTGATTGCGAGGTTCTATGACTTCCTTCCACGTGGTCGCGTGACCTAAATCTCACTGTCGCATGGCTTTAACTTCTTCCTCCACACGGTCGCATGTCTTCACTCTCGCGGTCGCGTGGTATTATTTTCCTGTGCATCGCGGTCGTGTGACCTTACTCTCGCAGTCGTATGAGCAACTTGATATCAGTGGTCAGCAGTCCCTTTTAGCTCCGTCTCTACTTGTTTTCACTCAAATCATTCCCGAACACTTCTAAACACAGGAACCTGTAAAATAGAAGTAATCCGTGTCAATTGCACTATTTATCCACTCTATACTAGCAAAAGCATAAGATTAAAAACTAAATAAGTAGGTAGAATACCAACTTATCAAACCCCCAAACTTGAACTATTGCTTGTCCTCAAGCAACTAAAAATTCTAACTCAAGAGGCACACAACACAAGTGCAATGACATTCAATATAAGCCAAGGAAACCCCCTTTCGATCACCAAGCATGACTTCGGTTGGTATTAATATTTAGTCAATCACATGATAACATAATCTCAACATTCCCCTCTATTCAAAACACACTTCAAGGATGCAATGGAATTATAAGAACAACCAAGTGACAACAACCAATCTTCAAGATGTGACTCAAACCACTAGCTTACCAAAACATGCTCCTTTCACTCATTTTTGGAGTTTATCAATGTTACCAACTATCCTAATTCGCATGCCCTCACAAGAATGAAAGTCCCCAAAAAAACACAGTATGTACAAAGACAATCACAAGGGACAATTGTACAAACACTTACACTCACAAGGAATTTCAAGTACCAACAAGTATCAAACCATAAGCTTGCCCTTATTTTCATTCGCCACTAGCTCAAAAACAATCGGTCGGAGATCTCATAGGGCTTTTCTAAGATTGTAATGTAGGCTCGGGGACGGGTAGAATACGCATTTGGATTCAAGTGACTACATCCTCCTCGAACTCTACACAACTTTTTCAATTTGAAACCAAAGCCATTTCTTTCATTTTCATTCAACATGAGGCACCATTTCACTTTATTTTCTTTGAAGCCCCAACTTTTATCATTTTCTTCACCTTGGAGGATTTTCTTTCTTTTCTTTCCTCTTTGCTTTTCTTTTATAAATCTTTCTTCTTTTTGGAAATTCTTTTTAGGTAACAAACCAAGATAAACTCATTTAGCACTCCTACAGGGCACCTTTTATCAAACCCCAAACTTAGGATTTTAGCCTCGATTTCACACTTATAGAGTTCAAGGAGGGACGGGTTCAAGAGAGGGATTCATTTTCAAAAATGGTTCAAGACTTGTGCCAAGATTGCCAAAGAAAAGGTAGTAGGCTCAAAAGGGGTAACTAATGATTCAATTCAGGTGCAATGGTGGCTTTTAAGGCTAAGTAGGCTTCAACAATCACAAAGAAGGTCTAAGATCATTTCTCCAACCAACACAATTTTGACTAGCATTAAACGACTAACCGGGCAAGTTCTAGTTAACACAAGCGAGTACAAGAATTATTTAACTAAACCTCACCATACGTGGCATGTGAATCATTCAAGAAGAGTTAATTTTTACCTCCTAAACAAGAACAAATGGAGTCACATTCTTCAATTTCAAATTATCACCACTAATACGTTAAAAGTCACAAAAAGATTAAAGGGGTTGTCACAAACATCATTCTTTGCCATGTAACTTTTCACAAAAAAAATCGGAAGGGTATGCCTATTTTACTTATCATGCAAGACTAACTTCATTAGTACCAAACAAGTCAATCACAACCAAAACCTCAAAAGATGATGATTTGTCCTTAAGAATGACATCACTCAGTCTATCATTGGGCCAATTCATCTATCTTAATTGATATGGCTACTCAAGGTTTATCAACACAACCATCCCAATACACAGGCACATGCGATTCACACATAATTTGCAAGCAAACAATGACACCCAATTGGGTGTTTAAAGACACTAACTTTTCACACAAAGAGCAAATCCGAGAAGAGAATAGGTTACGGAGCACATACCTTTGAGGTTTGAAGAAGCTACGAAATTGGATTGATGCACGGTTTATTTTTGCCTTAGGAGAAAAAAGAAGCCAAGTCTAAAAGCAAATTTTTGCTTTTGAAATGACTCTTTGAATGTTTAATACCTGGAAACTCTTCGATGTCTCGCGGTCGTGTGGCCTTATCATGCAATTACAATGAGTTAAAATCACATGACTCCATGCAATTTCAAAGAGTTCACGCGGTCGTGAAGAGTCAATGAGAATTTACCTCATCGCAATCGCGAGGGTCAGGGCTCGCGATCCTGATGCCTTAGCTAGCAACATCTGATTTTCCCAATTTTGCATAGTGCACTATTTTGTCGTGCGAAGTCATGTATGACATGCACACTTTCATGTGTGAAACGCACCGACTTCGCATAAACCCAGATTTTTACCAGGCCTATTGTTTCCTTGTGCGATGGGCACTCTTTCAGGTGCAAAATGCATAGTTTTCAAAGATATTTTTGGTGCTTCTCAACACTTGGTTTCTCTTCTCATTCCTTTGGGCACCTAAAAACAAATCAAAAAGAAGTAAAAAGTAAAGTATAACATAAAATAAAGTTTTTCAAACGATGGGTTTCCTCCCATCAATCGCACAATTTAATATCGCGGCGTGATGCAAGTCATGTCACCATTTGGATCTCCACTTGAAATATTTGAACCTTCAACCCAAACTTGAATCAAACTTCTGGTGATAATCACGGGGTGAAAGTGTGAACATGAGAAGGCAATTTCTTAGTTTCACATTTTGCACTTTTTCGCCTTCAATTGAGGAAGGTCATTTTGCCTTCTTTCAATGACAAACTTAAAATCGGATAAAACTCGATCCATCCTCCTCCCAAGGTTTTCCAAAAGCTCGATTACTTTGACTTTCATCCATTCAACTAAACTTAATAAGGTTGAAAAGTGGTTGGAGTAAAATTTAGGAGTCTCCACTCTCAAGTGTGCTTCATTCATAACATCCTCACTTTCGAATGAACTAGAGTCTTTCAAGATGAACCATTGGATTTTGCATTGCAACTCTAGTATCATTCATTTGATTCTGGAATCATAATTCATGTGTGGGGTAGTTGTTTTCCATAACTCCTTCAATTCATGAGCATCCCTTGTGTCCTCCTCTTCAATAGGGAACAACTTAACACTACTACCCACAATTGTGCACGTCTCAACACAAGCATTCACGTCGGTGTTCAAATTATGGATAGCAATTTTAAGTGACAATTCTTTTTGACTTCTCTTCGCATGCCTTTTTAACAAAACCTCAAACATTGGGAGTATCCTTTCACGTTGTTCCCCATAGGCCTCTAGTTGGTGAGCTCGATTTAGCATCCATTTTTGGCTCATAACTTCACCTAATATAAATTCCTTTTCTTGTTAGGGTTCAAGAACTACCGGTACAAACTCACTCTTGGGTGATTACATATTTCATAAATCTTCATCGTCATCCCCAAAGTGAATTCGATTGAGATCAATGGGCTTGGAGGGTTTTCTTTATCAATTTGACCAAGAGGAGTAGACAATTCCGCCATGGATTGCATGGCACAGTTTCTCTCCTCTTTTTCTTTAGCCCTCTCATCCACAAAGCCTTTCTTTATGGACTGCACACCCTCCTCTAAGCTATCTTGCTTGGCCAAGAGAGTTTGGATCATGGCACACATTCCTTCTTCACTTGCTAAGTCATGGTTCCTATTAAGATCACAAGCACCACTAGCAATATTGTTAGCATAAGAGGGGGAAGGAGGACGGTCATTATTAGGGCATTCGCTCTAATATCTGTCATGACCACCACACAAATAGCAATTGAGCCCATCATAGGAGCGAGAAGGTGAATACCTACCCCTCCTAGGGCCAATTCTACACCTTTGCCCAAGGTGGGGTCCTCTATAATAATAACAATAGTCGAGAATATAAACTGGGATATAGCCATCAACATTTCTAACATTCTGAGATGCCATAGAACCAACTAACAAAATAAAACTACACAAAATTAAAACAAATATTCACAAATTTGAACTAGAGTAAGTAAATTTGAATTCTAAACTAACTTAATACGCCAAATTATTCCGCGACAATGGCGCTATTTTTTATAACGCTCAAGTGTACTCTCTAAGATGGAGGATAAGCGATCATTAAGAAAAATACATTTATATTCCCAAGGGGATTTGGGGTCAATCCCACAGAGAATAATGTAATCGCAATTGAGCTAGTAAAGAATTCAATCAACTTATTGGAGTTCAAAGAGCAAAAAGGAAAGATAACGATAGGGGGGTTTTAAACTAGAAATAAAGTATAAAAGAAAATCAAATAAAAGATAGATATGATCAATGGCTTTTGACCTTGCTTTCACCAAGCAAGAACAATAAGGGAGAATTGGGAATGAGAATTTAATTCACAAGACTTCCACCCAATTAGCATATGAGTAGTCTTGGCTAAAGGTATACTTGATCGTCTTTCAACCAATCAAGCAACTATCCCCATGGGTTCTCTGGAATCACCACGAGTGAGCAATAACCAACAAATTAACTTGGGTAAGTTGGGCTATTTCTAACCCCAACTCTTAGATAGGAGTTTTTGGCAACCAAACTATCTCTAGCCTTGATCTAGAGTGGCCAAATCTCCACTATTAAACCTTCCCGAATTGAGGAACTCCTCTTTCAAGCAAGAACACAATTAGAAATCTAAGTCAATATTTGCAACCATCAACTATAAAATTCAAGCATGGAAGATTTAATAGACCCATATAATTAATCAAGAGAAAGTACAAGATAAAAATTAAATACCCAAATTTAGTATTTTCTCTAATACAAAACCCAAATCTCAATTTAACAATTACACCTACAAATTATCAATTAAGAACAAGAGTAGGAGAATGGAATTTAAGAATTTTACAAAAACAATAATCCAAATCTTCACTCCTATGGTGTAAGGTGATGAACTTGCTTTCCAAGCTTGCCAAGAGTTGTGAAATTTTCCAAAGATCCTTTCCCAAACGGCTGGAAAGTGTTTTTATATGAATTGGGGTTTCCAAAAGTGGGAATTTCCAAATTTATCTTGCAGCTGATGACATCTTCATCGTACTCGTGTGCATGTGCCTCGTGATTGTGAGGTTCTATAACTTCTTTCCACGCAATCGTGTGACCTATATCTCGCAGTCGCATGGCTTTAACTTCTTCCTCCACGCGGTCGCATGTCTTCACTCTCGCAGTTTCATGGTATTATTTTCCTTTGCATCACGGTTGTGTGAACTTTCTCTCGCAGTCGTGATGAGCAACTTGATGTTAGTGGTCAGCAGTCTATCTCGACTTGTTTTCACTCAAATCTTTCCCGAACATTTCTAAACACAAGAACCTATAAAATAGAAGTAATCCATGTCAATTTCACTATTTATCCACTTTATACTAGCAAAAGCATAATATTAAAAGCTAAATAAATAGGTAGAATACCAACTTATCACCACCAAACTCTAGAGATTCAAACCCTTGGTAAACACTTCAACTGCCCAGTCGTCAAGCACCATCAGCAACTGCATCCTTTCCTTCTGGAATCTGGCCATGAATTCTCAAAGCAATTTTTTGTCTCCTTGCTCTATCTTGACAATGTCTCCTCTCCGAGGTTGCACTTTCTTTTCCCCAGCGTGCTCCTTGATAAAGTTATCTGCCAATATGTTACAGAAATCAATCAAATTTTTAGGGATAAGGGAGTACTAAACTAGCGCTCCTCCAGAAAGGGTTTCCCCAAACTTCTTTAGCATCACAAACTCTGTTTATTCTTTGGTTAGGTTGTTTCAATTTATGGTAGTAGTGAAGAACAATATATGTTCATGTGGATCTTTGTTCCTTTCATATTTGGGAATATCGGTCATCTTGAACCTTTTGGGGATCAGTTGAGTTATTGCACTGTCCATATAGGGTACCTTCACAAAGCTTTTTGAATTCGGCCTTTAATAACTGGCGAAACCCCTAGGATGTGGTTCATTCAGGTGTTCATCTCCAAATAATAAGAGTTCATCTCCTTCCTCACTATTTTTACTATTGTTGTCAGGATCTCGGGTTCCGTATTAGTATCTCTTATCACTCTCTCTTTAGAGCAGTCATCCTTCTCCAAGTCATCTTCACTACTCAATGTTCTGCGTTGATTTCCTCTAGAAGCATTGGAAGTGTTTTGAGCCAAGTTGCTTTCTTGTTTACCTATTTTCTTTTCTTGTGCCTCCACTTGCTTCATCATATCAGTTCCTTATGTGCTTCATTAAAACATCATAGAATCTCTTTGAGGTTCTCCAAACTAATTGTAGTGCCTACTCCATCATTTTATGTGTCATCCAGAGAGAAAGGCCCGTGGTTCCTCTTTTGTGTATTCATGTTCATCAAATCCATGCCAATGCATTGTTCCCCATCACTTTGGAGAGGTTCTTTATCACCGGCCAGCATTCTTCTCGCTTCCCTGGCTGCATTATCATCGCCGAGATTTCATGTAACCTATTCATCGGCGTTTGCAATTCTGAGTTACCTCCAAAGCATGGATAGTCAAGATAGTAAGATAAACAAAGTCAAATCTACACACAACTACTCTGACCCCATGGTGGGCACCGAATTGTTTACCCTAAATTGATACAGTTTAATTTATATGAGATCAAGAGCACACGTGTTAAAGTAAACTCTAATTTAGGTTCGTTTACCAACAAACTAATTATCTATTTAGTAAGTAAAGTAAAGAAATGTAGAAACAACATGTAATAACGAAAAATAAGTATAGATGTAAGAAATAATCTCTTGATGTCATCTCTCGAGAGTTGGGGATCTTCCTCAGATAGTAATACCAAAGCAAGTGAACAAAGGAAGTGATTTCCTTATGAACAAGTAAAAAGAGTATATTGTATTGCTTGAGAATCAGAATTTCTTATAAAAAAATAAGAACTGACTATTTATAGGCTATAGTAGGAGGGCTTCAGCCAATAAGAAAGATCTATCTAGCCTTATAGTACTACAACCAATGGAATTGCTCCAAGTGTTAGACCCGTTGATGGTGCCAACTGATATCCTCTACAGAGGTTAGACTGGTGCATTGCGTGTCCGCACACCTGACATACCTAACACCATTGTTCCCCTGTCTGTTTCTTTCTTCTAAGTCATCTAGGGGAGATAAGATCGTTGGACAATGTTCCATCACAGATATATATCCTTCGAAGAAACCTTTGTTGAATAGCTCGACTTTGACAAATCATCTTTTGAGGATCCACATACCCATTAGACCCCAAGAAGACCCTTCGTTCTACCACGTGCCCCTCAAGGGTCTACACCTAATACATTCTTATCCAGAACTTCAACTAACCTTAGACATGTCATATAACATAGTATCATATTGTGAAACTTTTAACGTTAGCATTATACGAATATTTTCATAATATTTTTTTAATTAACTTTTTGGATCTCATAGATGCTTCCAACTTGTATCTTTATATCACGGGAAAGTTTAAGCTACTAAATATATAGTCTTTAATTTCTCTTAGAAAAAATTAGATAAAGCTTATATTGATCGAAAGTTGGATCTATATTGGATCTTACCTGAATCTCCCCATCTATCCTTCTTACTTTACTAAAAACAGCTCATAAAGAGACGGATAGAAAAGCAACGGACAGCGTCACTCCCGAAAAGCAACAGAAAAAGCGATGTTGTCCGTCTCTTTTTTAATTTTTTTATAATTTATAATTATTTTTTTTCAAAAGCGACGGACAACGTCTCTTTTTTCGTCGCTTTTTTCCGCTGATTTTTATGCCAAAATTATTTATAAATAATTAATATTTATATTTTAATAAAAGCGACGGACAGCGTCATAATTATTAAAAAAAATTAAAAAATAACGACGGTGTCCGTCGCTATATTTTAAATTTTAATTTATTTATTTTTTTAAAGAAAAGCGACGGACAACGTCGCTTTTTAGTTAAATTTTAGTCAACTCATTCTAAAAAAAACGACGGACAAAGCGACGTTGTCCATCGCTTTTTAACAATTATATTAACCCAGATCGGGTCTTCTTCTCCATTTCCCTCTTCTTCTCTTCTCTCCTAATTCTCTCCTCCTCCATAGCGATTCTTCCGCCGCCGCTTCCATTTTCAAGCACCGTCACTGTCGCCTCCTCCATCTTCCTCCATCGCCACCACCTCCTTCTCCATATTCCTCCATTGTCGCCGTTGTTTTCCACCAATGTAGAGGTTAGGGTTTAAATTTTAAATTTTTTTCAATTACTTTAATTGTTAGTTCATATCTTAGTTTATTGGATTAATTTTGACTAAATTATGAATATTATTATGAACATTTTTAGTTTGTGAACATGAATTTGATTCTAGGTTGAATTTGACAACTTTAATTTTAGAATTTGTGTATTTGATTTTAGATTGAATATATGAACTTGAATTTGTGAATTTGTGAACTTGAATGTGATTTTAGGTTGAGTTTGGAAACTTTGAAGTTGAATTAGGTTCTTAAATTTGTGAACTTGAATTTGATTTAGTTTGAATTTGGGAACTTTGAACTTGAATTAGGTTCTTGAATTTGGAATTAGGTTCTTGAATTAGGTACTTGAATTTAGAATTAGGTTCTTGAATTAGATTATTAACTTGAATTTGAGAACTTTGAATTTGAAATAGGTTCTTGAATTAGTTTTGGGTTTAGTTTTTATACTCTTGAATTAGTTTTCAACTTTAGGTTCTTTTTTGTGAACCTTGAATAATGCTTGTTAGTTTAGGATAGCCTTGTGAACCTTACAAGTTTTGGCTAGTCTTATGAGTTATGTGAATATTTGTATGTAAGTGTTATTGTTAAGAAGATGAGAAACTTTGAATTAGGTACTTGAATTTGGAATTAGGTTCTTGAATTAGATTATTAACTTGAATTTGAGAACTTTGAATTTGAAATAGGTTCTTGAATTAGTTTTGGATTTTGTTTTAGAATGTTGAATTAGTTTTCAACTTTAACTTCTTGAATTAGGTTCTTGAAGGTGATTTTTTTTAAGTTAAGTTTATTAGTTTATATTGTTAGTTTTGGGTTATAATCTTAAAATATTAGTTTTTAACTTTAGGTTCCTTTTTGAACTTGAATTATATAGGCTTTTGAATTTGGATTAGGATTTGGAACTTGAATTTAGAATTAGGTTCTTGAATTAGGTACTTGAATTTGAAATTAGGATTTGGAACTTGAATTTGGTATTAGGTTCTTGAATTAGATTATAACTTGAATTTGGGAACTTTGAATTTGAAATAGGTTTTTGAATTAGTTTTGGGTTTAGTTTTTATACTTTTGAATTAGTTTTCAACTTTAGGTTCTTTTTTGTGAACCTTGAATAATGCTTGTTAGTTTAGGATAGTCTTGTGAACCTTAATTAGCTTAGGTTAGTCTTGTGAGTTATGAGAATATTTGTATGTAAGTGTTATTGTTAAGAAAATGAGGAACTTTGAATTAGGTACTTGAATTTGGAACTTGAATTTGGAATTAGTTTCTTGAATTAGGTACTTGAATTTGGAATTAGGATTTGAAACCTGAATTTGGAATTAGGTTCTTGAATTAGATTATAACTTGAATTTGGGAACTTTGAAATTGAAACAGGTTTTTGAATTAGTTTTGGGTTTAGTTTTTATACTTTTGAATTAGTTTTCAACTTTAGGTTTTTTTTGTGAACCTTGAATAATGTTTGTTAGCATAGGATAGTCTTGTGAACCTTAATTAGTTTAGGTTAGTTTTGTAAGTTATGTGAATATTTGTATGTAAGTGTTATTGTTAAGAAAATGAGGAACTTTGAATTAGGTACTTGAATTTGGAATTAGGATTTGGAACTTCAATTTGGAATTAGTTTCTTGAATTAGTTACTTGAATTAGTTACTTGAATTAGTTACTTGAATTAGGTACTTGAATTTGGAATTAGGTTCTTGAATTAGATTATAACTTGAATTTGGGAACTTTGAATTTGAAATATGTTTTTAAATTAGTTTTGGGTTTAGTTTTTATACTCTTGAATTAGTTTTGAACTTTAGGTTCTTTTTTGTGAACCTTGAATAATGCTTGTTAGTTTAGGATAGTCTTGTGAACCTTTATTAGTTTAAGTTAGTCTTATGAGCTATGTGAATATTTGTATGTAAGTATTATTGTTAAGAAAATGAGGAACTTTGAATAAGGTACTTTAATTTGGAATTAGGATTTGGAACTTGAATTTGGAAATTAGGTTTTTGAATCAGGTACTTGAATTTGGAATTAGGATTTGGAACTTGAATTTGAAATTAGGTTCTTGAATTAGATTATAACTTGAATTTTGGGAACTTTGAATTTGAAATAGGTTTTTGAATTAGTTTTGGGTTTAGTTTTTATACTCTTGAATTAGTTTTCAACTTTAGGTTCTTTTTTGTGAACCTTGAATAATGCTTGTTAGCATAGGATAGTCTTGTGAACCTTAATTAGTTTAGGTTAGTCTTGTGAGTTATGTGAATATTTGTATGTAAGTGTTATTGTTAAAAAAAATGAGGAACTTTGAATTAGGTACTTAAATTTGGAATTAGGATTTGGAACTTGATTTTGGAATTAGGTTCTTGAATTAGATTATTAACTTGAATTAGGTTTTTGAATCTTAGTTTTTTTAAGTAAGCTATTTTAAGTTAAGTTTGTTAGTTTATATTATTAGTTTGGGTTAAGAAGTTTTCAACTTTAGGTTCTTTTTTGAACTTGAATTATATAGATTCTTGAATTAGCTAGGTACTTGAGTTTGAAATTAGGTTCTTGAATTAGATTATTAACTTGAATTTGGTAACTTTGAATTTGAAATAGGTTCTTGAATTAGTTTTCGGTTTTGTTTTAGAATGTTGAATTAGTTTTCAACTTTAACTTCTTGAATTAGGTTCTTGAATCTTAGTTTCTTTAAGTTAAACTTTTTAAAGTTAAGTTTGTTAGTTTAAATTGTTAGTCTTGGGTTAAGAAGTTTTCAACTTTAGGTTATTTTTTTAACTTGAATTATATAGGTTCTTGAATTAGCTAGGTACTTGAATTTGGAATTAGGTTCTTGAATAAGTTTATTAACTTGAATTTGAGAACTTTAAATTTGAAGTAGGTTCTTGAATTAGTTTTGGATTTTGTTTTAGAATGTTGAATTAGTTTTCAACTTTAACTTCTTGAATTAGGTTCTTGAATCTTAGTTTTTTTAAGTTAAACTTTTTTAAATTAGGTTTGTTAGTTTAAATTGTTAGTTTTGGGTTAAGAAGTTTTCGACTTTAGGTTCTTTTTTAAACTTGAATTATATAGGTTCTTGAGTTAGATACTTGAATTATATAGGTTCTTTTTTAAGTTCAGTGTTAGTTTATTACATTAATGTTAATTTGTGAACCTTGAATAGCTTGCTAGTTTAGGTTAGTCTTTGTTAACCTTAGTTTAGGTTAATGTTTGCTATCATTTCCCTATACTTTTTGATATTTTGACATATTTTGATACTTTTTTTAAGTTATTGAATACTTTATAGGTCCTTTTGGTGGAAATATTATGTGTTTAGTGATATTATTACTTCGTATTTAGTTTCTTGTTATGATTGAATCTTATTATGAATGTTGTGGCAGCAATTAGTGCTAATCATTTGGGTTGTTTTGAATTAGTTTTATAAATGACAGGTGGTGCAAATTGAAAATGTAGATTTTTGCAGCTAGAAAAAATGCAGAAAAGCGACGGACAGGGTCTCTTTTGCCCGTCACTTTTTTGGAAAAAATTTACTCGAAAAAGTGACGCTGCCCATCGCTTTGTTCTTCAAGTTCAAGAACAAAGTGAAGAACAGCGTCGTTTTTCTAGAAAAAAAAAAAGCTCATCATTTTTTAGTTTGCGATGCTATCCGTCGCTTTTGGAAAAGCGACTGGCCACTTTCCCACGGAAGAGAGTATGTCGCTTTTCCGTCGCTTTTGGCCAAAAAAGCGACAGACAGCGTCCCTTTTGGCCGTCTCTTTTTAGCCTTTTTTTAATAGTGTGAGGAGGAGTTTGGTACCAAGTACCATCTCTCTTTGCATGTGAGAAAGGCGGCGGATTCCACATGTAACACTTTGTTTGGATGGTTGTTACCCATGGTATTGTATTGTATCGTTGTTTGTTTTGATTGTTACTTAAAACATATTGTATAGTATGATTTGAATCCATTGTTAGGTAATCATGAAAAGTCCATTTTATGTAACCATCAATCTAGCTGTATCACATCGTTACCTTTTTTTTTCTAATTTTACCTTTATTTATTATTTAATAATTCTATTTTAGCCTTTATCATACCTTTTTATAGTAGCACTACCCCGTATCCTACTTTTCTAGTAGGTTTATTTTTCAAATTATTGGTGTGTGAGATTATGTAATGACGAAAAATGATACAATCTATTCAAATGTTATATTTATTAAAATAATACAATACGATACAATACAATAGTCTACATTATGAAACAATACGATGCATTCATGGTCAAAACGTTTTGAATCTTATTTTAAAATAAGTGTTATCTTAGTACAATTTATACTATATATTAAGAAATCAATAAATATAATGTAGTTTATTAGATTATTCTTATTGAATAAATATCTTTTGAAAATTGAACACTATTAAGTAAATAGAGATTATATAGTGAAAAAGAGAATAATATACATCAAAGTGTAAATAAGAATAATTTAGTTAAATTACTTGTTTAATTAATATTTTTTAATGGACATGCAACTAAAAAATATAACAAGTAAAATGAAAGGGAGGGAGTATTAACTAAGGGATCAACTAACCTAGACACTGATTCCTCGTAATATTTATAGTGATCATGAGTTCGTAATAATAGGTTATTGATATTGAGTAAAGTTGGCATTTGATGTCAATTCTAAAATCAGTTTCCTAAAATCAAATCATTATTGCACCTAGCAAATAATGCAAATTACCAGCAAAAAATAGACTAACTGTTTATTGTCTCTTAATACGTCAAGTTGTCAACAAAATCTTGAATTTTTCAGTCAGGTTCATTCCTTTTGCCTTGAACAATAAAAGTTGAAATTTCTGTCGTTAGCCATTAAAAGTATTTTCATATGACATAGAATTCTAAGATGAGTTTTAGTAAACAAAAGCATGATCAAAAAGGGTTAAGTAGTAAGGAAAGATAATTCTAAAGTCTATCTTATAATTAAAATGAATCTAAAGCAAACAACTCATCAATTTAAATCAATTACGTCCTAGATGTTGTTAGCATTATGTACTATATTATTAGGAAATTCAACACTTGTAGTCACAACCTAGCGGAGTTTGCTAGTGAATGGTGTTTCACATATGGAAGGATAAAGTTCCACATAGCTTGTAAATGAGGCAGCTATCTTCTTTGTAAATTCAAATGAATACTTTTTACTTTTCCAGGGGAAAAAAAGTTGACCAATATCATGGAAGCTGCATAAATATCCCTCTGGATCCCTCCCACTTTTTTGGCTCATTAATCAGAAAAATAAGAATTTATAAAGAAAAGAAAAAAAAACAATGCACAAAAGCCGTCCAGTACTCTTATTTTAGAATGAGGGAAATAACTGCTCTTAGGCAGCTTTGCTTCTGCAGTGCAATGGTCCTTTTGGCTTCATTAATTATCACCATCTACTGCACTCTCTTACACTGATTGTAGTAGCTAAAGTTAGAAGAAAACATTTATTTAGGGTTCCACTCATGATTCACTGTTCAAGCCCTTACTACTATATATGGCCACAAAATACTTGATCATTCTTGTATTCACGCAGCAAATTAATTTCTGTTTAGGCACAAAAAAAAATTGGTCTCTCAAAACTCATGACTAACGTGATGACTTGCTCATTCTCTTCTTTTTCATGTATTGTTTTAGTGATTGCATTTTCTGCCATCTCACCTGAAGCTGAAGCTCGAGCCTTTTTTGTGTTTGGCGATTCACTAGTGGATAATGGTAACAACAACTACTTAGTTACAAGTGCCAGGGCAGATTCTCCTCCTTATGGCATTGACTACCCTACTCGCCGCCCCACTGGTCGCTTCTCCAATGGCCTCAACATACCTGATATCATAAGTATGAACATTGTTTTTTCTACTTTCTTTTCTTTCTTCTTGTTGCTTAATTACTACTCCCTCTATCTCAATTTATGTGTCACACTTTCTTTTATAGTCCGTCCCAAAAAGAATATCACATTTCTATAATTAAAAATAATTTAACTTTAAAATTTCTCTTTTACCCTGAATGAAATGAGTTATGGTCACACAAATGGACAAAGAAGTGTTCTAACCACAAATTTCAAAAGTATTCTTTATTTTCTTAAATTTTGTGTCAAGTTAAACGATGTCAACTGTCAAGGAACAGATGGAGTAGCTAGTAACTCATTTTTCTTAAACACTTGTGCCAAGTATTTAAGTTACGGAGAAGGGTCAAACATACCTTTGTACTATTAGAAATGGCTTAAATATACCCTTCGCTATACTTTGGGTCCTAATATACCATTTTCGTTATACTTTGGGTCCAAATATACCCTTGTACTATGATAAATAGTTTAATTATACCCCTCGTTATACTTTCAATCCAAATATACCCCTCCCATTATATTTTCGATTCAAATATACCACTCATTATACTTTTATGCTGATTTAACCCTCCCCCCTCCCCCCCCCCTCCCCCTCCCCCCCCCCCCCCCCCCCTTTTTTTTTATAAAGGCGATATACCCTTCTTCTTTTTTTACCAACGGACACGTGATGAGCTTTAAAATAATAATAATTCATCACCAAATATAAATATATGCACGATTCACATTAAAAACTCGCCTATTTAATCCATCTCCGGTCTACTCCTTTGATTCATACAAAAATAATACACATATTCACAATTTATACCCCTGTCATCTAAATATTTTCTTGGCGTCACAACGAATAAACTTCTTTACAGGAAAATTTTAAAGTTTCGATATATAAGAAAAATTATTTTCTCTCCGCCATCATCTTTTGGTCTAATATCAGATGTTAAAACTTATACTTGAAATAATCAGCTAAGCAAGATTATCATATATAAATGCAGGAAAAAAAATTCCTATATCTGATAAATGGATCATTAATGTCAACGGGAATGTATTCGAAAATAGGTTGAGCAAAGACTTTAAAGAGTTAGCGAATCATTAAAAAAGAGAAGAAAAAAAATAGAAGACTACAAGAAAAGAAAAGAACTTAAATGGAGGGAATTGAGATGGTTTAAATGGGTGAGTGTTAAAAATAAGGGTAAATCAACACAAAAGTTTAATGAGAGGAGTATATTTGGACCCAAAATATATCGGGAGGGATATATTTAGACTGAAAATATAACGAGGGGTATATTTAAACTATTTCTAATAATACGGGAGTATATTTAAACCCAAAATATAACAAAAACGGTATATTTATAATAGCATGTCAGATTTATTTTTTACGGAGTTTAAGTTTACACGCTGATAGTGTAATAGTTCTTTACACTATCAGACAATTTAACCAGTTATCACTTTTATTTAATTTTACTTTACTACATAAGTTAATTTGATATGAAGAGGTACACGTTGATGTTAGGTCAAGTAAACTTGCTGTGTAAAAAAAAAAAGTTGTCGGAACACAAAACATAAATTATTTCTTAAAATTATCATTTAGTACTCCTTTTGTTTCAATTTGTGTAGCGATGTTTGATTCAATATGAAGTTTTATAAGAAAAATATATATATTTCAAACTTGTAACCTTAGAGCTGCAATGACATTTATGTGGCTGTAAAATGATGCAATTAAAAATTTAAAATCAAATTATTTCTAAATGTATAAAATGTCTCATCGTCTTTTCGAGCGTACTAATTTGGAATTAGTAGCACATGAAATGAAAGAAAAAGAGTACAGTAATATTTTATCATAAATATGCTAAACAATGTGTTGTTTTTTTAAGGTGAGCAATTGGGTATGGAGCCAACATTGCCATATTTGGCTCCTGAGCTCACAGGAGATAGGCTTCTCGTTGGGGCAAACTTTGCTTCTGCTGGAGTTGGAATCCTTAATGACACTGGCATCCAGTTTGTATCTGCAATTAAAGCCTATAGATTTGAACTCATATTTTTCATTCTTCCCTTCTACTGTTATTTAACTCCATTAATTTGGAATAAACTACAAGTAGTTTAATTTGTTGACTGTTTTAAGTAGTTTAATTTGTTGACTGTTTTGTTCCAAGTGCAACATTAAGTGCAACATTATCTAATTCCTATTTCTCGTCAAAACTTAAATGATGGATTCTTAAATTATTGGATATTATGCACATAGCACTAGAAAGATTTTGGTCATGTCTACGATATACTTATTATATTTATTGGCAGTAAAACGAAATACATGGAGTACTATTTAAAGCTCTGTCATTTAGTATGTCAAAAAATATTTAAAAAACACTTATACTATACAGTGCCAATTTATAATTAAATTGGATTGTATGACATTTTCAGTTGAATATAATCAGAATTGGTCAACAATTGGAGTACTTTGAACAATATCAAAGGAGGGTAAGTGGTCTAATTGGAGCAGAAGAAACAGAGCAGCTTGTGAACAGCGCCCACGAAGGGTGTCATGAGGTTTGGTAAGAAAGGGAAACTCAGTCCCCGCTGTGTAGGCCCCAACAGGATTTTGAGGAGAGTTGGTAGTATGGCTTATGAGTTGGAGTTGCCAATGGATTTAGAAACGGTTCATCCAGTTTTCTATGTTTCCTTGTTGAAGAAGTGTGTTGGTGATCCAACTTTGATTGTTCCTTTGGAAGATGTGAATATGAAGGGTAGCCTTACATATGAGGAAGTTCCCGTGGAGATTCTTGATCATCAGATTCGGAGGTTGAGGAACAAAAAAGTCACTTCGATGAAGGTCCTTTGGAGAAATTAGCTAGTTAAGGGAGCTACTTGGGAAGCAGAAGCAGCCATGAAAGCCAAGTACCCTCACCTCTTTCCTTCCGATTCAGTTTTAGTTTGAGGTAATAGTTTCTTCCTTAGTTTATCCCTCCAATTCTAATCCAGCATCTTCTCTCATGATCCTAGCATGCATTCATGTTTTCAGAAATGTCAGGAATTAGTTTAAGTAAAAAGAAGGCAGAAATAATGAAAAATCAAATAGAATTCTTAGGTATACAAATAGATAAAAATGGAATAAAAATGCAAACGCATATAGTTCAGAAAATAATTAATTTAAATGAGACACTTGACACAAAAAAGAAGCTACAATCATTTTTAGAATTAGTTAACCAAGTAAGAGAATATATCCCTAAATTAGCAGAAAACTTAAAACCACTGCAGAAAAAATTAAAGAAAGATGTAGAATACCATTTTGACGAAAAAGATAAAATGCATATAAAAAAGATTAAAACTTTGTGTAAAAAACTACCAAAACTATATTTTCCAAATGAAAACAGGCAATTCACATACATCGTAGAAACTGATTCAGAGCATATAGGAGTTATTAGTAAAAAGATAAGAAAATTAAGAAGAAAATTAAAAAGCCTATACCCGGAATATAAACAACTCAGTATTACAAAAACTGATAATAACAAATTAAACAAATTAATTAATACCATATCTAAAATAGAATATAAATACATTAAATACTTAAAGAAACAATGACTAATAACAATAACAAACACATACAAAAGCTTAATGAAATGATTATAGTAAAAAGACAAGAAATAAAACATAGACAAAATAGACTAAACGCTAATATATTTGCAGGAGTTTGCCATAAATCCCTATTAGCACAAAAAAGAGTTATATTAGAATTACAATTACAAATAGACAGTCTAGAATATAAATACCAACATAATTTATAAATGAATAAAGAAGAATTCGCATTAGAAGAAAAAACATATGTAAATCCGGAAGGATTAAAGATAACAATAGTATTTTCTAATTTAGGAAGAAGATATAAAAAAATAGGAGATAATCTAAATTTAATGTTAGAAAAAGAAACGGTAAAATTAGAAGATAAATTAACCGCAATGGTTAGAATAACAAAAGAAAATGAAGAAATAGATAGGAAACGAGAAATTGAAAAAATACAACAACAAACAAAAGAAAAAATACAACGAATAGAAGAAGTAAAAAACACTAAAATAATAGAACTAGAAAAAGAATTAGAAGTGCTAAAACAATTATATGCAAGTAAGCAAAAAGAAAAAGAAAAACGTAGAGAAGAGGAACAAGAGTTAAAACTGACAAATGAAATAGAAAAATTTAAATTACAATTAGAAGAAGAACAAGACAATCTACCAAAAATAAGCATAGACGAAATAAGTGAAGAAAGTGATAATGATAATAATCTAGGAGAAAACTATTCGGAAACAAGTGAAACATATACCGAACTAATAGAAAAAACGGAAAAAGCAAAAATAAATCCAGAAATAAATACAGGAGATATGAGCACTGATGATAAACCAAGTACATCAGGAGTAAAGAATCCAAACCAATTAAATCCAAGCTACTATAGGACAGACTATAATTCATATGATAAAAATAAAACGTTATGGGAAAAAAGGCCGAATAAGAAATGGACACCAAGGCAGATACCTGAACAAAATAATTTTTTAGATCTAGATTGTATAGTAGATATAAATAAAACAATTCAATTATGGACAGGATATATCTCAAAATAATTAATAGACAATAAAATATCGATAGCTGAAACACCAGGATATATAGAAAGAACACTCATAGGAACGGTAAAATTATGGTTACAAAATTTAACAAATGAAAGCCTAGAAACATTAAGAAGTGATAAAAAATATGATTGAACAGATGCCACAACAGCTACGGAAAATTATTTAAATATGAAATAGCAATAAGAAATGAATTTGGTAGTATGACGACGGAAATAGAAGAACAAAATAAAGAAAAAATTATAAACAGAAATTTAATGTCAAAATTAACAATATGTAATATGTGCTATCTAGATGAATATACTTGTGCATTTAAAGACTATTATTACAAAGGAACATATAATCCAGATGAAAGTAAAAAAATAAGAAAATTATATTTTACTAAATTACCAGAACCTTTTAGTTCAAAAGTAATAAAAAATTGGAATGAAGCAGAATTAGTAGATACCCTAGGAGCTCGAATAAAATTTTTACAAAATTGGTTTATGGAATTATGTGAAAAATACAAAGAAAATATTAAAATGGATAAAATATTAGTAAGAAATTTAGCATGTTGTAAAGATAGAACAGCACCCCAATTCGGATGCACAGATAAATATTATAAAAAACATAAGAAAATAAAAAGATATAGTAGTAAATATAAACCATATAAATCAAAATATAAGTATAAAAAACCAAGAAGAAGATATTATGTAAAAAATTACAAATATAAAAAATCATATAAAACAAAGAAAAAATTAACGGAATGTACTTGTTATAATTGTGGAAAACTAGGACACTTAGCTAAAGATTGCAAATTACCAAAAAATCCAAAGAAAAAATAAATTATTGAAATAATAATAGGAGATGATAAATATACACAAATAGAATATATAGATTATGAATTAGGGAGTGAAGACAGTATATATGAATTGTCAGAAAATGAATTATCAAAAAATGAAAGCAAAAATGATATAAATAATAATATAGAAGAATCGGAAGAAGAAAATTATGACTGAAAAAGATGTACGGATAATACAACAAGAAGAACACCAAGATGAACAATCCTCAGAACAAAAAATAATATTTGACACCAATATATTTGAACAAATAAAGGGAAAAGAATTAGATCTAAGCATAGATAAAATATTAGAGGTACCAACAATAAAAAATTGGTTTAAAAGATAAAAAGAAGAATATTATGTAATAAGCCAAAGAGAACATATAATAGATTGTAAATATATTAAAGGTAAAGCTAGAATACCAATCTTAAATAAAAAAGTACTAAATAAAGAAATACAAGAGATAAAAGCAAAAAATCCTATAAAATACGTACATTTAGGAGGAACAGAAATACTAATAAAAGCATGTTTTAGAGAAGGAATAGATACCCCTATAGAAATATACTTAGCGGATGATAGAATTATACAACCTATAGAAAAAAGTGTAATAAGTGCAGTAAAAGGTAATCTAATATACCAAAAATTTAAATTCATAATAAGTGCAAATTATTCAGTAGCAATAGATGATAAAAATATAGATAGATCATTAGTTTTATACTGAAAAATGTCGGGAATAGAACTAGCACCAGGAAGTAAGATATTTACGGCAAGATGTAAAAACTTATACATCCTTACAACAAAACATAAAATAACAGCTAGAAATAAAATAAATAGGATTAAAATAGAAAATCCGTTTGAAAGAATAGTATTAGTTATAGATAATAATGATACCCGGAATATAAACAACTCAGTATTACAAAAACTGATAATAACAAATTAAATAAATTAATTAATACCATATCTAAAATAAAATATAAATACATTAAATACTTAAAGAAACAATGACTAATAACAATAACAAACACAGACAAAAGCTTAAAGAAATGATTACAGAAAAAAGACAAGAATTAAAACATAGACAAAATAGACTAAACGCTAATATATTTGCAGGAGTTTGCCATAAATCCCTATTAGCACAAAGAAGAGTTATATTAGAATTACAATTACAAATAGACAGTCTAGAATATAAATACCAACATAATTTATAAATGAATAAAGAAGAATTCGCATTAGAAAAAAAACATATGTAAATCCGGAAGGATTAAAGATAACAATAGTATTTTCTAATTTAGGAAGAAGATATAAAAAAATAGGAGATAATCTAAATTTAATGTTAGAAAAAGAAACGGTAAAATTAGAAGATAAATTAACCGCAATGGTTAGAATAACAAAAGAAAATGAAGAAATAGATAGGAAACGAGAAATTGAAAAAATACAACAACAAACAAAAGAAAAAATACAACGAATAGAAGAAGTAAAAAACACTAAAATAATAGAACTAGAAAAAGAATTAGAAGTGCTAAAACAATTATATGCAAGTAAGCAAAAAGAAAAAGAAAAACGTAGAGAAGAGGAACAAGAGTTAAAACTGACAAATGAAATAGAAAAATTTAAATTACAATTAGAAGAAGAACAAGACAATCTACCAAAAATAAGCATAGACGAAATAAGTGAAGAAAGTGATAATGATAATGATCTAGGAGAAAACTATTCGGAAACAAGTGAAACATATACCGAACTAATAGAAAAAATGGAAAAAGCAAAAATAAATCCAGAAATAAATACAGGAGATATGAGCACTGATGATAAACCAAGTACATCAGGAGTAAAGAATTCAAAGCAATTAAATCCAAGCTACTATAGGACAGACTATAATTCATATGATAAAATAAAACGTTATGGGAAAAAAGGCTGAATAAGAAATGGACACCAAGGCAGATAACTGAACAAAATAATTTTTTAGATCTAGATTGTGTAGTAGATATAAATAAAACAATTCAATTATGGACAGGATATATCTCAAAACAATTAATAGACAATAAAATATCGATAGCTGAAACACCAGGATATATAGAAAGAACACTCATAGGAACGGTAAAATTATGGTTACAAAATTTAACAAATGAAAGTCTAGAAACATTAAGAAGTGATAAAAAATACGATGGAACAGATGCCACAACAGCTACGGAAATATTATTTAAATATGAAATAGCAATAAGAAATGAAATTTGGTAGTATGACGACGGAAATAGAAGAACAAAATAAAGAAAAAATTATAAACAGAAATTTAATGTCAAAATTAGCAATATGTAATATGTGCTATCTAGATGAATATACTTGTGCATTTAAAGACTATTATTACAAAGGAACATATAATCCGGATGAAAGTAAAGAAATAAGGAAATTATATTTTACTAAATTACCCGAACCATTTAGTTCAAAAATAATAAAAAATTGGAATGAAGCAGAATTAGTAGATACCCTAGGAGCTCGAATAAAATTTTTACAAAATTGGTTTATGGAATTATGTGAAAAATACAAAGAAAATATTAAAATGGATAAAATATTAGTAAGAAATTTAGCATGTTGTAAAGATAGAACAACACCCCAATTCGGATGCACAGATAAATATTATAAAAAACATAAGAAAATAAAAAGATATAGTAGTAAATATAAACCATATAAATCAAAATATAAGTATAAAAAACCAAGAAGAAGATATTATGTAAAAAATTACAAATATAAAAAACCATATAAAACAAAGAAAAAATTAACGGAATGTACTTGTTACAATTGTGGAAAACTAGGACTCTTAGCTAGAGATTGCAAATTACCAAAAAATCCAAAGAAAAAACAAATTATCGAAATAATAATAGGAGATGATAAATATACACAAATGGAATATATAGATTATGAATTAGAAAGTGAAG
This sequence comes from Jaltomata sinuosa, assembly GCA_003996215.1. Taxonomy (NCBI): domain Eukaryota; kingdom Viridiplantae; phylum Streptophyta; class Magnoliopsida; order Solanales; family Solanaceae; genus Jaltomata; species Jaltomata sinuosa. The sequence goes on from QJPP01001104.1 coordinate 313,617, forward strand.
ACAGTATATATGAATTATCAGAAAATGAATTATCAGAAAACGAAAACGAAAATGATATAAATAATAATATAGGAGAATCGAAAGAAGAAAATTATGACTGAGAAAGATATAAGGATAATACAACAAGAAGAACACCAAGATGAACAATCCTCAGAACAAAAAATAATATTTGACACCAACATATTTGTAAATACATTAAAGGTAAAGCTAGAATACCAATCTTAAATAAAAAAAGTACTAAATAAAGAAATACAAGATATAAAAGCAACAAATCCAATAAAATACGTACATTTAGGAGGAACAGAAATACTAATAAAAGCATGTTTTAGAGAAGGAATAGATACCCCTATAGAAATATACTTAGCGGATGATAGAATTATACAACCTATAGAAAAAAGTGTAATAAGTGCAGTAAAAGGTAATCTAATATACCAAAAATTTAAATTCATAATAAGTGCAAATTATTCAGTAGCAATAGATGATAAAAATATAGATAGATCATTAGTTTTATACTGGAAAATATCGGGAATAGAACTAGCACCAGGAAGTAAGATATTTACGGCAAGATGTAAAAACTTATATATCCTTACAACAAAACATAAAATAACAGCTAGAAATAAAATAAATAGAATTAAAATAGAAAATCCGTTCGAAAGAATAGTATCAGTTATAGATAATAATGATTATAGTTATGCAGAAATGAACATCGACGAAGACTTAGAAATAGTAAAGGAAAGAATTGAAACGTCAAAACGAACAAGTAATGAAATACCAGAAACATCATCAAGAATGAGTACATCAAGAAGGATAAATTATGTAACTCCACCAAAATTAATAGAAGAAATAAAACCATGTCATTACTACATAACATGATTAATGGACCAAAGGAAATATTTAATATTAATAAATACAGGACAACAAGAAAATTATATTGCAAGAGAATTAATACCAGAAAAAGAAATAATAACAATTGAACAACAATGTTCGGAATTACCAAAAGCATTAAGAAAAATTGAAGAAACAACTGAAAAAGAATTAATTATTGGAGGAATACCAATATTAATAAATTTCAAAATATATCAAGGAGATAAAAATATCACGCTAGGAGCAAAGTGGTTAGAAAAAGTTAAACCATATAACCTAGAAGATAAGCAATTAACAATAAGTTATGAAAATAAAAAGGTAGTAATCAAAAGAACCTTAATATGATAAAATAATAAGTTAACATAATAAATGACAAAAATATATATACTTGCCAAGATAATAGTAGAGGGATACTATAATAGATATTATACACCTATGATGGATACAGGAGCAGAAGCTAACATGTGTAAACATAATTGTCTACCAGAAGATAAATGGGAAGAATTGAAAACACCCTTAGTAGTAACGGGATTTAACAATGAAGGAAGTATGATAACACATAAAGCAAGGAATCTAAAAATACAAATATGGGATAAAATACTAACCATAGGAGAAATATATAGTTATGAATTTACAAATAAAGATATATTACTAGGAATGCCATTCTTAGATAAATTATTCCCACATACTATAACAAAGACACATTGGTGGTTTACTACCCCATGTGGACAAAGAGTAGGAGCAAAAAGAGTAAATAATAAATTAAGAAAAACAACACCATGGATCAAAGGAAGTGAGAAAATTACCCAAAAACTAGAAATTATAACACCAAGCAACCATAAAATAGAAATAATCATATTTTCTAAAAATAAGATAAAACTACTCCAAGATAAATTAGAACTACTATATAATGACAATCCCTTACAAGGATGGGAAAAACATAAAACAAAAATAAAAATTGAACTAATAGATGAAAATAGTATAATAATGCAAAAACCTTTAAAATACAATTTTACGGACCTAACAGAATTTAAAATGCATATACAAGAATTATTAGACAATAAATATATACAAGAAAGTAACAACAAACACACTAGTCCAGCATTTATAGTGAATAAACATAGTGAACAAAAACGAGGAAAAAGTAGAATGGTTATAGATTATAGAAATTTAAATGCAAAAACAAAAACATATAATTATCAATACCAAATAAAATACTAAAAATCAGACAAATACAAGGATATAACTATTTTAGTAAATTTGACTGCAAATCAGGATTTTACCATTTAAAACTAGAAGATGAATCTAAGAAACTAACAGCATTTACGGTACCACAAGGATTTTACGAATGGAATGTATTACCCTTTGGATATAAAAACGCACCAGGTAGATACCAACATTTTATGGACAACTACTTCAACCAATTAGAAAATTGCATAATATATATAGATGATATACTATTATATTCCAGGACAGAGGAAGAACATATAAAATTACTAGAAAAGTTTATACACATCATAGAAATATCAGGAATTAGTTTAAGTAAAAAGAAGGCAGAAATAATGAAAAATCAAATAGAATTCTTAGGTATACAAATAGATAAAAATGGAATAAAAATGCAAACGCATATAGTACAAAAAATAATTAATTTAAATGAGACACTTGACACAAAAAAGAAGCTACAATCATTTTTAGGATTAGTTAACCAAGTAAGAGAATATATCCCTAAATTAGCAGAAAACTTAAAACCACTGCAGAAAAAATTAAAGAAAGATGTAGAATACTATTTTGACGAAAAAGATAAAATGCATATAAAAAAGATTAAAAATTTGTGTAAAAAACTACCAAAACTATATTTTCCGGATGAAAAAAGGCAATTTACATACATAGTAGAAACTGATTCTAGTGATCACAGTTATGGAGGAATTCTCAAATATAGATATGATAATGAAGAAATTGAACATCATTGCAGATATTATTCGGGATCATACACGGAACCACAATTAAAATGGGAAATAAATAGAAAAGAACTATTTGGATTATATAAATGTTTGTTAGCATTTGAGCCATATATTGTTTATAACAAATTTATTGTAAGAACAGATAATACGCAAGTAAAGTGGTGGATAACGCGAAAAATACCAGACTCGGTGACAACGAAGGAAATAAGAAGGCTTGTATTAAATATACAAAATTTTACATTTACAATTGAGGTAATAAGGACTGACAAAAATGTTATTGCAGACTACCTATCAAGACAAAGGTACCCAAACTGAGCCAGAAGATAATACAATGGATAAGATACTCAAAGCCATTACTACACTTTGTACTAAAGTGGATAGTATGGATGAAGAGATAAAAAAGCTAAAGACTAATGAAGTTAATCTGAAGTCTAAGGCTAAAGATAGCAGTCCCCAGGAAGACTATAAACGTCCGGAGCTAGAAGGAGACGTTGGGAAACTCCGAAAAACCCAAAACAATTTATTTGCTAATAATGCAGGTACAAGTGCAGGTACAAGCGGACAACCTACAAAACCACAATACAAAAATACCAATTTAAATACAATGTTCACAAACCCATTTACTCAAAAAATACAAAGACCAGTTATGGTACCACCCCAAATAAATACATACGCAGCAAGTTTACACCAAGAGAAAAAGATATACAACCATTTGTCCCAAAACTACATACAAAACATATACAAAATCCAGACATATTTAAACCTAAACCCAAGATCAGTTACAACCATAGACTCAACCCAAGACTACATAACCCAAAAATTACAAGGATATAACAGACTTATTGCACAGCCAAAGACAAATTCGAACTTAGTCAAAACATGTTACCATTATGGACTACTCAGTATAGTATATACATATGACGGAGAAGAGCTACAAGGAATACCAGAAATACATAAAGCATTTCTAACCTACAAAAGAGTTACAAAAGGAAATTTATTCTATGTGAAATTCTATACAGCACCAGCAGAGATATTATATGACGAGATAAAACCAGTGATCCAAGTTGTAAAACTGGGATTGACAAAAAACATGATATTACCAGATGATATAATAATACAACCAGAAATACCTATGATAGAAATACCCAATTTTTATGCAAACAAGCGAATTATTGGAATTTCAACCATTATTCAAGAGCTAGCAGATAATTATTTAAATGGAAACACGATATGGAGCTACTACGCCAGAGATCAATTAATGATTTATTCAAATTCAAGAAATATAAGAGAAGCAGATATGGAAGAAGTCCAACAATGGATATTATCATTACTTAGACCAGAAGAGAAACCGACGACAAGAGCATTGAAGCACGAATTTATTTCTCAAAATCTATTAACAAGATACTGCACGGTAATTAGTCATAAATATCCAGATCATCGTTGTTCAAAATACAATGAAGGAGATATGACAGAGATACCAGATGTACAGCTGGAATGAAGATATGCGGAAAGGAATGCGGAAAGAAATGAAGATATGCGGAAAAAGACAAAGCAGAAAAAGAAGCCAAAAGGAAAAAGTAAAATTTGAAAAAATGTAAAGTTTTGTCTTCCATAAGTAGATAGATGTCCCTGTCAAGTAGATAGATGTCCCTGTCAGTCATTTAAGTTTCTGTACCGTATTGTAAAAAAGTCATAAAATAAGGGATAGATGTAAAAATAGGAACAGTATAATTTTTGTTTTAATATAAAAAGTCGTAAAGTAAATAATAAGAGTCATTCATGAACAGTAAAGGTCGTTCATGAAAGGTCATCTGTGAATAGTAAGAGTCATGTGTAAATAGTAAGAGTTGTTTTTTCCTTCTATAAAAGGATGTAAGAGGATGAAGGATCGGATCATCAGCGAAAAAATCCCTCACCTCTCAATTCCTCACTTGTAAACCCTCCATCTACATAAATAAAATATACCTTTTAAGTAAGCTATGGAATATCCAGAGGAGCTAAAAAATCAGGTATACTTATTCATAGTCATGTATAGCTAAACTTTTATATTCCTTATAATCTCTTTTATATCATAACTGTTTATCATGTTTTACTACTGTTATAAAGAACATCTTAAGAAAGCTTGCCATGGCTAAATATTGCTGAGAGTAGTTAAGCCCAGACTATGCCATCCTAAGGTCGAAACCGGTAGGCAAGGAGGCCGTTTAGGGGAGTAGACAGAGTTGAGGCGCTGTTAGGGTAAACGATTGAAGCAAGAAAAGCATGGTAGTGGCTAGAAGAGATTGTTCAAAATAACTTATTAAAAGATGATGAACTTTATGATAAACAAAGAGATTAGAGGGAATATGTTTAGTAAAAAACATGACAAGAATAAATATCAATTTAATGAGCAATAATACGTACCTAATAGATGATAATAATAATTATAAAATATTCATATTATATATCCTTAAGCAACTTAATAACGATGTTAGGAGAAAAATCTACGATATTTTAGTTACTTTTGAGATAACAGCAATAATGGAACAAAGATGGATAGAACTAATTATACTAGATGACATAGACGATTTAGATTTATATGAACTAGATTTATATTCGGATCAATAAAAGCATTTAATCAAAATATGAATACAGAATCATTTGAAAAATGGAGACACACCAAAGAACTAATAGATTTCCAAATATACCTAATAAGACAAAATTTAGATATTTATTTAGAAACAGGAGATACTGAATTTTTAAAATATATGAAAAATAATATAATAAACCTTCAAGAATCACATATAAAAAAGAAACAATTATATGAAGCAACTTTCTCATAAAAATAAAAATAACAGCAAATAATGGACTCAACTACAAAAATGGATGAATCTACCCACGACCTAAAAATAATAAGTAACCCCTCAAAATACCAAATATTCTTTAAAGATAAAATATTAAATCACTATCATTAAAACAGTTAATCTTAACAGAGATTTACAACAAATTATACTTGATAAAATCATTAATTCTACAGAAGATTTTTGGCCATACGAATTAGATACATATCCAAAGATAGACTCAAATTAAAAATAATGAATAAAAATACTTCCGCACACATACCGCGCACTGGCACTCCAAAAATGGTATCAGAGCATATAGGAGTTATTAGTAAGAAGATAAGAAAATCAAAAAGAAAATTAAAGAGCTTATACCCGGAGTATAAACAACTCAGTATTACAAAAACTGATAATGACAAATTAAATAAGTTAATTAATACCATATCTAAAATAGAATATAAATACATTAAATATTTAAAAAAAAAAATGACTAATAACAATAACAAACACAGACAAAAGCTTAATGAAATAATTATAGTAAAAAGACAAGAATTAAAACATAGACAAAATAGACTAAATACTAATATATTTGCAGGAGCTTGCAATAAATCCCTATTAGCACAAAGAAGAGTTATATTAGAATTACAATTACGAATAGACAGTCTAGAATATAAATACCAACATAATTTATAAATGAATAAAGAAGAATTCGCATTAGAAGAAAAAACATATGTAAATCCGGAAGGATTAAAGATAACAATAGTATTTTCTAATTTAGGAAGAAGATATAAAAAAATAGGAGATAATCTAAATTTAATGTTAGAAAAAGAAACGGTAAAATTAGAAGATAAATTAACCGCAATGGTTAGAATAACAAAAGAAAATGAAGAAATAGATAGGAAACGAGAAATTGAAAAAATACAACAACAAACAAAAGAAAAAATACAACGAATAGAAGAAGTAAAAAACACTAAAATAATAGAACTAGAAAAAGAATTAGAAGTGCTAAAACAATTATATGCAAGTAAGCAAAAAGAAAAAGAAAAACGTAGAGAAGAGGAACAAGAGTTAAAATTGACAAATGAAATAGAAAAATTTAAATTACAATTAGAAGAAGAACAAGACAATCTACCAAAAATAAGCGTAGATGAAATAAGTGAAGAAAGTGATAATGATAATGATCTAGGAGAAAACTATTCGGAAACAAGTGAAACATATACCGAACTAATAGAAAAAACGAAAAAGCAAAAATAAATCCAGAAATAAATACAGGAGATATGAGCACTGATGATAAACCAAGTACATCAGGAATAAAGAATCCAAAGCAATTAAATCCAAGCTACTATAGGACAGACTATAATTCATATGATAGAAATAAAACGTTATGGGAAAAAAGGCTGAATAAGAAATGGACACCAAGGCAGATAACTGAACAAAATAATTTTTTAGACCTAGATTGTGTAGTAGATATAAATAAAACGATTCAATTATGGATAGGATATATCTCAAAACAATTAATAGACAATAAAATATCGATAGCTGAAACACCAGGATATATAGAAAGAACACTCATAGGAACGGTAAAATTATGGTTACAAAATTTAACAAATGAAAGTCTAGAAACATTAAGAAGTGATAAAAACATACGATGGAACAGATGCCACAACAGCTACGGAAATATTATTTAAATATGAAATAGCAATAAGAAATGAATTTGGTAGTATGACGACGGAAATAGAAGAACAAAATAAAGAAAAAATTATAAACAGAAATTTAATGTCAAAATTAGCAATATGTAATATGTGCTATCTAGATGAATATACTTGTGCATTTAAAGACTATTATTACAAAGGAACATATAATCCAGATGAAAGTAAAGAAATAAGAAAATTATATTTTACTAAATTACCAGAACCTTTTAGTTCAAAAATAATAAAAAATTGGAATGAAGCAGAATTAGTAGATACCCTAGGAGCTCGAATAAATTTTTTACAAAATTGGTTTATGGAATTATGTGAAAAATACAAAGAAAATATTAAAATGGATAAAATATTAGTAAGAAATTTAGCATGTTGTAAAGATAGAACAGCACCCCAATTCGGATGCACAGATAAATATTATAAAAAAATAAGAAAATAAAAAGATATAGTAGTAAATATAAACCATATAAATCAAAATATAAGTATAAAAAACCAAGAAGAAGATATTATGTAAAAAATTACAAATATAAAAAACCATATAAAACAAAGAAAAAATTAACGGAATGTACTTGTTACAATTGTGGAAAACTAGGACACTTAGCTAGAGATTACAAATTACCAAAAAATCCAAAGAAAAAACAAATTACCGAAATAATAATAGGAGATGATAAATATACACAAATGGAATATATAGATTATGAATTAGAAAGTGAAGATAGTATATATGAATTATCAGAAAATGAATTATCAGAAAATGAAAACGAAAACGATATAAATAATAATATAGGAGAATCGGAAGAAAAAAATTATGACTGAGAAAGATATAAGGATAATACAACAAGAAGACAATCCTCAGAACAAAAAATAATATTTGACTCGTCTTATTCCCTTATTTGCTAGATAGTAGCCCATTACTAACTGTTCTGGGCTACGGAGATTGGTTCACCTACCGGGGGTTGTAGGTGCCATCATGACCGAGAAATTGGGTCGTGACAACTTGGTATCAGAGCCAAACTACATATATGGAGTGCAAATAAACCAAAAGAATATATACAGATGTCTCTGAATGGTAATAGAGTACATGAAGCAACAGATAAACTAAAGCTAAGCTCCGATCGCCAAGAGCTCACCCTCAGCCTGAAGTAGTCTTCAACAGATCTCCAAGCACGAATCACAGCGGTCTAACGGCAATAGCCCACGCTAGGATCTGCACCCAAAGATGCAGGGGGTAGGGGTGAGCACCAAATGCGAAGCATAAGGTACCCAGTAGGTATCATAGGCCGACTGGGCACATATAAGATAAAAGCGCAGTAATAGACAGAATAGAACCAAGTAGTCACAGAAATCAACGAAAGGTACACAGGAACTAGCCCAGAGGGAAATCAACAGAACCACATATGAGGCTAGTAAGCAGAATATACACACCATAGGCACAGGTGAAAGTAAGAAACAACGCACCTGTGGTCCTTGCAATAACAGTGTATACAAAATAAGTTTACGAAATGGACGGTATACCGGTAACCTCAAGTGTAAGAAGAAGAGAGAAAGAGTAATAATAGGCATGCTCAGAGACATGAATCAACTCAACTAATCATACCAATCTCATACTTATCCATTCGTACGAGATCATCGGCATCATGCGAAGATGAGCTTCCCACTCAAGCTAGGGGTTGAGGACGCCCTCGATCAGTGGCACCTGCTAGGGCTGCTAGAGTGGAGATAGAGCCTGAGCAGCATGTGGTTCAGGGGGCAGCCCAGGTACCACCAGCTCCAGCACCAGCTCCAGTGCCCACTTATGTGCCAGCTCCAGCCGCAGCTCCGTCTCCAGATATTCGGGGATTACTATTGCAGCTTTTGGGTGTGATTGGAGAGCGGCCTTCTGAGGTAGCGCAGACATCCGCTCAGGGGGCAGCCCTGGGTGCACAGAGCTTAGGAGCGATGTCGACTACTATGGCTCCCCGTGCGGATGTTATTCCAGTTCCATCTGTTGCACAGCCTCTTGCTCCTCGCCCAACTATGACAGAGTCAGAGCAGAAGGCGTTGGGTAGATTTTTGAGGTTAGCACCCCCGAGGTTTGCAGGTACTTTTGGACAGGATCCACATGACTTTATTACCACCTGTGAGGAGATGTTGCATCATCTGGGTTTGTTGGAGACTCACGGGGTTGGTTATACTACCTACCAGTTGGAGGGCCCAGCGAAGTTATGGTGGAGGGCTCAGGTTGCTTGTAGACCACTGTCGTCACCTCCTTTGACCTGGTCTGAGTTTTACGAGGCCTTTATGGCCAAGTTCCTACCCCAGAGTGATCGGGAGCATCGCAGGGAGCAGTTTACTCACCTTGTGCAGGGATCTACGACTATCTCAGAGTATGAGACCCATTTTCATTAGCTAGCACCGTTCGGAGCTATGATCATTCCTACCGAGACAGATAGGATTCGCAGATTTGTATGGGGTTTGAGGCCAGAGATCAGGCAGCCAGCTGAGATATTGATTGCCAGTGGTCGGTCATTCCAGGCTATTGTAGACTATGCCCGCACTGTGGAGGACTTACAGCGACATGATCAGGGTTCCAGAGATAAGAGGCCTCGGCATCAGGGTGTCTACAGTGGTTCCAGATATGGTGGTAGAGGTCCTGGCCATTGGAGCCGGAGTTTTCAGCCACAGCAGTACCAGGGTCAGTCCAGCCGACCGGTTCAGGCTTCCCTTCAGACTTTCGGTAGTACCCAGTTCGAGCAGGGTCAGGGCAGCCATCAGGGCTATAGCGACCAGTCTTCGAGGGGTACAGTTTCTGGGGCATCAGGTCGTGGTGGTCATTCGGGATTTGCGGGTTCATCTCGACTGAGTAGGCCGTCAGGGGCTTGTTTTACTTGTGGTGCGATAGGTCACTTTGCTAGAGATTGCCCTCAGCAGGGTACAATCCAGTTGGCCGAGCCTTTACGGGTAGTTCAGCTCCCGGCTAGAGGGGGTGGTCGTCAGAGTAGAGGTGGTGCGCCACGTGGCAGAGCAGGTCGTAGGGATGGCGGTCGGGCAGGTGGAGGTCTTCGTCAGTTTTACGCGGTCCCTAGGAGACTAGAGGCAGAGGCCTCAGATGCTGTGATTACAGGTATGATTTCTGTGTGCCATCAGTCTGCTATGGCTTTATTTGATCCTGGATCCACTTGTTCATATGTATCTGCCTACTTTGTGCCTTGTTTGGGGTTGGCTAGTGAGCCATTATCTGTTCCTGTTTCTGTTTCGACCCCAGTAGGAGATTCTTTAGTAGTGGATCGGATTGTGAGATCATGTATGTTATCTATTGGTGATTCAGAGACTTGGGGTGATTTGATGATTCTTGATATGCTAGATTTTGATGTGATACTGGGCATGGACTGGTTATCCCCTCACCGTGTGGTTTTGGATTGTTATGCCAAGACCATTACCATAGCTGTGCCCGGTGTATCCCCGGTTGTGTGGCAGGGTTCTGTTAGCCATGCACCATCTGGGATCATCTCTTGTCTTCGAGCTAGGAAGTTGATTTCCCGTGGGTGTTTAGCTTATCTAGCATATGTCCGAGATGTTAGTGCTGAACCCCACTTCCCCTGAGTCTGTTCCTGTGGTTAGAGACTTCCTCGATGTATTTCCTACCGACCTGCCAGGCCTTCCACCTGAGAGAGATATTGATTTCGCTATTGAGCTAGAGCCGGGCACTAGGCCTATTTCTATTTCTCCTTACCGTATGGCTCCTGCTGAGTTGAGGGAGCTTAAGGAGCAGCTCCAGGATCTATTAGCTAAGGGGTTTATTAGACCTAGTGTGTCACCGTGGGGTGCTCCTGTTCTCTTCGTGAAGAAGAAGGATGGGTCGATGCGCATGTGTATTGATTATCGGCAGCTGAATAGGGTAACAGTGAAGAATAGGTATCTGATGCCGAGGATTGATGATTTGTTTGACCAGCTTCAGGGTTCAGTCGTGTTTTCGAAGATTGATTTGAGGTCTGGCTACCATCAGTTGAGGATTAGGGCGGAGGACATCCCTAAGACAGCATTCAGGACACGTTATGGCCATTATGAGTTCCTGGTGATGTCTTGTGGGTTGACTAATGCCCCCGCAGCCTTTATGAACTTGATGCACAGGGTTCTTGGCCCGTATTTGGACTCATTTGCGATAGTTTTTATAGACGACATCTTGGTATACTCGCGTAGTAGAGATGAGCATGAACAACACTTGAGGGTTATACTCCAGACTTTGAGAGACCATCGTCTTTATGCCAAGTTCTCAAAGTGCGAGTTTTGGCTTGAGTCAGTTGTATTCCTAGGGCACATGGTGTCTAAGGATGGGATTAGGGTTGATCCGTAAAAGATTTCAGCGGTTTGTGAGTGGCCTAGACCTACTACTGTTACTGAAGTTCGCAGCTTTATTGGGTTAGCAGGTTACTACAGACGGTTCGTTGAGGGATTTTCTTCCATAGCAGCACCCTTGACTATGCTGACTAGGAAGGATGTCCCATTTCAGTGGTCGGATCGGTGTGAGGATAGCTTCCAGAGGCTTAAGGCCTTATTGACTTCAGCTCCAGTGTTGACTTTGCCGGTTGAAGGTCAGAGCTTCTCCGTGTATTGTGATGCTTCTGGGGTTGGTCTTGGTTGTGTGTTGATGCAGCTGGGTCGAGTAATAGCATATGCGTCGAGGCAGCTGAAGATTCACGAGCGCAACTACCCCACTCATGACTTAGAGTTGGCGGCGGTAGTTTTCGCGCTCAAGATCTGGAGGCATTACTTATATAGTGTTCACTGTGATATCTTCACCGATCACCGTAGTCTTCAGTATATCACGAGTCAGCGGGAGTTGAACTCGAGGCAGAGAAGATGGGTCGAGTTACTGAAGGACTATGACTTCACTATTCTGTATCATCCGGGATAGGCAAACGTGGTAGCGGATGCCTTGAGTCGGAGGGCAGTAAGTATGGGTAGCCTAGCTTCTCTTTCAGTTTCAGAGCGACCGTTGGCCTTGGACATCCAGTCCTTGGCTAACCGTTTGGTTAGGCTTGACTTGTCGGATCCTAGCAGAGTTCTCGCCAGTATTGAGGTTCGTTCTACCTTGGTTGATCAGATTCAGAGCCGTCAGTTTGAGGATCAGCAGTTGTGTGACCTTCGTGATCGGGTTGTTCAGGGTGAGACCAGTCGGGCTACTCTAGATTCATATGGGGTTCTGAGGTATGATAGTCGCCTTTGTGTTCCGAGGGTTAGTGATTTGATTCAGTTGATACTTCGTGAGGCACATTGTACTAGATACTCCATTCACCCTGGCACAACAAAGATGTATAGAGACTTGAGACAACTTTACTGGTGGAGTGGTATGAAATGGGATATAGAGGATTTCGTATCTCGGTGCTTGAACTGTCAGCAGGTTAAGTTCGAGCACATGAGACCTGGTGGTTTGATGCAGCGACTTCACATTCCTGAGTGGAAGTGGGAAGGGATTACTATGGACTTCGTGGTTGGTTTGCCCCGTACTTCTCGTGGGTTTGATTCCATATGGGTGATTGTTGATAGGCTGACCAAGTCAGCACATTTCTTGCCGGTTTAGACTTCTTATGGTGCAGAGAGGTTAGCTCAGATCTACCTTCGTGAGATTGTTCGGTTGCACGGGGTCCCAGCTTATATCATTTCAGACCGCGGCACCCAGTTTACATCTCAGTTCTGGAGGGCTATTCAACGAGATTTGGGTACAGAGGTTCATCTTAGTACCGCTTTTCACCCTCAGACAGATGGCCAGTCCGAGAGGACCATTCAGATTTTGGAGGACATGCTTCGGGCCTGTGTTCTTGACTTTGGAGGTTCATGGGATCAGTTTGTTCCCTTGGCAGAGTTCGCCTATAATAACAGCTTCCATTCGAGTATCGGCATGGCACCTTTTGAGGCTTTGTATGGCAGGCATTGCAGATCACCGGTAGGTTGGTTTGATGGTTTTAGTGCTGGGCCACAGAGCACAGATTTGCTTCGAGATTCCTTAGACCGAGTCTGAGTGATTCAGGACAAACTTTGGGCAGCTCAGAGCAGGCAGAAGAGTTATGCTGATCGTTGGCTTCGTGCCTTGGAGTTTAGCGTCGGTGACTTGGTGTTTCTCCGGGTATCGCCCATGAAGGGCGTGATGAGATTTGGTAGGCGGGGCAAGCTCAGCCCCAGGTACATTGGGCCGTTTGAGATTCTTCAGAGGGTTGGTAGCGTTGCCTATCAGTTAGCCTTACCTCCGATGTTTTCAGCTATACATCCTGTGTTTCATGTTTCGATGCTGCGTCGGTATGTCCCAGATGAGTCTCACGTGTTGCAGTGGGATTCAGTTCAGTTGGATGAGGGTTTAGCTTTTGTTGAGGAGCCGGCAGCTATTTTGGCCAGAGATGTCAGGAGATTGAGGTCTCGAGAGATCCCAGTTGTTAAGGTTCAGTGGAGGCACCGTCCAGCCGAGGAGGCTACATGGGAGACCGAGAGAGATATGCGGGATCAGTATCCGCAGCTATTTTAGCCTTCAGGTACCCCTTTGACCTTGACTTTCGAGGAAAAAAGCCTTTTAGTAGTGGATGATGTAATGACCCTTCCGGTCATTTCCACGTATAAGTTTTGAAGTCAAGCAAATCGACAAAAGTTATCGCAAGTACTTTAACAATTTCCTGAACTTTGGGTCAAATGTATCAGGGCTTTTCTCCCAATATATAAAGAGTTAGAAGTCCCCCAAATACCAAATCGAAGGTCTACGAGTCTAGTTTCCAACGCACAAAACCTCACGTCCAACTGATCTCGGAGTAAAGAGTTATGACTGTTTTACCGCGGACTGTCTGGCAGAAAATGGGTTGCGAACCGGGTCGCGAACCGGGCCGGGTTAAACGCGATTTAAGCCTCGACTTCACGTTTTAAAACGCCATTTCAGCTCCGAAACAGTAATAAAACATAAGGGAGGATCCCGAGAGAATTCTTGAGTATCAAAATCGTGCGTTGGTATTACGAGCCTAAGCTTAGGAATTTTATTAGCATCGTGCGTGTATTTGAAAATATTTTATTTTAAAGTTGAATTTGGTAAAAATTATATTATTATTGCCTTTTCAAAATATTTTAAAGGTTTATGAAAAATATATTTGATACGATATAAGTATATACGTATTTATTTTATAAGGTTTTTATACTCTGTAATATTTTAACGGAGATAGTAAATTTAGCTATGTTGAAAGTTATTATTATAATATAGTAGGTTTTGTTTGAAATAATTTTCTATGAATTATGGTATATTTAAAATATTATATTTATTTTACCACGAATTTATGCAATACCCGAATATATACGTATTGGGGAATGAATCTCTTGGTGCCACCTCTACCTCCACGTGGAAGTGGAGGAAGTGGACACCACAGTCCATATGTGGCAGCCTTCCATGCCAAATGTCCCTTTCACCTTAGTTGATTCAAACAATCAAGTGATACCTACTCACTTTAAGCAGTGATCAATTGCTTGCAAAATTGCTGCTAACGTTGATAAACATTTCTTTTAAATGTAAATTTTGGTGCAAAAATTACCTCAGTACATCTTTCACTTGCCACATTAAAGGTTGAATCCAATAAGCAAGATTTTGATAATTTATTGGATCACCGAAAAGGAAATCAATTATCTACGTCAAGTTGTTCCATCCCAAATCCGATTCCGATTCCGATTTTGATTTAGTTTTGGATTTTCTTGGAGTGGTACGAGCTTGGACATCGTTGTTCCAGCAACTTGTCGTCGGACGACAGGTAGGTTACGATTTATTTTCCCTAGACTCCGCATATATAGAATAAAATTGTATTAATGGGCATCCTTGGGTTGGTTTATTAGGTTGGTAACACAGACCTCGACCGCTTTATTCATGTCCGCCTATTTTTATTTCCTCCGTTGCTTGTAGTATTTGCGGATATATTTTATTTACCCTTGTGGTCCTGTGAGGCCTTGTTGACTCTGGAACATAGAAGGTGGGATTTTGGGAATGTCCGCGAGTCCCGGGCATAGAATTATCCTTCTAGGCTGGTTATGCTTGCTGAGTAGCTGTGGGCCTGTGCAGGGTCGATAGGTTGATTGTGAGCTGCGGGGCAGCTATTGTGTGTGATCATACCATTTCCATGCATATAAAGAGGTTTTATCCGGTTTTACTGTGGTTTTGGCTTCGGCCTACTGGCACTGTTTTTCTAAACCTTGCATGGCCCGGGGGGCCCGTTTTTGATGGAAATGATTTGGAAATGATTGATTTCACTTGTGGAGATTTTTGGGCAAGAAAGTAAGATTATGTTTAAAATCATCAGTTTTATGATTATCGCTAGACTCGGCAGGGCCGGGGTGCTAGTTGAGTTTTCTTGTTACTTGAGATGATTTTTAGCCTCGGTCAGACCGAGCACCTGAGATGACTTTTTACTGTTTAGACCCGGCTACGCCCGGGCACCCTTGGAGGGGTTTTTGAGATATTTTCCTACTATTTTTAGTCCTGGACAGGGTCTGGGCATGCATATTCGAGACTGGGTCTCTATCTTGATATCGAGACTGGGTCTCTATCTTGATACATGTTCTGATACTGAGATTTTAGTATGGGGTCTGGGACCTCCATGGACCTTGCCATCCGGGCCAGGGGCTACGGGCTGCGTGTGTCGGAGGAGGGGTATACGGTGGAGTAGAGGTATACGGGCAGAGTCCTTCCATGGAACCTACCTGCTGGGCCGGATCAGCGCCGGAGGAGGTACATACAGAGATACCATGGCACTTGAGATCTTCATGCATCATATCATTCATTGTTCGAGGTTCCACCCTTGTTTGCTGTTTGCTGATTGTACGCTCCGGTAGTATGGGATGCCGGAGGGTTTGTTTTCACTTGTTTGTGTTCCTCGGTTGTATGGGCGGCCGGGGACTGTAGGTAGACTTTTGCTTTTTACTTATAGAATTGTTCTCTATTATGGATAAGTATGAGATTGGTGTGATTAGTTGAGTTTGATTCATGTCTCTGAGCATGCCTATTGTTACTCTTTCTCTCTTCTTCTTACACTTGAGGTTACCGGTATACCGTCCATTTCGTAAACTTATTTTGTATACACTGTTGTTGCAAGGACCCCAGGTGCGTTGTTTCTTACTTTCACCTGTGCCTATGATGTGTATATTCTGCTTACTAGCCTCACATGTGGTTCTGTTGATTTCCCTCTGGGCTAGTTCCTGTGTACCTTTCGTTGATTTCTGTGACTACTTGCTTCTATTTTGTCTATTACTGCGCTTTTATCTTATATGTGCCCAGTCGGCCTATAATACCTACTGGGTACCTTATGCTTCGCATTTGGTGCTCACCCCTACCCCCTGCATCTTTGGGTGCAGATCCTAGCGTGGGCTATCACCGTTAGATCGTTGTGATTCGTGCTTGGAGATCTGTTGGAGACTACTTCAGGCTGAGGGTGAGCTCTTGGCGATTTGAGCTTAGCTTTAGTTTATCTTTTGCTTCATGTACTCTATTACCATTCAGAGACATCTGTATATATAGTTTTGGTTTATTTGCACTCCATGTATATATTTATATCCCTGTTATCTATTTTATTCGTCTTGCTCCCTTTTTGCTAGATAGTAGCCCATCACTAACTGTTCTGGGCTACGGGGATTGGTTCACCTACCGGGGGTTGTAGGTGCCATCATGACCGGGAAATTGGGTCGTGACAATTTGACACCAATATATTTGAACAAATAAAGGGAAAAGAATTAGATCTAAGCATAGATAAAATATTAGAGGTACCAACAATAAAAAATTGGTTTAAAAGACAAAAAGAAGAATATTATGTAATAAGCCAGAGAGAACATATAATAGATTGTAAATACATTAAAGGTAAAGCTAGAATACCAATCTTAAATAAAAAAGTACTAAATAAAGAAATACAAGATATAAAAGCAAAAAATCCAATAAAATACGTACATTTAGGAGGAACAGAAATACTAATAAAAGCATGTTTTAGAGAAGGAATAGATACCCCTATAGAAATATACTTAGCGGATGATAAAATTATACAACCTATAGAAAAAAGTGTAATAAGTGCAGTAAAAATAGGAACAGTATAATTTTTGTTTTATTATAAAAAGTCGTAAAGTAAATAGTAAGAGTCATTCATGAACAGTAAAGGTCGTTCATGAAAGGTCATTTGTGAATAGTAAGAGTCATGTGTAAATAGTCGTTTTTTCCTTCTATAAAAGGATGTAAGAGGATGAAGGATCGGATCATCAGCGAAAAAATCCCTCACCTCTCAATTCCTCACTTGTAAACCCTCCATCTACATAAATAAAATATACCTTTTAAGTAAGCTATGGAACATCCAGAGGAGCTAAAAAATCAGGTATACTTATTCATAGTCATGTATAGCTAAACTTTTATATTCCTTATAATCTCTTTTATATCATAACTGTTTATCATGTTTTAGTACTGTTATAAAGAACATCTTAAGAAAGCTTGCCATGGCTAAATATTGCTGAGAGTAGTTAAGCCCAGACTATGCCATCCTAAGGTCGAAACCGGTAGGCAAGGAGGCCGTTTAGGGGAGTAGACAGAGTTGAGGCGCTGTTAGGGTAAACGATTGAAGCAAGAAAAGCATGGTAGTGGCTAGAAGAGATTGTTCAAAATAACTTATTAAAAGATGATGAACTTTATGATAAACAAAGAGATTAGACGGAATATGTTTACTAAAAAACATGACAAGAATAAATATCAATTTAATGAGCAATAATACGTACCTAATAGATGATAATAATAATTATAAAATATTCATATTATATATCCTTAAGCAACTTAATAACGATGTTAGGAGAAAAATCTACGATATTTTAGTTACTTTTGAGATAACAGCAATAATGGAACAAAGATGGATAGAACTAATTATACTAGATGACATAGACGATTTAGATTTATACGAACTAGATTTATATTCGGATCAATAAAAGCATTTAATCAAAATATGAATACAGAATCATTTGAAAAATGGAGACACACCAAAGAACTAATAGATTTCCAAATATACCTAATAAGACAAAATTTAGATATTTATTTAGAAACAGGAGATACTGAATTTTTAAAATATATGAAAAATAATATAATAAACCTTCAAGAATCACATATAAAAGAGAAACAATTATATGAAGCAACTTTCTCATAAAAATAAAAATAACAGCAAATAATGGACTCAACTACAAAAATGGATGAATCTACCCACGACCTAAAAATAATAAGTAACCCCTCAAAATACCAAATATTCTTTAAAGATAAAATATTAATCACTATCATTAAAACAGTTAATCTTAACAGAGATTTACAACAAATTATACTTGATAAAATCATTAATAGCCTTAGACTTCAGATTAACTTCATTAGTCTTTAGTTTTTTTATCTCTTCATCCATACTATCCACTTTAGTACAAAGTGTAGTAATGGCTTTGAGTATCTTATCCATTGTATTATCTTCTGGCTCAGTTTGGGTACCTTTGTCTTGATAGGTAGTCTGCAATAACATTTTTGTCAGTCCTTATTACCTCAATTGTAAATGTAAAATTTTGTATATTTAATACAAGCCTTCTTATTTCCTTCGTTGTCACTGAGTCTGGTATTTTTCGCGTTATCCACCACTTTACTTGCGTATTATCTGTTCTTACAATAAATTTGTTATAAACAATATATGGCTCAAATGCTAACAAACATTTATATAATCCAAATAGTTCTTTTCTATTTATTTCCCATTTTAATTGTGGTTCCGTGTATGATCCCGAATAATATCTACAATGATGTTCAATTTCTTCATTATCATATCTATATTTGAGAATTCCTCCATAACTGTGATTACTAGAATCAGTTTTTACTATGTATATAAATTGCCTTTTTTCATCCGGAAAATATAGTTTTGGTAGTTTTTTACACAAATTTTTAATCTTTTTTATATGCATTTTATCTTTTTCGTCAAAATAGTATTCTACATCTTTCTTTAATTTTTTCTGCAGTGGTTTTAAGTTTTCTGCTAATTTAGGGATATATTCTCTTACTTGGTTAACTAATCCTAAAAATGATTGTAGCTTCTTTTTTGTGTCAAGTGTCTCATTTAAATTAATTATTTTCTGTACTATATGCGTTTGCATTTTTATTCCATTTTTATCTATTTGTATACCTAAGAATTCTATTTGATTTTTCATTATTTCTGCCTTCTTTTTACTTAAACTAATTCCTGATATTTCTATGATGTGTATAAATTTTTCTAGTAATTTTATATGTTCTTCTTCTGTCCTGGAATATAATAGTATATCATCTATATATATTATGCAATTTTCTAATTGGTTGAAGTAGCTGTCCATAAAATGTTGGTATCTACCTGGTGCGTTTTTATATCCAAAGGGTAATACATTCCATTCGTAAAATCCTTGTGGTACCGTAAATGCTGTTAGTTTCTTAGATTCATCTTCTAGTTTTAAATGGTAAAATCCTGATTTGCAGTCAAATTTACTAAAATAGTTATATCCTTGTATTTGTCTGATTTTTAGTATTTTATTTGGTATTGGATAATTATATGTTTTTGTTTTTGCATTTAAATTTCTATAATCTATAACCTTTCTACTTTTTCCTCGTTTTTGTTCACTATGTTTATTTACCATAAATGCTGGGCTAGTGTGTTTGCTGTTACTTTCTTGTATGTATTTATTGTCTAATAATTCTTGTATATGCATTTTAAATTCTGTTAGGTCCGTAAAATTGTATTTTGAAGGTTTTTGCATTATTATACTATTTTCATCTATTAGTTCAATTTTTATTTTTGTTTTATGTTTTTCCCATCCTTGTAAGGGATTGTCATTATATAGTAGTTCTAATTTATCTTGGAGTAGTTTTATCTTATTTATAGAAAATATGATTATTTCTATTTTATGGTTGCTTGGTGTTATATTTTCTAGTTTTTGGGTAATTTTCTCACTTCCTTTGATCCATGGTGTTGTTTTTCTTAATTTATTATTTACTCTTTTTGCTCCTACTCTTTGTCCACATGGGGTAGTAAACCACCAATGTGTCTTTGTTATAGTATGTGGGAATAATTTATCTAAGAATGGCATTCCTAGCAATATATCTTTATTTGTAAATTCATAACTATATATTTCTCCTATGGTTAGTATTTTATCCCATATTTGTATTTTTAGATTCCTTGCTTTATGTGTTATCATACTTCCTTCATTGTTAAATCCTGTTACTACTAAGGGTGTTTTCAATTCTTCCCATTTATCTTCTGGTAGACAATTATGTTTACACATGTTAGCTTCTGCTCCTGTATCCATCATAGGTGTATAATATCTATTATAGTATCCTTCTACTATTATTTTGGCAAGTATATATATTTTTGTCATTTATTATGTTAACTTATTATTTTATCATATTAAGGTTCTTTTGATTACTACCTTTTTATTTTCATAACTTATTGTTAATTGCTTATCTTCTAGGTTATATGGTTTAACTTTTTCTAACCACTTTGCTCCTAGCGTGATATTTTTATCTCCTTGATATATTTTGAAATTTATTAACATTGGTATTCCTCCAATAATTAATTCTTTTTCAGTTGTTTCTTCAATTTTTCTTAATGCTTTTGGTAATTCCGAACATTGTTGTTCATTTGTTATTATTTCTTTTTCTAGTATTAATTCTCTTGCAATATAATTTTCTTGTTGTCCTGTATTTATTAATATTAAATATTTCCTTTGGTCCATTAATCCTGTTATGTAGTAATGATATGGTTTTATTTCTTCTATTAATTTTGGTGGAGTTACATAATTTATCCTTCTTGATGTACTCATTCTTGATGATGTTTCTGGTATTTCATTACTTGTTCGTTTTGACGTTTCTATTCTTTCCTTTACTATTTCTAAGTCTTCGTCGATGTCCATTTCTGCATAACTATAATCATTATTATCTATAACTGATACTATTCTTTCGAACGGATTTTCTATTTTAATTCTATTTATTTTATTTCTAGCTGTTATTTTATGTTTTGTTGTAAGGATATATAAGTTTTTACATCTTGCCGTAAATATCTTACTTCCTGGTGCTAGTTCTATTCCCGACATTTTCCAGTATAAAACTAATGATCTATCTATATTTTTATCATCTATTGCTACTGAATAATTTGCACTTATTATGAATTTAAATTTTTGGTATATTAGATTTACCTTTTACTGCACTTATTACACTTTTTTCTATAGGTTGTATAATTCTATCATCCGCTAAGTATATTTCTATAGGGGTATCTATTCCTTCTCTAAAACATGCTTTTATTAGTATTTCTGTTCCTCCTAAATGTACGTATTTTATTGGATTTTTTGCTTTTATATCTTGTATTTCTTTATTTAGTACTTTTTTATTTAAGATTGGTATTCTAGCTTTACCTTTAATGTATTTACAATCTATTATATGTTCTCTTTGGCTTATTACATAATATTCTTCTTTTTGTCTTTTAAACCAATTTTTTATTGTTGGTACCTCTAATATTTTATCTATGCTTAGATCTAATTCTTTTCCCTTTATTTGTTCAAATATATTGGTGTCAAATATTATTTTTTGTTCTGAGGATTGTCTTCTTGTTGTATTATCCTTATATCTTTCTCAGTCATAATTTTCTTCTTCCGATTCTCCTATATTATTATTTATATCGTTTTCGTTTTCGTTTTCTGATAATTCATTTTCTGATAATTCATATATACTGTATTCACTTTCTAATTCATAATCTATATATTCCATTTGTGTATATTTATCATCTCCTATTATTATTTCGGTAATTTGTTTTTTCTTTGGATTTTTTGGTAATTTGCTGTAACATCCCGTATTCTGCATATACTAGTCCTATTCATATATCACTTGATATAGCCTTGTTGTATAGGTGAGGGACCGAGTTTCTTATATGAGCAGTGATAGTTTAATGTGTATTGGGAGGTGTTGTAATGCCCTATTCAGTTCAGCACGTAAACGGCCAAGTTAACCTCGACAAAAGTATTTAAACTCGAAATGGTAAGGTTGTATTTGAGTAAATATTTAGGGTAAAGTTTTAAGTTAAAGCAAAAGGGATTAGAAATTAGAAAATAGAATAAAATAAGTGAGCTTCTTGCTTGACTTAACTAAGCTAGTAGGTGACAAGTAGGTGCATCACCTACTTTGACTTATTGACCAGCCTAAAGAACTAGGTAAGTGCATCACCTACTAAGACTATTTTGACTAGCTTAGAGGGCCAAGTACACCATCACCCACTTGAATAAATTCTGGCCCAAAGAAGTGAAAGAAAGGGAAAGAATTGGCAGCCAAGGCCCAATAAGGTTAAGTCCAACAAAGCCCATGTAAAATGGCCAAGTAGGTGTATCACCTTCTTGACATTTTGTGGCTCAAAATGAGCAAGGAAAGTCGGCCAAAGCAGCCCCCTTTAAAGGGGTTAAGACCAGCTCATTTCACTCATTTTAACTTGAAAAAAAAAATAGATTTTAGAAGTTCTTTCTTTCTCTCTCTCTTAGCTTCACATAGCAGCCATAAAATACCATTAGGGTTCTTAAGTATTCTCCCTCTTTTCAAGCTAAGTTGAAGGGGAGTTCAAGCTCTTGAAGAAGTACAAGTTGGGAGGACAGATTTTCAGAATTTAAGGTAAAGTTACTGCCCATTTTTACCCCTTTTATATGCAAGTTTGATGAAGAATTCTGTATGTGTTTGTGTCAAGAACCATGGGGTAGTGATTGGAATCCTTGAGTTAAAAATACTTTCTTATTATGTTGAAGGATGTTTGGAATTGTTTTAGGAGCGGTTTTATGTGTATATATTTGGGACAGCTTGGTGGAACTTGTAAAAGGGTGTGTGAAGTTGTATTGAAGTATGGAAGGAGGGTGTGGTAATACACCACTTAATTGGGTGTTATGTTAACTTGCTGCCTGCACACCTTTGTATGTTGTTTGGTATATGTTGTGAAGTCGGAAGAGCTTCAAGGGACCTTATGAGAAGGTCGTACAGTATGTAGATATGTTTAGAGGAAAAGAGGTGAAAGGAACACTCTTGGTTTGATCAATTACGAGCTTACTGCCTAGTTACTGATTTAGTGGGATCAAGTAGCCCAAATTGGTTAACTAGCTACTAATACTAGTTTTGCCACGTATTTCATTGTAGATAAATAATCTGAAAGGGGAAGCTTAATTCGTTGTAATATCCGAGTTACACAACAAGGTATGTAAGGTTTCTCAGTTTCATATTCCTTGGCATGAACTCTTATATTTGTGTTGTTACCAACGAAGTGGGTTTCCTAGTAAAGGTACTTTCAACAGCAAGCTTTGTGAGTTATTCTCTAAGCCAAATGAGGTTCAGTATATCATATAAGCTCCTAAATAGTACGTTGATGTTACGTTTGCTCCTTATATCATTGTTACTGCCTTAAGTGCATGTTCACATGTCTTCTACTACTGGTCCATAGTTTTGAGCTCAATAAAGGTTACAACCACCAATGTAACAATCTCAAAGATTAAAGAAACTAAATGAAGTAATCTGTATATGTGTGGGTGGCAGCCCAGGGGTGAAAGCCCAGCATGGGTCGATCCCTATTTGTGTACTTATGGGTGGCAGCCTAGGGGCGAAAGCCTAGCATGGGTCGATCCCAATTTGTATATTTATGAGGGCAGCATCCCAGGGGTTAAATTGCCTAGCATGGGACTTCTCTTCTACCACTGATCAGTTGGTCACGTGTATTACATGCCTTACAATGATCATAAAGCAAAGAAGAGTAACCAAAGAACGTAACATACATGATTTCACAAGTGTAAGCAAATGTGATCTTCTGTTCTTATTTACATGTTTATGCACTGATACCTGATTCTATTTGAGCTCTTTTTTACATATAGTTTACTTTATGCCTTACATATTCAGTACATTCTCTCGTACTGACGTCCCTCATGGGGGATGTTGCATTTCATACCGCAATCACATGTATTCTAGCTAGTAGACCTCCCTAGTAGCAGCACAGGACACTCGGCTGCTGTTGGTGAGCTCCAGGTTGATTTGGGGCTTTACCGAGTCTTTGGTATATATTTTTGGTATTGTATAGTTAAGGGTAAGGCGGGACCCTATCCCGACCTAAACTAAGTCTGTCTATCTTATAGAGGCTTTGTAGACCAATGTTAAAGTAAAGCTTAGTTATGTCTTTGCTCTTAACAATTGTGGCCTCAATGGCCAGATCGTGTACATAAGTTTTGGGCCTATCTATGTTGGTCTTGTTATTCAGGCAACTTATCTATAGTCAAAGCTTCTTAATTGTCATGGTTATATGCATGATGAATCACAGGTTATAAGTTGGTTCTCTCGGGCCTTTAGGGCATCGAGTGCCTGTCCGTCTAAATGGAATTTGAGGCGTGACAAAAGTGGTATCAGAGCAGGTCATCCTAGGGAGTCTACAAAGCCGTGTCTATGTAGAGTCTTGCTTATGGGTGTGTTGTGCACCATATCTATAAACAGGAGGCTACGGGACATTTAGGAGTTGTCTCTTTTTCTTCATCTCTTAGATCGTGCAATAGAGCCAATGTTATAGGTTTATCGTATCTAACCTTTAAATTGTTTTTATTATAGCAAAAATGCCAGTTACTAGGAAAAGTAAGAGTACTGGTAAGCAAGTAGATGTGGCTACTGGAGAAGGGACCAGCAAATCACCACCTAGACGAGCTAATCAAAGTGAGGCTCAACTGTCTTCATCACGGACTTCCTCCACTCCTCCGTCTCCAGAAGAGCTAAGGAGGGCAGCAGCACCCCAAGAACCACCGGTTAATGCTACTGACCAAGATTTAAAGAATGCAGTCCAATTGTTGACTCGTATACTTGCTGGTCAAGGACAAGGGCAAACAGGTACTAGTGGTGCAAATAGGGAAGCTAGTGTGCGGATACGTGATTTCCTTAATTTGGACCCTCCATCATTCACCGGGTCAGATCCTAATGAAGATCCGCAAGACTTTATTGATCAAATCCAAAGGACCTTAGATATTATGCATGTATCTGGTAAGGAAGCAGTTGAGTTGGCAATATATAGATTAAAAGGTGTGGCTATATTGTGGTATGAAGCTTGGAAACAATCTAGGGGTATAAATACACCTTCAGCTAAATGGAAAGAGTTTAAAAAGGCATTCCTTGACCATTATCTGCCATTGGAGATTCGGGAGGCCCGTGCAACTCAGTTCTTAAATCTTCACCAAGGGAATATGAGCGTGAGAGAGTATAGTCTCAAGTTTAATTCTTTGGCCAGGTATGCTCCTAATGTAGTAGCTACTATGGGGGATAGAGTTCATCGTTACGTGGATAGATTGGATTCATTCCTGGTTAGGGATTGTACTATTGCTGCTTTGAACAAAGATATGGATATAGCAAGGATACAAGCTTTTGCACAAAAGATGGAGGATCAAAGGCAAAGGAGAAGGACACAAGAGTCGGAAAGAGGGCAGGCCAAGAGGGCCAGATCTATGGGCCAGTTTACGCCATCCTAAGGTGAGTTTAGGCCTCGGTTTTCTAATAGACTGTCTAGGCCATCATCTTCCTACTCTACAGCTAGCGCTCCACCTCGGTTTCAAGGGTCTAGGGCTAATCAATTTGGGCAAAGGAGTGAGAGTCAAGGCTCACAAGTAGCAGGGTACCAAGAACAGGGAAGTGCGACCCAACAAAGACCTCCTAGACAGTCTTGTAAACAATGTGGAAGAAATCATCCAGGTATATGTTGGCTCGGAACAAATGTTTGTTTTTGGTGTGGTACACCGGGACACATGATGAGAAATTGCCCTCAAAGGGGCATGGGTAGCATGGCACAACCTACTGGATCGATTGCTGCATCATCATCATTGGTGCCTTCTTTAGGTAGAGGGCCACAGGTGCCTGCAGGTCGTGGTAGAGGTGGTAGAGAAACTCCTAGTTTTAGTGGAGTTCAAAATCGTACATATGCTCTAGCGGAACGACAAAATTTGGAGGTTTCACCTGATGTGGTTACAGGTACATTGTCCATCTTTTCATATAATGTATATGCATTAATTGATCCAGGCTCTACACTATCATATGTAACTCCATTGATTGCTGGAAAGTTTGAAGGAACGCCAAAATTATTGGTTAAACCATTTGAAGTATTTACGCCAACTAGCGAGTCTATTATAGCTAGAAAAGTCTATCGTAATTGCATAGTAACTGTTTGTGACCGTAACACATTGGCTGACTTTGTTGAGCTAGATATGCTAGATTTTGATGTTATAATGGGTATGGATTGGTTGGCTTCATGTTATGCCATGGTAGATTACCGAGCTAAGAGGGTGAGTTTCCATTTTCCAAAAGAGGCAGTCCTTGAATGGAAAGGTAATATTGGGACACCAAGAGGTAAGTTTATTTCTTATCTTAAGGCAAAGAAGATGATGTCCAAAGGGTACATATGTCATCTAGTGAGAGTGAGAGATATAGATGTGGAGCCACTAGATCTTCAGTCTATTCCAGTGGTAAATGAATTTTCTGATGTATTTCCCGAAGAGCTTCCAGGTTTGCCTCCAGAAAGAGAGATAGAGTTTGGTATTGATGTGATTCCAGGTCCTCAACCCATCTCCATCCCTCCATATAGGATGGCCCCGGCAGAATTACGAGAATTGAAGGAGCAATTAAAAGATTTGTTAGAAAAGGGATTCATAAAGCCTAGTATATCCCCTTGGGGAGCACCGGTTTTATTTGTACGCAAGAAAGATGGCTCATTGAGAATGTGTATTGACTATCGCCAGTTGAATAAGGTGACAATTAAGAACAAATATCCCCTTCCTAGGATTGATGATTTGTTTGACCAGTTACAGGGTGCTAAGTGTTTCTCGAAGATTGATTTGAGGTCGGGTTATCATCAAGTAAAAGTTAAAGAGAAAGATATACCCAAGACAGCTTTCCGAACACGGTATGGTCATTTTGAATTTTTAGTTATGTCATTTGGGCTAACAAATGCACCAGCAGCTTTTATGGATCTGATGAATAGGGTGTTCAAGCCATTCTTGGACGGGTTTGTGATTGTATTCATAGATGATATCTTGGTCTATTCAAGATCAAAGGAGGACCATGCTAATCACTTGTGGCAGGTGTTACAGGTTCTTCGTGATCGTAAGCTATATGCAAAGTTTTCTAAATGTGAGTTTTGGTTAAAATCTATGGCATTCTTGGGTCATATTGTCTCTGATGAAGGAATAAGAGTTGATACTCAAAAGATAGAAGCCGTGAAGAACTGGCCAAGACCTACAACACCTACGGAGGTTTGTAGTTTCCTTGGGTTGGCAGGTTATTATAGAAGGTTCGTTGAGGGATTTTCCTCTATTTCTGCACCCTTAACAAAGCTAACACACAAGGCAGCCAAGTTCCAATGGAGCGATGCATGCGAAAGAAGCTTCCAGGAGCTGAAAAATAAGTTGACTTCTACACCTATATTGGTACTTCCAGAAGGCATAGAAGGGTATGCAGTGTATTGTGATGCATCGGGAGTGGGCTTAGGATGCGTATTGATGCAGCATGGTAAAGTAATAGCTTATGCCTCAAGACAGTTGCGGCCACATGAGAAAAATTATCCAACCCATGAGCTAGAGCTAGCAGCGGTTGTATTTGCTTTAAAGATATGGCGCCACTACTTGTATGGGGTTCATGTTGACATATATACGGACCATAAGAGCTTGCAATATATCTTTAAGCAGAAGCATCTGAATCTGAGGCAGCGAAGATGGCTTGAGTTATTAAAAGATTATGATGTTGATATCTTGTATCATCCGGGGAAAGCAAATGTGGTGGCCGATGCTTTAAGTCGTAGGACAATGGAAAACACCTATGGGCAGTCCATGGAAAGACAAAGAATAGCTAAGGATCTATACCAACTAGCTAGCTTGGGGGTTCGCCTTCTTGAATCTCAAGATGAAGGGATTATTGTGCAAAATGCAGCAGAATCCTCATTAGTAGTCGAAGTAAAAGAGAAGCAATATAAGGATCCTATTCTATTACAGCTTAAGGAGAATGTACAAAAAGGGGTGACAAAGGCATTTGAGCTTACGCAAAACAAAGTACTCCAGTGCCAAAACAGATTGTGTGTGCCTAATATAGATGGACTAAGGGAGAGAATTATGACAGAAGCACATCATTCAAGATATTCTATCCATCCGGGCTCAACTAAAATGTATCATGACTTGAAAGGAGTGTATTGGTGGAGTGACATGAAAAAGAACATTGCAGAATTTGTTTCTCAATGTCCAAATTGTCAACAAGTTAAAGTAGAGCACCAAAAGCCTGGAGGTTATATGCAACATATAGACCTTCCAATTTGGAAGTGGGACATGATCAACATGGATTTTGTCACTGGTCTGCCTCGCTCATTTCGGAAGTTTGACTCCATATGGGTGATAGTTGATAGACTCACCAAATCAGCCCACTTCTTGTCGGTTAAGGCTACTTATACAGTTGAAGAGTATGCAAGGTTGTATATTAAAGAGATAGTTCGGCTACATGGAATCCCAATCTCTATTATATCTGATAGGGGAGCTCAATTCACTGCGAATTTTTGGAAATCATTCCAGAAGAGTTTGGGAACACAAGTGAATTTAAGTACGGCCTTTCACCCTCAAACGGATGGTCAGGCAGAACGTACAATCCAAACACTTGAGGATATGTTACGAGCTTGTGTATTGGACTTTAAAGGTAGCTGGGATGACCATTTACCACTTATTGAGTTTTCTTACAACAATAGCTACCATTCAAGTATTAAAATGGCACCTTATGAAGCTTTATATGGGAGGAAGTGTAGATCACCAATCGGATGGTTTGAAGTGGGTGAAACTACCTTATTTGGGCCAGATCTTGTTCATCAAGCTATGGAAAAAGTTAAGGTGATACAACAGCGGCTGGCAACGGCTCAAAGTCGATACAAATCATATGCAGATATTAGAAGAAGAGGGCTGGAGTTTGCTATAGGAGATTGGGTATTTTTGAAGGTGTCACCAATGAAAGGGGTGATGAGATTTGGTAAAAAGGGAAAGTTAAGTCCACGCTATATAGGGCCATATAATATTATTCGAAGAGTTGGCCAAGTCGCATATGAGTTAGAGCTACCCCGAGAGCTTTCAACTGTCCATCCGGTATTTCATGTCTCAATGCTTCGAAAGTGTATAGGTGACCCATCTCGTATTACTCCTATTGAAGATGTACAAGTTATGGGAGATCTCACTTATGAAGAAGTACCCATTGCTATTCTGGATCGCCAAGTTAAGAGGCTAAGAAATAAGGAAGTAGCTTCCGTAAAAGTACTGTGGAGAAACCAACAAGTAGAAGAAGTTACATGGGAAGCGGAAGAAGCGATGAAATCCAAGTATCCTCATCTATTTCAGTCCGATGAGAAAGGTGGAAGTGTCGAGTTGAGGCATTAACGAGTAAGTATAAGTCTATATATATTATCTGTCTAATAGTGGTACTTAACTTAGGCTTGAGCTTGTTTGGGCTGGTTAACTTTAATATCATTCGAGGACGAATGTTCCTAAGAAGGGGAGGATGTAACATCCCGTATTCTGCATATACTAGTCCTATTCATATATCACTTGATATAGCCTTGTTGTATAGGTGAGGGACCGAGTTTCTTATATGAGCAGTGATAGTTTAATGTGTATTGGGAGGTGTTGTAATGCCCTATTCAGTTCAGCACGTAAACGGCCAAGTTAACCTCGACAAAAGTATTTAAACTCGAGATGGTAAGGTTGTATTTGAGTAAATATTTAGGGTGAAGTTTTAAGTTAAAGCAAAAGGGATTAGAAATTAGAAAATAGAATAAAATAAGTGAGCTGCTTGCTTGACTTAACTAAGCTAGTAGGTGACAAGTAGGTGCATCACCTACTTTGACTTATTGACCAGCCTAAAGAACTAGGTAGGTGCATCACCTACTAAGACTATTTTGACTAGCTTAGAGGGCCAAGTACACCCATCACCCACTTGAATAAATTCTGGCCCAAAGAAGTGAAAGAAAGGGAAAGAATTGGCAGCCAAGGCCCAATAAGGTTAAGTCCAACAAAGCCCATGTAAAATGACCAAGTAGGTGTATCACCTTCTTGACATTTTGTGGCTCAAAATGAGCAAGGAAAGTCGGCCAAAGCAGCCCCCCTTTAAAGGGGTTAAGACCAGCTCATTTCACTCATTTTAACTTGAAAAAAAAATAGATTTTAGAAGTTCTTTCTTTCTCTCTCTCTTAGCTTCACATAGCAGCCATAAAATACCATTAGGGTTCTTAAGTATTCTCCCTCTTTTCAAGCTAAGTTGAAGGGGAGTTCAAGCTCTTGAAGAAGTACAAGTTGGGAGGACAGATTTTCAGAATTTAAGGTAAAGTTACTGCCCATTTTTACCCCTTTTTATATGCAAGTTTGATGAAGAATTCTGTATGTGTTTGTGTCAAGAACCATGGGGTAGTGATTGGAATCCTTGAGTTAAAAATACTTTCTTATTATGTTGAAGGATGTTTGGGATTGTTTTAGGAGCGGTTTTATGTGTATATATTTGGGACAGCTTGGTGGAACTTGTAAAAGGGTGTGTGAAGTTGTATTGAAGTATGGAAGGAGGGTGTGGTAATACACCACTTAATTGGGTGTTATGTTAACTTGCTGCCTGCACACCTTTGTATGTTGTTTGGTATATGTTGTGAAGTCGGAAGAGCTTCAAGGGACCTTATGAGAAGGTCGTACAGTACGTAGATATGTTTAGAGGAGAAGAGGTGAAAGGAACACTCTTGGTTTGATCAATTACGAGCTTACTGCCTAGTTACTGATTTAGTGGGATCAAGTAGCCCAAATTAGTTAACTAGCTACTAATACTAGTTTTGCCACGTATTTCATTGTAGATAAATAATCTGAAAGGGGGAAGCTTAATTCGTTGTAATATCCGAGTTACACAACAAGGTATGTAAGGTTTCTCAGTTTCATATTCCTTGGCATGAACTCTTATATTTGTGTTGTTACCAACGAAGTGGGTTTCCTAGTAAAGGTACTTTCAACAGCAAGCTTTGTGAGTTATTCTCTAAGCCAAATGAGGTTCAGTGTATCATATAAGCTCCTAAATAGTACGTTGATGTTACGTTTGCTCCTTATATCATTGTTACTGCCTTAAGTGCATGTTCACATGTCTTCTACTACTGGTCCATAGTTTTGAGCTCAATAAAGGTTACAACCACCAATGTAACAATCTCAAAGATTAAAGAAACTAAATGAAGTAATCTGTATATGTGTGGGTGGCAGCCCAGGGGTGAAAGCCTAGCATGGGTCGATCCCTATTTGTGTACTTATGGGTGGCAGCCTAGGGGCGAAAGCCTAGCATGGGTCGATCCCAATTTGTATATTTATGAGGGCAGCATCCCAGGGGTTAAATTGCCTAGCATGGGACTCCTCTTCTACCACTGATCAGTTGGTCACGTGTATTACATGCCTTACAATGATCATAAAGCAAAGAAGAGTAACCAAAGAACGTAATATACATGATTTCACAAGTGTAAGCAAATGTGATCTTCTGTTCTTATTTACATGTTTATGCACTGATACCTGATTCTATTTGAGCTCTTGTTTACATATGGGTTACTTTATGCCTTACATATTCAGTACATTCTCTCGTACTGACGTCCCTCATGGGGACGCTGCATTTCATGCCGCAGGCACATGTACTCTGGCTAGTAGACCTCCCCAGTAGGAGCACAGGACACTCAGCTGCTGTTGGTGAGCTCCAGGTTGATTCGGGGCTTTACCGAGTCTTTGGTATATATTTTGGGTATTGTATAGTTAAGGGTAAGGCGGGGCCCTGTCCCGACCTAAACTAAGTTTGTCTATCTTGTAGAGGCTTTGTAGACCAATGTTAAAGTAAAACTTAGTTATGTCTTTGCTCTTAACAGTTGTGGCCTCAATGGCCAGATCGTGTACATAAGTTTTGGGCCTATCTATGTTGGTCTTGTTATTCAGGCAACTTATATATAGTCAAAGCTTCTTAATTGTCATAGTTATATGCATGATGAATCACAGGTTATAAGTTGGTTCTCTCGGGCCTTTAGGGCATCGAGTGCCTGTCCGTCTAAATGGAATTTGAGGCGTGACATAAACCTGATATTTGTTGGAGCAAACTTGATTTGGAAATGTCCGTTGGTGCGCCGCGATGTGCGAAACGCACAAGAGAAAGTGCCCAACGCACCTTACTTCGCACAACAAAACAGAAACTATTCCTCCCTGGTGTGAAGTGTTGGTGCATTTCGCACCAAGCAAAGTGCTGGTCGCACCTCACTTCGCACAGCACCAGGCAGAACACCTAAAGCCTTGCATTTGTACTCGTTTTTCAGCTTTTTGTACTTTTTCTTCTTAGTACTTGCCCCTTTTGGTAAATTTCCTTTAGTACAAACACAAATACCTTTTAGCTTTACTCCTTTTTTGGATCAAACAACTTTATTTCACCTTCTTCTGCAACAATCACCTTGAAGAACACCAAGAACACCTATGAATTTCAAATTTTCAACTCTCTCAATTCAACTTGGAATGACTCTAAATTTTAAACCTAGCCTCTCCTCAATATAGAGAACAAAGCTCGATACAAATTATAATCAAATCACTCCAAATTGAAGAGACCCATTATGTGTTCTTCAAGTTCTTCAAAATCCAAAAATGGTAGACCCTTCAAACCTCAACCAAATTCTACCAAACTTGAGATTCAAGCTCCATATGAATAGTAGATCAAAGTCCAATAGGTTTGAAGCCTTCAATCAACCCAGATCTTGAACTTGTTCTTCAAGCTTCTTCACCCAACAATGGTGAAATATTTAATTCAACTACAAACAAGCTCAAATCTTAGATTACTCAATTGATATTAGAGAATACAAATCTAATATCAGATTTTCAAACAAAACACTAGATCAACAAATGTTTTTGCAAAATTTTCCAAAAACGTTTTTCTTCCAATTTTTTTTTGAAATTTTCAGATTTATGAACCTAGGATTAAGAATTGTGAAAACAATCCTTTAGCCTAAGATCTGATACTAAATGATAAGATCTCGATTAGGGAGACTAATCAAAATCCAAATGCGGAAATTAAATAAGCAAAAGATAGGTGAATTAAAGCTAATTAACCAAGTTTATGGGCAACAAGGGATTTTATACCCTCACCTCCCAATTGAACTTGTTCAATAAAAAATAATTCCTCAATCAAACAAAGAGACAAACAAATGAATCCACAAATGGATGACTCTATGATTAATGAAGCAAAGAAGTTAACAAGCAATCAAAGGAAACCACTCCTAATCACTCAACTACACTATTAGGAATCCACCCAATAGATTTCTACAACTAGAGAACTAGATTGGGAATCCACCTAAGACTACAAGCTAGATTATCAACTAAAAACTTCAAGAGCAATCTTCAATATTCATAAAAATCTGATTAGCTAAGGGAAGGGAACCCCTCTTTATAGCTATTACATAAAGGCCCAAAAGTGATCTTGAAAGATAGCCCAACATGGGCCCAATGCACTTGAAGTGCCTTTGGATGTGCATTTAGCACCTCAGAGAATGCGGGTCGCACAGTGCTTCGCACACTTGAATCAGAAGCTCCTCTACAGCCTTGTGCGATGGGGTGTGCATTTGGCACCATGGAGAGTGCATGTTGCACCTTCAAAACAGATCACTGGCAGTGTCATCTTCCCATGCAATCATCCATAAGTATGGTCTCCAATGCCTCTTTCTTCATGAATAGAGCTTGTAAGGCTTGGAGTTATTTGGCTTGGCTACTAGTGAATGGCCTCATAGGGGATGTGTCGGGCGATATCATATCGAGATCCAAGCCACACTCACCCTTGGAGCACAAAAGAAAGCTTGAAAGATCCTCATTACACTCCAAATGACTCAATTCAACATTTGGATGATTGCTTGGAAGCAAGAGGGAGAAGATACCATGAGATGATTGCTTCTAGAGATGTGTGAAACCATGTGTGACTCGCACAATGGATGGTGCATTTTGCACAACCCAACGCACACAAGATGGCCAGTGAATCTGCTTAGTGGTGCAAAGTAAAGGATGATACGCACAATCAATGGTGTGTTTTGCACATACTTCGCACACCTTGTGCGTTGGACCAAGTTGGAGTGTCCTTCAAGGCCACTATTGGGCCTTTATGTAATAGCTATAAATAGGAGTTCCCTTCCCTTTAGCTTTTTAGATTATGTTGAATTGAGAATTGAAGAAAGAACTCTTTGAGAGTGTAGCTTTTTATCTTAGTGTAGTTTGGGTGGATTTCCATTAGTGTAGTTTAGGTTTGTAATGGGTGGATTCCCATTGTTGATCTAAAACTCATTTACCTTGATTTTAACTTGAGTTGCTCATTTGTGAATTTATTTGGGTTTCTCATTTCTTATGAATTTAAAGTCTTTTCTGATAAGATCTCGATTAGGAAGACTAATCAAAATCCAAATGCGGAAATTAAATAAACAAAAGATATGTGAAATTAGAGCTAATCAACCAAGTTTATGAGCAACAAGGGACTTTATACCCTCACCTCCCAATTGAACTCAATTGATAAACAATAACCCAACTCAATCAAATAAGAGACAAATAAATGAATCCACAAATGGATGACTCTATGATAAATCAAGTAAAAGAAGTTAAAAAGTAATCAAAGGAATCCACCGCTAATCACTCAACTACACTATTAGGAATCCACCCAATAGTACTATTAGGAATCCACCCAATAGATTCCTATAACTAGGTTAACTAATTGGTAAATCCACCCAAGTACTACAAGCTAGAGAGTATCAACTAGAAGCTTTCAAAGCAATTCAATATTCATCAAAATCTAAGGAATGTAAAAGACAAAGGCATGTACTTATAGTCTTTGCCTTGTACATTAAGAGGCCCAAAAGTGACCTTAGAAGACTCTAAACTCGGCCTATGATGGGTCTGGTGCAAAATGGGTGTGCTAGTCACACCATGGAGAGTGACCAATGCACATAGTGTCCGAAGGACTGTGTGAAATGCATAAAGGGATGTGTGTGTTGCACCCAGGGTCGAACCATGAGGCAGAAACTCTGTCATCCTTGTCTTTGCTTTATGCTATCATCCACAAGTTATAGATCCTTAATCTACGTTCTTCAATGGTTTCCAAAGTCTCTTTCTTCATGAATATAGCTTGTAAGGCTTGGAGATATTTGTCTTCCTTCAATTAAGGTGTAAAGAGGCTCCTCCAAGCTCCCTTTTGTGCTCCAAGGGTGGGTGTGGCTCGGCTCCTCTTGTCTAGACCTTGAAGTATAGGTCTAGCATGAATGTTGCTGGACGATATCATATCATCCTCCCCTTCTTAAAAAAGATTCATCCTCGAATCCAAACCTTGCAAGAACATAGGTAGGACAAAGAACCACAATTTCCTCATAGTATGAGGGTTAGCACATGGGTTAGAACAAATAGTCGTATGCCAAGAGGCACATTCTCAAGACACAACCAAACATTCCCTATTGCAATGACAAAGTAGTCAACATATGGAGCATAAAGGAATTGATTGTTCAACCCATCACGAAGATAGCACCCATCAATTGAAGGTACTACTTGATCACACTCACACAATGGAATAAACCAAAGGTATGCTTACCCCTTCTACATGCAAATTCAACACAAGCAT
Source organism: Jaltomata sinuosa (assembly GCA_003996215.1). Classification (NCBI taxonomy): domain Eukaryota; kingdom Viridiplantae; phylum Streptophyta; class Magnoliopsida; order Solanales; family Solanaceae; genus Jaltomata; species Jaltomata sinuosa. The sequence continues at coordinate 349,642 of QJPP01001104.1, forward strand.
GAACATCATCGAATGCAAAGAGGTAGTAGAGAAAGGTATCTAGCACCCTAGTCTAATTAAAGGTGATTTCACATACAAGAATGCTATTAAGCATATGAATTGCATCAAGTAAAGCACAACAATAGGGAACACTTAAGGATAGAGTGATGATATTTGGACATACATCACCTTCTTTAGTCACAAAATCCACGCCCACATAAGATGCATATTCACCACAAACACGAATATCATCATATGGAAAAAGATTATAAAGAAAGGTAACAACATCAATAGTGTCAATCACGATAGCATCATATGCAAGCTTACATTTAGGCACAAGGATCTTATCAAGCATATTCTCACATGTTTTGATACTAGCATGGATAGCATGGTTGACACGAGCATGGATGGCATAGATAACACATACGATGTTCATGCAAAGGGAAGCTTATGAGTCCGTGGGAGTGATGTGGATGTAGAAAAGAGGCCATTTGTGCAAGTGGCTAGGCTTTAAATTCAAGAATCCATAAAGAAGACAACCAAACAAGGCCCTTGCTTCATTAAGGGCAATATTGTAAAAAGTCAATGTCTTCTTATTTCCTTAGTATAAGTAGTAGCTTTTCTTTATTTTGAAGACTAGTTTTTGATGAATATTGAATATGGAGCTTTGAAGCTTGTAATTTCTAGGTATTTAGCTTTTAGTTTCTAGGTGAAGCCTAGCATTAGTTGGTAATTTTAGTAGTGTAGATCTTGGAATTGTTGGTGAACTTCTTGGTTTGGTTAATCGAAGGTTGCTCATTTGTGGTTTCTTGAGTTCCTTTGATTTTTCTCAAACTAGGGTTTGTGTTTGAATTATTGAATTCAATTGGGAGGTGAGGGTATCAAGTCCCTTGTTGCCCATAAATTTAAGAGTTTGAATATTAACTCACATATCCTTCTTTTGTTTTCTTTCCTTCTTGTTCTTCCCTCTTTGTCAGTTATCATTTGGTATCAGAGCTCGATTTAGGTTTGTTTCCACAAATCTAAGTCTTGGGAATTTGATATCTTCAAAAAAAAAAAAAATCATCCAAAAAAAAAAAAACCAAATTTTTTTCTTGTTTGATTTCTTATTTTTGACACTAGATTCTTATTCCCTAGTGTTGTTTGAGTCTAGATTTCAAATTATATTCAATTTGAAGTTGTAGAAGTGAAGTTGCCATTGAAGGACTTTGAAGCTTTGAAAACTTGCAAACTTGAAAAGTGGGTCTTTGGATTGGGGAGAAATTAGAGCTTAAAAACTATTGGGGTTTGTTCCCTAAGTCGAGGGGAAGCTAATCCTAAAGTTTGAGCCAATTTTGAGTTAATTTGAAGGTGTTGGTGTTTAGTGTGTGTTCTTGGTGTTCTAGGTGTTTTTGATATTCATCAAGAACATTTTGAAGAAAAAGAAGCCAAAAGGTACATTTGATCCAGCTTTTCCAAGTCAAAGTAGTCAAAGATGTTTGTTGGGTCCACAAGTGTAATTTAAAAAAAAAAAATTCCAAAGGACTAAATCTGCCCCTTAGAAAAAGTTTTGGGGGCAGAAATGCACACTTGCAAACTTGGACAGAATGCTTCAAATTTTGGGACCCCAAAAATTTTCTAAGTGTTGGAACTCTTAAGACCTCAAAATTTTTCTAAGTGTCCAAACTTCAAATTTCTTCTTCTACACTCATTTTTCTTCTATTTCTCTACTAATTAACAATTAATTAACATCTTTAATTACTTGTTAACTAGTTTTAATCATCAAATCATCTCTTTGATTCTTCAAATTAAGCAACACAAGTAACTTTTCTACTTTTGTTACTTAGTTTTTTTTGAGTTCGTTTTCTTTCGTGCTTTTTTTCTTCAACTTTTCTCATCTTAATTCGTTGATAAATTTCTTGATTCAAGTCATTTTACCTTCAATCGAGTCGTCCGTCTTTCAAGAGTCACAAAAATCCACTCCACTACAAAGGATAGGTGATCTTGAATTGATCAAGCAAAGCTAGTTCACTACCAATTTTGAGACGACATTTTAGGAGGTGAGTTGAGAGTTTGCATACGAGTGATGTGAGTCTTTTTCTACTAATATTATTTGTTGAGTTTTGTAGGTACAAAAGGAGATATAAGGTAGCATGTCATCCATAGCTTCGGATACTTGTGATGATAACATGGAAAGCTCTATTTGTAGTGATGGAGGCTATGATTCTAATGTTGAGGCCTATGAAGGCTATGATGGAGCCAATGAAGGATATGAAGGATCATGTGTTCATGAACATTATGATGGAGAGAACTACTACTCCGGAGATGAATATGTGATGAATGGAGCTTATAGCTCTTGTGATGATGTTGAAGGGGTAGAGGAACCTTGTGGAGAATATTATAGTGGAGAAGAAGGTTATGAAAGTTCTCATTTTCCACACCATGAGTATGAAGGCGATGTGAGGTACAATGCTTCCTTTCGTATGTCTTGTGAATCCTTTGAGGGAAATCTTGATGAAAATGGAAGTTGTGAGGTTGAATGTCCTTCCTCATCTTGTGCGACTTTCTATCCTAAAAGAGAAGGTATTGATGTATGGTTGGTACCAATTCGAAGATATCGTATGGGCTATAGAAGAGGTACATTTCCTACTTCTCGAAATATGATAATGTGCGATTCTTATCCTAATACCAATGTGTCTTGTACACGATATAGAAATGGTATTAGAGGAAGTAGAGACAAGTTGATGTTTCAAGATAGGCAAGACCCGAAGAGGCAAAGTCTTGAAACAAAAGTGAATGTTTATTATACTACGGGGTTTGATCTTGTCCTTGATGATCATAGTGTTTCTAACTTTATAACCCCTCAATTGGTTGAATTGTTTGGGATACCTTTTTGGCCGAAGCGAGACTCCTTTGTTACTCAAAAAGGGTATCATGTTAATAAAAGGGTGCAAGTACCTATTTCACTTGGGAAATATCAAGAGGAGGTTGGGTGTGATATAGCTCCCATGGATACTTGTCACATATGTTTGGGAAATCCTTGGTTCCAAAGTCATAGGATTCCACATGCACAAGATTGGTACAAGTATATCATGGATCGCAAAGGGGAACTTCTCTTTCCACTAATATTTCCTAGAGAAGAAAACACATCCACTCCTTATGCACCAAAATGGAAGCTTGAAGTGAAGCGATCATCTAACCCTTCGCAAGGGATACTTGGCACTTGTCCTAACTCCAATGAAATTGAGAGACAAAAGATTGAGAGGAGTAAGGGTATGATAAGTGACAACTCTAGAGTGAAAAAAGGAGAGGTTGTGTGGAGTGATGTGAGAGGGTTGTCACAACCTTATCTTAACTCATGTAACATTTCTTGTTTCTCTAGTTGTCTTGATACTTGTGCAGGTATTCTTGAAAGCGAACCTATTGTGGAACCTCAAATGTGGAGCATCATAAAGTGGTTGAAAGCTTCCAAAGAGAGCAATTGTACTCAAATATTGATAACCAAGGTGAAGGCAATTCTTCCTATGAGCTACAAGGTAACAAAGCTAACTCTTGCACTTTATTAAACTTGATGGATCATTGTGTGGCTAATAGCCAATTGAGTGCGAGTGATAGTTTATCTTTGTATGATCTTAATGAGCCTTTACCATGTGGTGAGCTTAATAGCTCTTTCTTGTGTGTTGCAAATTGTGGTGATCAACTTTCTTGTGATACTTGTCCATTAAATGAGAAATTTTGTGATGTGCTAAATGAACCTCAATTTAGTGATGATGTTGATGTAGTTGATCATGTGAATAGTCATGTAGGTTCCTTGCTTCTAGATAATGATTCCTTGATTAGTGATTCCATTACTTGTGCCTCTCAAAGAACTCATGTGATGGAATATGTTGTTAAGGATAATATCTTATTTGATGATGACATGACTATTAAAATTGTGCATAGTGGTAGCTCTTATAATGTTGAAAGTGTAGCTACTCTTGGAGGCTACAAGTTATTTGGTAATCCACTATGGGATGATGACACCTTTCCTGAGGAAGGAACTTCCTTCTTGAGGGACTTTGGACCTCTTACTTGTGAGGTAAAGCTTGGTCAAGATGACAAGCAAGATGTGGGTGAAGATTGTACTATCTACCCACTTGAAGACATCGGCCTATCACTTTTCAAAAGGGATGATCCTTTGGATAAAGCTAACATTGATTTGTTTGATGGTTTGAAAAACCCAACTAGTGATTATCCTTATGAAATTGATGATAATTGTGATCCTTTGTATGACACCCCACCTTTGTTTGTTAAATATGAAGATGAGTTAGTTAATTCATGCGATGGCTCGAATTCTAATCTTTTTGGTCTTAATGGTGGTGTGGGTCAAATTGGGGATAGCAACTTGAGGAAGGAAGGTGACTTTTTCCTACAAAGTATCTTGTCTTCTTTATGTATCCCAACATGTGTTGATGTGCTTGATAAGATTCATGAACCGAATTGTGATCTTGCATGTGAGGGCACCTTGAAGAGGATTGACAATCTTGACACCTTTCTTTACTACCTCTTTGCATATGATGATGTCTATGTTTGTATTAAATTTGTTTTCTATAGAGGTAGGGGTTCCTTTAATTTGTCCAATTATCTTTGTGACCACGATATGTGGGTCTTTTACTTCTTTCACCCCAATAAACCCTTATGGGTGATTGTACCACTTTTGGTGTGGCCTTCTTGCGAGACAATGAAACAATTGTGTCTTATGGCTCCAAAGTTAAATATGATACTATCTTTTGGAATTCTTGATGCCACGAAGACCTTTGTATTTGCCTTGTCTCTTGATGTTTATCATAATCAAAACCTTTGCACCTTGTATGATGAGTTGCTTTTATTGGAAGCAAAGGATATTTGATTGTACCTCAAATTTGTGCCTCCTTGGCATGATGATATTATTGCTAACCATTGTACTAACCCTCATGCTTTGAGGATGTTTTGGTTGTTGTCCTTTTCATATGTTTTAAGGTTTGGATTCGAGGACGAATCATTTTCAAGAAGGAGAGGATGACTAGCATGGATAGCATGGTTGACACGAGCATGGATGGCATAGATAACACATACGATATTCATGCAAAGGGAAGCTTATGAGTCCGTGGGAGTGATGTGGATGTAGAAAAGAGGCCATTTGTGCAAGTGGCTAGGCTTTAAATTCAAGAATCCATAAAGAAGACAACCAAACAAGGCCCTTGCTTCATTAAGGGCAATATTGTAAAAAGTCAATGTCTTCTTATTTCCTTAGTGTAAGTAGTAGCTTTTCTTTATTTTAAAGACTAGTTTTTTGATGAATATTGAATATGGAGCTTTGAAGCTTGTAATTTCTAGGTATTTAGCTTTTAGTTTCTAGGTGAAGCCTAGCATTAGTTGGTAATTTTAGTAGTGTAGATCTTGGAATTGTTGGTGAACTTCTTGGTTTGGTTAATCGAAGGTTGCTCATTTGTGATTTCTTGAGTTCCTTTGATTTTTCTCAAACTAGGGTTTGTGTTTGAATTATTGAATTCAATTGGGAGGTGAGGGTATCAAGTCCCTTGTTGCCCATAAATTCAAGAGTTTGAATATTAACTCACATATCCTTCTTTTGTTTTCTTTCCTTCTTGTTCTTCCCTCTTTGTCAGTTATCATGTTCGGTCACATGATAACAACTTTTGGTTCAACACACAAGTGTCACCCTTTCTTTTCACACAATACCTCAAAGGGAGGGTATCTTCCGAGATAGGCATGCTTGTGAAGGGAATGAGGGACCTACTAACAATACATTCATTCAAATACACATGGTCCTTCCAAGAAGTTGGGTACCTTTCAATCAAGAATTCAAACATGCTCTCAAGAGTCCAACTTAACACTTCAAGTTGACTACCCATGTGAAGGTAACAAGAAGTTGGCATCATGATCTCGGTACTAAATATACTACATGGACTCTTCAAGACACACCATATAGAGTTGGCATCTCACACTCGGGTGCCATGCAAGTTAAGCACATTGGCATCAAACAAAGATGTAGGATGCAAGACATTAATATGTTCATGATAGGGCATATACGCACCTACACTCAAGACTCTACCTACCACAACATAAATATCATCATGACTCCAAGGGTCACTTGGAATCAAAGGGGATGGGTGCATACCTTGGGTTGGAGAGGCCACCTTGACATGCTCATGTTCCAACCTTGGCTTGCAAGGCATTCCCATCTCAAGAACCATCTTGGACCAATAGGATTGGTCCTCTATTATCTCTCTCAAGTTGGAATCCTTAGAGTCGGATCCCATGATACTTGTCATTTCATCTTTGTGAGGTAAGCTTTGAGAAACCTCATTGGAAAGCAATCCATTAGGAACCTTATCTATGATCTTGCAACAAGCATGGAATAAGTTCTCTCTTTGATAAAGATCTTCTCTATCAAGTACCCCAATTATTCATCTTACGATGCATGATAAGTTCCCATTTACTTGCAAAGGCTCAACATCAATATCCAAGGCTTCATCCTTTTTCCTAACCATAGGCTTACCATCTTCACAACCTAGAAGTTCCCCACTTCTCAAGAGATGAGCAAAATTTACATTCTCCTCTAACTTCTCTTCATCACAAGCCAATGGTTCTTCTTCATTAAGCCCATCATTATTTTTCTTCTCTTCACACTCCTCCTCATTATCCATGGAACAAGTTATCTCTTTGATCAAGCTCTTCTTTATCAAGTACCCCCATGATTTATCTCACGATGCATGATAAGTTCTCATTCACTTGCAATGGCTCACCATCAATTTCTGAGGCTTCATCCTCTTACCTAACCATAGGCATACCATCTTCACATTCTAGAAGTTCTCCTCTTCTCAAAAGATGAGCAAAATTTACATTTTCCTCTATCTTCTCTTCATCACAAGCCAATGGTTCTTTTTTATTAAGCCCATCATTCTTTTTCTTCTCCTCACACTCCTCCTTATTATCCGTGCAATATCCATCAAATGAGGCCACAATGGGTCTTCTATTAGGACACTCACTTGTAATATGTCCCCTACCTTGGCATCTAAAACATTGAATGGTAGAAGGACGAGGAATGTTAAGTTTCACAAATGTACCTCCTTTAGCTTTGTCGTACCCTTTCACCTTGTAGTCAGCTTTAGCTTGAGTAGCTTGGCCAATACCTTTGGAGTGCTCTTAGAGAGATGACGACTTTCACTTATCTTCATCCTTGCTCCATGAGAAGTTGAGGTAAACTTGGACTTGTATTCTTTCTCATCCTTCAAGTCCTTTTCTATTATAGAGGCATCATGAAATGCCTCCTCTAGACTTGCATAGTGTTGAAGTCTCATGGGCTTTGATATGTCTTGTCTCAAGTTGGCAACAAACCAGATCACCGTGTTTAGTATAGGCTCCTCAACCTTGGACCTCATTCTCAAGCTCTCAAACTCATCATAATATTCTTCAACACTTTTGGTATCTTGTCGAAGCATGTACACCTTCTTGATAACTTCTTGATGATAAGTAGGTGTAACATACCTTGCTTCCATCAAAGCTAGCAACTCTTGCCATGTAGGCAACTCATAAATGAGATCTCGGGCTCGTTCTCTCACTTTGGACTCCCACCATATGGATGTATACCCCTCAAATTGAGTGATGGCATATATGGCTTTCAAGGCATCCAAAATGTTATTGGTGAGGAAGATCCTTTCACTTTGTAACCTCTATTCAAGGAATTCTTCCAGATCACTACTACCTTTGAATGTTGGAAGAGTAACCTTGATGGTGTGCAATCCCATATCATGGTCACCACGATCTTCTTGACAATAACCATACCTCTTGTCATAGTGAGCACCATATCTATCACCATGATTACCATAATGAGCATCATGGCGACCATCATACTAATCACCTCTATCTCCATCACCTTTCCACCTTGCACCTTAATTTCGACCATAACTTTCGGGTTGCACTTGATCTCTCGGTGCACCATAACCGTGTTTTCCACCAGGTTGAGGTCCATCATAGTGTCTACTATCATTTGCTCTCTCAAACTCTTCGAAGAGTAGATTGTGGTGGTTATCATGGTAAGGCTCTTGGGTTTGGTTATGTAGTACATGCAAGTTAGCATGTGATGCATTTCAAAGTGGAGTTTGGTTTTGGTTTGCTACAAAAGGACGTTCCTCTTGTAGCGGGTAGTTTGGATGAGTGGAGCTTTGTCTAACATTGTTTGAATAGTAAGACATTTGGAATGGAGGTTGTTGGATTTGTGGGGTGGGGCTTAGGTTGTTTCGAGTGTTGCATAACTCACGTGCATGCCCTGGGGTAATGGTCATTGAGGAACTCGTGTTCCTATTTGCTCTCGACCCATGAGTGGTATGAGTTGGATCCACCCGATTAGGACTCTCAACATTCACCATCCTATTCTCCATACGATCCATCCTTTCATTTATATTAGCCATGTTCCCATTTAGATGTTCTAAGCTCCCATTCATATCTGCTATTTGCTTTGTGAATGAGGCAAAGGCCGCCTCAATATTAAAGGAACTCTCTCCTTCATAATAACAATCAAGTGCCCTTGACATTGTACCTGTAAAATTCAACACACAAGGTTAGTAATAAAGTTCCTCACCCTCTCGTATGTGAACTCTCAACTTACCTCCTAAGCAGCTTCCAAAGATTGATAGTGAACTCCCTTTGCTCAACCAAGTCACAACTCACCTATCCTTTGTGAAGGAATGGATTCTTGTTTCTCGAAAGAAGGACGACTCAAAATCAAACAGACGGAGCCAAGAAGGTTTCCAACGAATGATCAAACGATAAAAGAACACAAGGAATTGGTATGAAATGAAATGGACACAAAAAGATCTAATCACAACTAAGTAGATCAAATACTTGTTGTTAACTAGTCTTAGGATTTCTAGATGATAGAATAATCAAAGAAATGAAACTAAGAAGATTAAACCTGAGATTTGATGGAGGAAATCGGTTCTTCAACTTTCAGCTCGTGCTCAGGCTGATGCGTTTCGCACAAGGAAAAGTGCCGTTCGCACCTTGCTTCGCACCCCAAAACAGAATGTTGATCTGCCTGGGGGGAAGTGCAAATGCACCAAGCAAAGTGCTGGTCGCACCTGCCCAGGCAGAACGCTGTAGCTTCTGCCTTGTACTCGTTTTTCAGCTTTTTTGTACTTTTCTTCTTAGTACTTGCCCTTTTTGGTAAATTCTCTTTTGTACAAACACAAGTACTCTTTCCTTTGGATTCAACTCCTTTATTTCACCTTCTTCTTCAACAACACCTTAAAGAACACCAAGAATAACTTATGAATTTCAAATTTGCAACTCTCTCAATTTAACTCGAAATGACTCCAAATTTGAAATGTAGCATCTCCTTGATATAGAGAACAAAGCTCGATACAAATTAGAATCAAATCAAACCAAATTGAAGAGACCCATTTTGTGTTCTTCAAGTTCTTCAAACTTCAAAAATGGTAGATCCTTCAAACCTCAACTAAATTCAACCAAACATGAGATTCAAGCTCCTTATGAATAGGAGATCAAAGCCCAATAGGTTTGAAGTCTCAAATCAACCCCGATCTTGAACTTGTTCTTCAAGCTTCTTCACCCAACAATGGTAAATTCTTCAATTCAACTCTTAACAAGCTCAAATCTCAGATCTAGACTCAATTGATACTAGAGAACATGATTCTAGTATCAGATTTTCAAACAAAACACTAGATCAAAAAAAAAATTGTAAATTTTTTCTAAAACATTTTTTTCTTCAGTTTTTTTTTGAAATTTTTAGAATTATGAACCTAGGATTAAGAATTGTGGAAAAAATCCTTTAGCCTAAGCTCTGATACCAAATGATAAGATCTCGATTAGAGAAACTAATCAAAATCTAAATGCGGAAATTAAATAAGAAAAAGATATGTGAATTAAAGTTAATTAATCAAGTTTATGGGCAACAAGGGACTCTATACCCTCACCTCCCAGTTGAACCTAATTAATAAACAATAATTCCTCAATAGAACAAATAGACAAATAAATGAATTCACAAATGGATGACTCTATGATTAATCAAGCAAAGAAGTTAACAAGCAATCAAAGAAATCCACCCTTAATCACTCAACTACCTATTAGGAATCCACTGAATAGACTATTAGGAATGCACCCAATAGATTTCTACAAGGCTAAGTTAACTAATTGGGAAATCCATCTAATGGCTACAAACTAGAGTATCAACTAGAAGCTTTCAAAGCAATTCAATATTCATCAAAATTTGATTAGCTAAGGGAAGGGAACCCCTATTTATAGCTATTACATAAAGGACTAAAAGTGACCTTAAAAGATAGCCCAACATAGGCCCAATGCACATGTGGTGCGTTTGAGGTACGATCCATACATCCAAGAGTGTCCAACGCATCAGCATGTCACACCTCCTAAATAGAAGTAGTTTTACAGCCTTGTGCGGAGCTTGTGCAAAATGCACCATGCTATGTGTGTGTCACCCCTTGGTCTCACCATCAAACAGAATCACTGGCAGCCTCGTCTCACCATGTGATCATCCATAAGTTGTATATCCTTGATTTACGCTCTTCAATAGTCTCCAAAGCCTCTTTCTTTATGAATAGAGCTTGTAAGGCTTGGAACTCTTTGACTTGCTTCATTTGCAGTGTATTGAGGCTCCTCCAAGCTCCCTTTTGTGCTCCAAGGGTGGGTGTGGCTCGGATCCTCTTATCTAGACCTTGAAGTATAGGTCTAGCATGATTATCACTGGGCGATATCATATCAATACGGGTCTCCTCGGATATGCAAGTTTATCAAATCAGTCTTTCTTAAAATAGAGGCTAATTCCCTCTTGAGGAAGCCAAAAAGTCATTTAACATATTCCATAAATCCTTTTTTAGACTGAAAATAGTATTTCAAAAATCAAGTCAACCATATGCCATGTTAAAGTATAAATAGACAGCCAAAGAGCATAACTAAGACAAATCATATCACACAAAGGACAACCAAAGTCTACGCACTAAAGCAAAGTACTAGCCTAAGGTAGGTGCTATTCAGAAAATGCTACACTAACTCCCAAACCTAAAAGAAACCCAACCTAGAGCGATCAACTAGCCAAACTTAAGCTAAGGCAAGCAACAAGTCGAGACTATACTAACTCAAACCATTAACCAAAGTTACACTAAAACCAGCCATAAACCACAATTTAAGGAGAACGGAGAGAATTCATACTGACCTGGTGTCCCACATCCATGGTCTTGGGCCCACAATTATACAACATACCAAACCAGAAAGTAAAATGAGGGAAGAATGGTAAAATGCAAATTTAAAATAACAGAAAAAGGCTACTCTACCACGAAGTCTTCTCCTAATCCTATACTAAGGCTTCCTAATCTAATCACCCCAAACTACTACCAACCTAAGCTAAGATAAGGCAAATAATTCTAAACCCATAATACCATGAAAACTACGCCAAGTATTAAGGAAGGAGCTACAACCTTAGGCTAAGGATTCTCAATCGATAACTTACTCTAAGGCCTCTAAATATGCTATAAAAATTAAATACCTAAATCTATGTATTCAAACCACAATAACCCACCCACAATTAGGAATTTACCATACAAATACCATATAATAGCTAAGTCTAATAGTAGGTAAGCTGTAACCTACCTAAAAGCCCAACACGCGCGCACAATCCATAAGACTAGAGCCTATCTCCCCCGAGAAGCCTCCGACTACTGGCACGCTATCATTAATATAATCTAGGTTTCAAGACAAGAAGAATGATACCCATATTGATATATGAACTTTCGGGCCAGAAATTGGGTCCAAAACGGCCCTCGTGGTCCACTTCACGAAATAGAAAATAAATTTCACCATAACACCCCTTGTGGGATAAGGATCACATGCTAAAAATTTGAGAATGATCCGCCATAAATTCGAGCTCAAAACAGCCCAAAAAGACCAAGAATGATTCGAGAATTAAGAATGGATTTACACAGAATTGGAGCCAAAAACTTATGAATATGAGGCGAGAAAATGGTCACGGATGAGGACCCAACAATTTGAGCTTTACTTGATGATCCCTCAACAATTTCTTGAGCTTAGAGCTTTAACAATGGAGGATTTTTTGGTTGAAATGAATTAAAAAAGAAGGGAAGATTTTATATACTGCCAGGGACTCCTTCATCATGATCGTGAGAAAAAACCTCGCGATCATGATGACCGTGCTAGCTGACTCATCGCGATCATGATGGTCATCCACACGATCAGGAAGAACAAAGGGGGGGGCTTCATCGCTATCACGAGAAAATCCTCATAATCGCGATGGTCAAAAAGCCAGACCATCGCGATCGTGATGGTCTTCTTCATGATCACGATGAACAAATTTCAGTTGTACCAGCAACTGAAAACCAGCAATACACTAAGGCTAAAATTTCACCAGATGGACCCTCGGGATTTGTTCAAAACCCCATGAACATAAACCAAACCTGCTATCCAACTGAAATGACATTCCACACTTAGTAGAATCATCAAAATGACCAACAAAGGTCTACTTGATGGAAAGTTGACCAAAGTCAATACTTTGTCGGTTTTACCTAAAAGTTATTCAAGCGCCCAAAACGAGTCTGGGAGATTTAGGACCCGAACCAAAGGTCCCCCACTAGCCCAAAGTCAATGTTTTAGAGCTAAGCGCTGACAAAATTTTGATCCGAGCCCGTCTTCTCCAAATGTTGACCAAGCCAACTCTTTTAGTTTTAAGAGTTTAAAAATAGGGAAAAGGGCTTCAAACACAACTGAACTTCCCGAGAACTGAACGGTCAATATTGACAAGTCATAAATAACATGTAGCCACTGTGGGAAAGCTTAAAATGCCAAAAACACATAAAAATAGAGAAAACAACCTAGAGGGTTATTACAACATCCACTACTAAAAGAACTTTCATCCTCAAAAGTTAATAAACAAGAAGTACCCAAAGACTCAAAATAGGAGTATATTAGGTCTGTATGTCGAGCTAGGCTTCTGAGGAAGCCTCCTCGACCAGACAATGCCCCACAAAGCTATATCAAAGGAAAACTAATTAAACTTTAAATTCTTACCAGATGAACCAGAAAAGCAACCAACTCTAACTCAAAAGCCAAAAGATCAATCAATTGAATCAAACCCCTAAGAAACTCAACCTGAACACACTGACACAACACAAATAACAAAAAAAATCAAGTCAATTATCACACAGAACTAGTAACCAGGATAACTCCAAAAGTTACCTCCTTTATACTCTAACTTACAAACCCTCTGATCCGCATAAACCCTTTGCCTATACTAAACTGCACAGAGCCCTTTTTGAATCATCTAACTCTTATCCATGAAGTCATGCAATGAGTTCGTCACCCAAGCTATCCTCAAAAATAACTGCAAACCCACCAGAAACCTATACCACCTACCCACTTAATCCTCGAATGAGGCTATCTAAAAACTCAATCTCTACCAAAGCCATGCACTGGTCCCACTAACCTCCATCATCCATAACACCTGCCCATAGCATATCCTCCAGAGGTGGAATAGTTTGCTCTAACTGACTATCAATCTGTGGATGAACAACTGAACTAAGATCACTCGGACACTAAAACTCATCAGGAATGACCATGAGAAACTCATTGTAAATGACACACCAGAGTCGGAGATGATATAAATGAACACCCCATGTCGAAGGACCATCTCCCAAAAGTAGACCAAAACCAACCCATTGAATTGTACCATGTCTGAACTGGCCAAAAGTGAATAAACCAGAGCAACCCATCCAGGAAGACCCAAACAACATCCAATCTCTGCAAGGAGTATGGCAAGCCTACCACAAAGTCCATAGCCATCAAATCAACTCCAAATCTTAGGAACACCATAATAGCCCTCAATACTCAACAGCCCTCAATACTCAACACTCCATCTTGATCTAAGGTTGCCTTCTTAACCTCGCCAAGCAAGAAATCTTCCACACTTTGAATACTAAGTCAAACCAACCTATTGGCTAAGAAAAGGATACCTGAAGCCAAAGGTCGCCACTTAGCTACTGGAGATCTCATAAACTCTAAACTCACCACCTCCCAGCATGTGATCCACCAACCCTAAAAACATCTCAACATACAAAAACTTCTAGCTCTTGACTGGAAGAGCCCAATCGATGATGAAATCCACAAGTCTCGAACTCTCGGGAAACTAACCTCAAAACTTGTCAAACCACTAGTGAGGAACAAAGCAATAAATCATTCTAGTCATTGGTGCCACAACTGAAAGGAACCCTTCACGAATCATCTGAAGTAACCTGCTAGACCCCCAAGTCTGGAACCCAACTCCAAAGATTAATCATGTGCCTTCCCATATCCTTGAGTAGTCTCAGATGTTGTTGACGAACACACAAGGTAATCAAAACTAAATAGGCTGAGAACCCAATGCTTCTCAAATTCACAGTTTGAACAGAACACCCCATGGAGACATACTAGATCTGGCAATCTCTCTCTCAGAAGATTTTGGAGCAGTTCTTTTAGCTCTCACAACTCTATTGGCATCACCTGATATGGCAGAGAAAGGAATAGGAAGTTCCCAACTCAACAATGATGCCGAAGTCAAAACTCAACTAGACTGAATACTAAGGAAAATAGTGAAAACAACTCGGATACATGCTAACCACCTAAACTGATCAAGTAAGGAAGGCTAGTTCTAACCTACCAAATATAAGCAAAGCCATCCAATATCCACTTGCCTGCCCAACACCAAGCTCTCTGAGACAACAAAACTTTCCTTGGCACATAGTTATCGATACCGTACCATACCAACTGAAAGGTTCCAAGCCTAAACAAAATAACAATCTCGAATAAACCACTCTAGACCACTAGACAAGGAGACAGCTATACGAGGCCTAGAACTATGACAAAAACCACCAATTAGCATAACAAGGCCTACTCATGTGTCATACTCTAAGGTAGTCACCTCCCAAGGTTGATACACCCAATCCACTACTAAAAGTATCCTTGTATGAGGTAGTTACATGCATAAGAACTACAAAGCTCAAATGGTACATCCAGATGAGAAGTAGGTAGGCAAATATATATACGAAGAAGTAGAACCCCAAGGCAAATAATGCATGAACTAGATGATGATAACGAAGATCATACTTGTAGTGATGACATCTTGAGCCTCCATATCTAGACTACCAAGAAAGGCATAAAACTGTTTGCGTCCACCCTTAGACTGAGTAGCCGGTGCTAAAGGCTCGGATATCCTATATTAGAGACACTCTCTAGAAAGGTCACCAACCACTTCATAATCATAGCAGCCCTGAAGAGTTATTCCCTAACGTAAAGTACCTGTCAACCTAGAACAACCACCTAAACTGCCTGGTTGAGAAACACCTCTAATAATCTGGGGGCCACCCCTACTACCCTGTGCACCACCTTTAGCTGATGGAACGAAAACCCTGAGAGATAAAGCATGCTGACTCTATCTCTTGAAATGCATGAACGTGAGGCAATCCTTAGCAAAGTGCTCAAACTCGTCGCACTAGAAGAAACATTTGTCATCTAAAGTTTGACAGGAAGATCTTGCTGAACCAGAATGGCCACTATGGCCTAAATACTCAAAATGCAAACCTCAAAGAGGCTGGCCTGAACCCTGGCTGCTCTGCCTAACCTAACCTGAGTAATCATCATATGAATCCTGTGATGCCACCTGAACCAGCCTGCTAAAGGGAGAGTAGTGAAATTGATATGTGCTAGAGAATCCCATACCTCGAGACTAAGAACCATGAAAATTGCCCTAACAGTGATGCCTCTTATGATAAGATCTCGATTAGGGAGACTAATTAAAATCCAAATGTGGAAATTAAATAAGCAAAAGATATGAGGAATTAAAGCTAATCGACCAAGTTTATAGGCAAGAAGGGACTTTATACCCTCACCTCCCAATTGAACTCAATCAACAAACAATAATCCAACTCAATCAAATAAGATACATACAAATGAATCCATAAATGGATGACTTTATGATTAATCAAGCAAAGAAGTTAACAAGCAATCAAAGGAATCCACCCCTAATCACTCAACTACCTATTAGGAATCTACGTAATAGACTATTATGAGTCCACCCAATAGATTTCTACAACTAAAGAACTATATTAGGAATCCACCCAATACTACAAGCTAAATTAGCAACTACAAACTTTCAAAGCATTATTCAATATTCATCAAAATCTAAGGAATGTAAATAACTAAGGCATGTATTTATAGTGTTTACCTTGTACATTAAGAGGCCCAAAAGTGACCTTAGAAGACTCTAAACTCAGCCCATGACGGGTCTGGTGTGGAGGCTGATTCCAAACGCACAAGGTGATGTGCTGGTCGCACTTTGCAAAATGCACAAAGGGATGTGTGTGTCTCACCCTGGCTGCATCTCTCAGGAAAAAGCTCTATCCATCTCATCTTTGCTCTATATGATCATCCACAAGTTGTAGATCCTTGATCTACGTTCTTTAATTGATATGATATCGCCCAATGAACTTCATGCTAGACCTATACCTCAAGGTCTAAATGAAAGAATCCAAGCCACACCCACCTTTGAAGCATAAAAGGGAGCTTGGAAGAACCTCATTATGCTCCGAATAAAGTAAGCCAAAGAATTCCAAGCCTTACAAATGATATTCATGAAGAAAGAGGCTTTGGAGACCATTGAAGAACGTAAATCAAGGATCTATGACTTGTGGATGATCGCATGGAGCAAAGATGAGGCTGACAGAGTTTCTACCTCAAGGTGTGACCAGGGGTGCATTGGGCACTTCCCCTGGAAACACACCAACCGCACAAGGCTGCCAATGATGATCTGTTTAGGTAGTGCAGAGCAGAGGGCAAAATGCACTCTTGATGGTGCATTTCACACACCCTTCGCACATCCTGTGCATTGGGTCGAGTTGGGCTATTTTTCAAGGTTACTATTGTGCCTTTATGTAATAACTATAAATAGGGGTTCCCTTCCCTTTAGCTCCTTAGTTGTTGTTGAATTGATATGGAATTATTTCTTTGAGATTTTACCTTGTTAGCTTATAGAGGGTGGAATCCCTATTAGTTAATGTAGTGTAGAAATCTATTGGGTGGATTCCTAATAGTTTAGGTGAGTGATTAAGGGTGGATTCTCTTGGTTGCTTGATAACTTCTTTTGCTTGAATTTTACATGAGGATACTCATTTATGGATTCATTTAGAGTACTTTTGCCTTATTGATTCAAGTTGTATTATCATTTGGTTATTGTAATTATTTGGGAGGTGAAGGATTGTCCTTTGTTGCCCATAATTACAATTTCCTAGTACTAATTTGCATATGTTTTATTTATTTTAATTTTGCGTTTGATTTTGACTAGTCTCCCTAATCGAGATCTTATCATTTGATATCAGATCTTAGGCTAAAGGATTGTTCCCACAATTCTTAATCCTAGGTTTATAAATCTGAAAAATTTAAAAAAAATTGGTAAAAAATGTTTTTGAGAAAATTTCTAAAAAAATATTTTGATTTTGTGTTTTTTTTTAGTTTATAATACTAGAATCGTGTTCTCTAGTATTGATTGAGTCTAGATCTGAAATTTGAGCTTGTTTGGAGAAGATTGGAAGTTTCACCATTGTTGAGTGAAGAAAAGCTTGAAGGTCCAACAAGTGGATTTAAGATCTGGGTGAAATTGGAGACTCAAAAGTATTGGAGTTTGTTCTCCTTATCATAAGGAGTTCAAATCTCAAATTTGGTGAGAATCAGAGTTGAAATCCATTGGGTTCAAAATCTGAATGTTCTTCATGTTCATGGTGTTTTTCATACCTTGAAGAAGAAGGATTTCAAATCTGGGTTTGATTGGGTTTTAATTGGTGTTAAAATATATTGGGATTTGTTCTCCTAGCCAAGGGGAGTTCAAATATCAAATTTGAAGAAAATCTGAGTTCAAAATCTTAAGATTCATATTTTGGGTTGTTCTTCATGTTCTTGGTGTTCATGGTGTCTTGAAGAAGAAGAAGGTTGAAAAAGGTGTTTTCATCCAAAGAAGAAAGAAAAGAAAAGAGTACTTGTGTTAGTACAAAAGGAATTTACCAAAAAGGGCAAGTACTAGGAGAAAAGGTACAAGAAAAATCAGAAAAAGCTAAAAAATCAGAAGCTTCAGGTGTTCTATTTTGGGTTGTGCGATGCAATGTGCGACCAGCACATTGCTTGGTGCATTTCGCACAAGTTTCGTACCAAGGATAAGTTGGTTTCTGGTTTGGTAGTGCAAAGTGAGGTGCGTTGGGCACTTTCCCTAGTGCGTTTTGCACCAGCATCCGCACCAATGAACAGTGCAAATCCAATTTTCTCCAACAATTCTAAGGTTCTATCTTCATAGTTTCTTTTCTTTGATTCTTCTTATCAAATAGAACTCTTAAAGCAAATTATCAATAAGTAATTGATCTACTTAGTTGTGATTAGTTCTTGAGTCCATTTTCATTTCGTGCTTCTTCATTCAAAGCTTTTATCATTTATGTTTCGTTGTATAACTTCTTGGCTTCGTCTGTATTTTGCTTTAAATCATCCTTCTTTGATTAAAACAAGAATCTATTCCTCTACAAAGAATTAGTAATCCTTGTGAAGTGATGTAATGACCCTTCCAGTCATTTATGCATTTTCCCCTTTCTTGTACCGTTAGAGCTTGCCTCTAGTGGCCCCAAGTCATTTAAGGCTTGTCGGGACCGTAGTTTGATGCCCGGGCTATTTATTTGGTTTCTATGGTCATATGATAAGTTTTGAAGTCAAGCAAGTCGGCAAAAGTTATCGTAAGTTTCTTTAATAAATTTTCTGAACTTTGGGTCAAATATCTTAGAGCTTTTCTCTCAATTTATAAAGAGTTAGAAGTCCCCTGAACTACCAAATCGAAGGTCTATGAGTCTAGTTTCCAATGCATAAAACCTCACATCAAACCGATCTTGGAGTAAAGAGTTATGACTGTTTTACCGTGGACTGTCTGGGCAGAAACCGAGTCGTAAACTAGGTCGGATCAAAATCTATTTAAAGTTCAAATTCACGTTTTAAAACTCCAAAACAGTTCTGAAACAGAGAGAAAACATAAGGGAGGGTTCCAAGAGAGTTCTTGAGTGATCAAGGTGCATTTTTGGTGATTTCTATTGCTAAAGTTTGCCCCCGTGCTAGAAACACGATCTCTACGCGTGGCAATCATTTTCCCCTTCGATAAGCCATGTTTGGATCTGGTTTCAAAAGATAGGACTTGGTATTTCTTGGTGGTTCTTCAATATTTACACTTGGTTTGCTAAGGAAACCATCTCGGGGCTCTTTTATGATCATTTTTATGAAGTTCTACGGACTTTTTGTCAAGTTATGATCCTTTTGGGAAATCTGCCGATTTAATCTTAATTATGAACTATTTATAGGTGAATATAAGCTACGTATATATAGTGTTTGAGAAGCTTAGGACGTAAGGAACAATTTCCGTAAAGGAACTACGGGCATTCAGACGTTCATTGGAAGGCATTTTTGTGATTCAGAGCTTCCTGGAGCAGTTCAAGCCTGGACGATGCCGTCCCTGCAGCTAGTCATCGGATGACAAGTAGGTTACGGTTTATTTTCCCTAGACTCCGCATATATAGGATAAAATTGTATTAATAGGCATCCTTGGATTGGGTTTATTAGGTTGGTACCATAGACCTTGATCGCTTTATTCATGTCCGCCTACTTTGTTCCTCCGATGCTTGTAGTACTTGCCGATACTTTTTATTTACCCTTGTGGTCCTGTGAGGCTTTGTTTACTCTAGAAAATAGAAGGTGGGTTATTGGGAATGTCCGCGAGTCCTGGGCATAGAATTATCCTTTTAGGCTGGTTATGCTTGCTGAGTAGCTGTGGACCTGTGCAGGGCCGATTGGTTGATTGTGAGCTGCTGGGTGGCTATTTGTATTGATCATTCCTTTCCATGCATATAAAAGGGGATTTATTCATGTTTTACTATGGTTTTGGCTTCAGGCCTACTGGAATTGTTTCCTAAACCTTGCACGGCCACGGGAGGAGGGGGCGTTTTTGATGGAAATGAATTGGAAATGGTTTGATTTAACTTGTGATTATTCTTGAGGCAAAAGAAGGTCAAATTATGATTTCTATCACCAGTTTTACTATTAACACTATACTCGGTAGGGCCGGGTTGCTAGTTGAGTTTCTTATTAAATTGAGATGGTTTTTAGCCTCGGTCAGACCGAATACTTGAGATGACTTTCTACTGTTTAGACCCAGCTATGCCCGTGCACCCTTGGATGGGTTTTTGAGACATTTTCCCACTATTTTAGTCCTAGACAAGGTCTGGGCATGCATATTCGAGATTGGGTCTCTATCTTGATCTCATACTTGCTTTCGGATGACATGTCTTGATACTGAGTTTTAGTATGGGTCCGGACCTCTATGGACCTTGCCATTCAGACCTGGGGCTTCGGGCTGCGTGTGCTAGAGGGAGAGTATATGGCGGAGTAGAGGTATACGAGCAGTGTCCTTCCATTGAGCCTACATATTGGGCCCAATTGGCACCGGAGGAGGTACATACAGAGATACCATTTCACTTGAGATCTTCATGCATCATATCATTCATTGTTTGAGGCTCCACCCTTGTTTGTTGTTTATTGATTGTACGCTTCGATAGTATGGGATGCCGGAGGGTTTGTTTCCACTTGTTTGGTATTCCTCGATTGTATGGGCGGCCGAGGGACTGTAGGTAGACTCTTGTTATTTACTTACAGAATTATTCGCTGTTACAATTAAGTATGAAATTGGTTACTGCTAGGCTGTTAGTTCCTGGATTTGAGAATTGATATGATTAGTTAAGTTTTATTCCTCTCTCCGATTATGTCTATCATTACTTTTTCCCTTTTTTTTTACACTTGAGGTTACCAGTATACTGTCCATTTCATAAACTTATTATGTATATACTGTTATTGCAAAGATCCCAGGTGCGTTGTTTCTTACTTACACCTGTGCCTGTTGGATATATATTCTGCTTGTTGGCCTCGCATGTTGTTCTGTTGACTTCCCTCTGGGATAGTTCCTGTGTACCTTTTGTTGATTTGTGTGACTACTTGCTTCTATTCTGTCTGTTACTACGCTTTTATCTTATATGAGCCCAGTCGGCCTATGATACCTACTGGGTACCTTATGCTTCGCATTTGGTGCTCACCCTATTTCTGCATCTTTTGGTGCAGATCCTAGCGTGGTCATCGCTGCTAGATCATCTTGATTCATGCTCGGAGATCTTTTGGGGACTACTTCAGACTGAGGGTGAGCTCTTGGCGACCGAAGCTTAGCTTTAGTTTATCTTTTGCTTTATGTACTCTATTACCATTGGGAGACATCTGTATATAATATTTTGGATCGTTTGTACTCCATGTATGTAGTTCTGGCTCTATACTATGATACCAGGTTTTGAGGTTTGATTTAGCTTTCGCATATCTATATATATATATTTATGTTATCTATTCTCTTCATCTTGTTCCCTTACTTTTGCTTATTAAACTATTCTTCCACTTATTTTTTAGATAGTAGCCATTACTAACTATTCTGGGCTACGGGGATTTGTTCGCCTACTGGGGGGTTGTAGGTGCCATCATGACTGATAAATTAGGTCGTGACAGCTTGGTATCAGAGCTCTAGGTTCACCAGTGTCATTGGTATAGGAGCCAATATCTAGTAGAGTCCTACGGATCAGGGCAGAGACATCCGTACTCAATCTTTTGGAGGCTATAGTGACATCTTAGGAAATACGACTCATTTATTACTTCTGTATCATGCGTAGTACTAAATTTCTTAAAATCTCATTTGTTCTACTTCATTCTTCCATAGATGGTCCATACGAGAGCATCGGCATTAGGCAGAGGTGAGCCCCGGCTCCAGCTAGGGGTCGGGGATGCCCTCGAGCAGTAACACCTGCTAGAGTTGCTAGAGTTGAGATAGATCCCGAGCAGCATGTGGATTAGAGGGCAGCCTAGGTACCACCAGCTCCAGTACCAACTCCATTACCCACTTTTATGCTAGCCTCAGCCCCAGCTCAGTCTTCCGCCATTCGGGGTTTACTATTACAACTTTTGGGTATGATTGGAGAGCGGCCTTTTGAGGTAGCACAGACATCCGCTCAGGGCATAGCCCTGGGTGCATAGAGTTCAAGAGCGCAGCCTGCTACTACGGCTCCCCATGCAGAGTTCATTCTAGTTCCATCAGTTGCACAGCCTCTTGCTCCTCCCCAGCTATGACAGAGTCGGAGCAAAAGGCGTTGGGTAGGTTTTTGAGATTAGCACCTCCGAGGTTTGCTGGTACTTTTGTATAAGACCCACATGACTTTATTACTACCTGTGAAGAGATGTTGCATCATTTGGGTTTGTTTGAGACTCGCGGGGTTGGTTATACTACCTATTAGTTAGAGGGCCCAACGAAGTTATGGTGGAGGGCCCAGGTTGCTTGTAGACCACCATCATCACCTCCTTTGACCTGGTCTGAGTTTATGAGGCCTTTATGGCCAAGTTCTTGCCTCAGAGTGATGGTAAGCATCACAGGGAGCAATTTACTCACCTTATGCAGGAGTCTATGACTGTCTCAGAGTATGAGACCCATTTTCATCGGCTAGAACCGTTTGGAGCTATGATCATTCCTACCAAGGCAGATATGATTTGCAAATTTGTATGGGGTTTGAGGCCAGAGATTAGGCAGCCAGCTGAGATATTGGTTGCCGGTGGTCAGTCATTTTAGGCTATCACAGACTATGCTCGTACTGCAGAGGACTTACAGCGACATAATCAGGGGGCCAAAAATAAGAGGCCTCAACATCAGGGTGGCTATAGTGGTTCTAGGTATGGTGGTAGAGGTTTAGGCCAGTGGGGCTAGGGTTATCAGCCACAGCAGCACCAGGGTCAGTCCAGCCGACCGGTTCAGGCTTTACTTCAGACTTCCAGTAGTACCCAGTTTGAGCAGGGTCAGAGCAGCCATCAGGGCTATAGGAGTCAGTCTTCGAGGGGTACAACTTCTGGGGCATTAGGTCATGGTGGACATATGGGATCTACTGGTTCATCCCAATTGAGTAGGTCATCAGGGGATTGTTTTACTTATGGTGTGATTGGTCATTTTGCTAGAGATTGCCCCCAGTAGGGTACAGTTCAGCTGGCCGAGTCTTTACAAGTAGTTCAGCCTCCGACTAGAGGGGGTGGTGGTCAGGGTAGAGGTGGTTCTCTGCATGGCAGAGCAGGTGGTAGGGATGGCGGTCAGGTAGGTGGGGGTCATCATCAGTTCTATGCGGTCCCTGGGAGACTGGAGGTAGAGGCCTCAGATACTGTGATTACAGGTATGATTTTTGTGTGCCATCAGTTTGCTATGGCTTTATTTGATCCTGGATCTACTTGTTCATATGTATCTGCCTACTTTCTGCCTTGTTTGGGGTTGGCTAGTGAGCCATTATCTGTTGATGTTTCTGTTTCCACCCCAGTAGGAGATTCTTTAGTAGTGGATCAGATTGTGAGATCCTGTGTGATATCTGTTGGTGATTTGGAGACTTGGGGTGATCTGATGATACTCGATATGTTAGATTTTGATGTGATACTGGGCATGGACTGGTTATCCTCTCACCGTGCAGTTTTGGATTATTATGCCAAGACCATTACCATAGTCGTGCTCGGTGTATCCCTGGTTGTGTGGCAGGGTTCTGTTAGCCATGCACCATCTAGGATCATCTCTTTTCTTCAAGCTAAGAAGTTGATTTCCCGTGGGTGCTTAGCTTATCTAGCATATGTTCGAGATGCTAGTGCTGACCCTTCTTCCCCTGAGTCTGTTCCTGTAGTTAGGGACTTCCTAGATGTGTTCCCTATCGACCTTCCAGGCCTTCCACCTGAGATATTGATTTTGCTATTGAGTTAGAGCCGGGCACCAGGCCTATTTCTATTTCTCCTTACTGTATGGCTCCGCCTGAGTTGAGAGGAGCTTAAGGAGCAGCTCCAGGATCTGTTAGCTAAGGGGTTTATTAGACCGAGTGTGTTGCCTTGGGGTGCTCATGTTCTCTTCGTGAAGAAGAAGGATGGGTCGATGCGGATATGTATTGATTATCGGCAGCTGAATAGGGTGATAGTGAAGAATAGGTATCCGATGCCGAGGATTGATAACTTGTTTGATCATCTTCAGGGTTAAGCTGTGTTTTTGAAGATTTATTTGAGGTCCGGCTACCATCAGTTGAGGATTAGGGTGGAGGACAGCCCTAAGACAACATTCAGGACACGTTATGGCCATTATGAGTTCTTGGTAATGTCTTTTGGGTTGACTAATGCCCCCGCACCTTTATGAACTTGATGCACAGGGTGCTTGGCCCATATTTGGACTCATTTATGATAGTTTTCATAGATGACATCTTAGTATACTCACAGAGTAGGGATGAGCATGAGCAACACTTAGGGACTATACTCCAGACTTTGAGAGATAATTGTCTTTATGCCAAGTTCTCAAAGTGCGAGTTTTGGCTTGAGTCAGTTGCATTCCTAGGGCACATGGTGTCTAAGGATGGGATTAGGGTTGATTCAGGAAAGATTTCAGCGGTTTGTGATTGACCTAGACCCACTACTATTACTGAGGTTCACAGCTTTATTGGGTTAGCAGGTTACTACAGATGCTTCATTCAGGGATTTTCTTCCATAGCAGCACCCTTAACTATGCTGACTAGGAAGGATGTCCCATTTCAGTGGTCAGATAAGTGCGAGGATAGCTTTCAGAGGCTTAAGGCCTTATTGACTTCAGCTCTAGTTTTGACATTGTTGATTAAGGGTCAGAGCTTCTCCGTGTATTGTGATGCTTCCGGAGTTGGTCTTGGTTGTGTGTTGATGCAACAGGGTCGAGTGATAGCATATGCATCAAGGAAGCTGAAGGTTCACGAGCGCAACTACCCTACTCATGACTTAGAGTTGGCGGTGGTAGTTTTCGCACACAAAATCTGAAGGCATTACCTATATGGAGTTCATTGTGAGATCTTCACTAATCACCATAGTCTTCAGTATATCACGAGTCAGCGAGAGCTGAACTCGAGGCAGAGGAGATGGGTCGAGCTACTGAAGGATTATGACTTCACTATTTTGTATCATCTAGCAAGGCAAACGTGGTAGCGAATGCCTTGAGCTGAAAGGAGGTGAGTATGGGTAGCCTAGCTTCTCTTTCAGTTTCAGAGCGACCCTTGGCCTTGGACATCCAATCCTTGGCTAACTGTTTCGTTAGGCTTGACTTGTCGGATCCTAGTAGAGTTCTCGCCAGTATCGAGGTTCGTTCTGCTATGATTGATCAGATTCAGAGCCATCAATTTGAGGATCAGCGATTGTGTGACCTTCGTGATCAAGTTGTTCGGGGTGAGGCCAGTTGGGCTACTCTAGATTCAGATGGGGTTCTGAGGTTTGATAGTTGCCTTTGTGTTCTGAGAGTTGGGGATTTAATTCAGTTGATACTTTGCGAGGCCCATTATTCCAGATATTCCATTCATCTGAGCACCGTGAAGATGTATAGAGATTTGAGGCAGCTTTACTAGTGGAGTGATATGAAGAGGGACGTGGCAGAATTTGTATCTCGGTGCTTAAACTGTCAGCAAGTTAAGTTCAAGCATATGAGACCGGGTGGTTTGATGCAGCGACTTCCCATTCCTAACTGGAAGTGGGAAGGTATTACTATGGACTTCATTATTGGTTTACCTCGTACTTCTCGTGGGTTTAATTCCATTTGGGTGATCGTTGATAGGCTGACTAAGTCAGCATACTTCTTACCGGTTCAGACTTCTTATGGGGAAGAGAAGCTAACTCAGATCTACATTCGTGAGATTGTTCGATTGAACGGGGTCCCAACTTATATCATTTCAAACCGCGGCACTCAGTTCACATCTCAGTTTTGGAAGGCTATTCAGCGTGATTTGGGTACAGAGGTTCAGCTTAGTACTGCTTACCACCCTCAGACAGATGGCCAGTCCGAGAGGACTATTCAGGTCCTGGAGGACATGCTTCAGGCCTGTGTTCTTGACTTTGGAGGTTTGTGGGATCAGTTTGTGCCTTTGGCTGAGTTTTCTTATAATAATAGTTTCCATTCGAGCATCGGCATGGCACCTTTCGAGGCCTTGTATAGTAGGCATTGCAGATCGCCGATTGGTTGGGTTGATGGTTTTGAGTCTAGGCCACAGAGCACAGATTTACTTCAGGATTCCTTAGACCAAGTTAGAGTGATTCAGGATAGACTTCGGGCAACCCATAGTAGGTAGAAGAGCTACACTGATTGTAGACTTCGTGCCTTAGAGTTCAGTGTTGGTGATTTGGTATTTCTCCGTGTATCACCCATGAAGGGTGTGATGAGATTTGGTAGGCGGGGCAAGCTTAGCCCTAGGTACATTGGGCCATTCGAGATTCTCTAGAGGGTTGGTAGTGTTGCCTATCAGTTAGCTTTGCCTCTGATATTTTTAGCTATGCACCCGGCTTTTTATGTATCGATGTTATGGCGGTATGTTCCAGACGAGTCTCATGTGTTGCAGTGGGATTCAGTTCAGTTGGATGAGAGTTTAGCCTTTGTTGAGGAGTCGGTAGCTATTTTGGCTAGAGATGTCAGGAGATTGAGTTCTCGGGAGATCCTAATTGTCAAGGTTCAGTGGAGGCACCATCCAGTTGAAGAGGCTACCTGGGAGACCGAGAGAGATATATAGGTTCAATATTCACAGGTGTTTGAGCCTTCAGGTACTTCCTTGTTCTTGACTTTCGAGGATGAAAGTTTTTTTAGTGGTGGATGATGTAATGACCCTTTCGGTCATTTATGCATTTTTGCCTTTCTTGTACTGTTAGAGCTTGCCTGTAGCAGCCCTAAGTCATTTAAGGCTTGTCGGGACCGGTAGTTTGGTGCCCGGGCCATTTATTTGGTTTTTATGGTCGTATGATAAGTTTTGAAGTCAAGCAAGTCGGCAAAAGTTATCGTAAGTTTCTTTAATAAATTTTCTAAACTTTGGGTCAAATGTCTCAGAGCTTTTCTTGAAGGTCTACGAGTCTAGTTTCCAATGCACAAAACCTCACGTCAAACCAATCTTGGAGTAAAAAGTTATTATTGTTTTACCACAGACTGTCTGGGCAGAAACCGGGTCACAAACTGGGTCGCGAACCAGATTGGGTCAAAATTGATTTAAAGCTTCAAATTCACGTTTTAAAACTCCAAAATAGTTCTAAAACAGAGTGAAAACATAAGGGAGGGTTCCAAGAGAGTTCTTGAGTGATCAAGGTGCATTTTTGGTGATTTCTATCGCTAAAGTTTTCCCCCGTACCTAGAAACGCGATCTCTACATGTGGCAATCATTTTCCCCTTCGATAAGTCACATTTGGAGCTGGTTTCAGAAGATAGGACTTGGTATTTCTTGGTGGTTCTTCAAGCTTTACACTTGGTTTGCTAAGGTAACCATCTCGAGGCTCTTTTATGATCGTTTTTATGAAGTTCTACGGATGTTTCGTCAAGTTATGATCCTTTTGGGAAATCTGCCGATTTAAGATTAATTATGAACTGGTTATAGGTGAGTATAAGCTGTATATATATAGTTTTTGTGAAGCTTAGGACGTAAGGAACAATTTCCGTAAAGGAACTACGGGCATTCAGACGTTCGTTGGAAGGCATTTTTATGTTTGGAGCTTCCCAGAGCAGTTCGAGCCTGGACACCGCCGTCCCCACAGCTAGTCATTGGATGGCAAGTAGGTTACGATTTATTTTCCCTAGACTCCACATATATAGGATAAAATTATATTAATGGGCATCCTTGGGTTGAGTTTATTAGGTTGGTACCACAGACCTTGACTGCTTTATTCATGTTTGCCTACTTTTGTTCCTCCGATGCTTGTAGAACTTGCCGATAGATTTTATTTACCCTTGTGGTCCTGTGAGGCCTTGTTGACTCTGGAACATAGAAGGTGGGGTATTGGGAATGTCCGCGAGTCCCGGGCATAGAATTATCCTTCTAGGCTGGTTATGCTTGTTTAGTAGTTGTGGGCCTGTGCAGGGTCGATAGGTTGATTGTGAGCTGCTGGGCGGCTATTTGTGTTGATCATTCATTTCCATGTATATAAAAGGGTCTTTATTCATGATTTACTACAGTTTTGGCTTCGAGCCTACTGAAATTGTTTTCTAAACCTTGCATGGCCCTAGGGGGCCCGTTTTTTATGAAAATGAATTGGAAATGGTTTGATTTAACTTGTGAATATTCTTAGGGTAAAAGAAGGTCAAATTATGATTTCTATCACCAGTTTTACTATTAATGCTAAACTCGGCAGGGCCAGGGTGCTAGTTGAGTTTCTTATTAAATTGAGATGGTTTTTAGCCTCAGTCAGACTGAGCACCTGAGATGACTTTCTACTGTTTAGACTCGGTTATGCTCGGGCACCCTTGGAGGTGTTTTTGAAGCATTTTCCCACTATTTTAGTCCTGGACAAGGTCTGGGCATGCATATTCGAGACTGGGTTTCTATCTTGATCCCGGACTTGCTTATGGATGACGTATCTTGATACTGAGTTTTAGTATGGGGTCTGAAACCTCCATGGACCTTGCCATCCGAGCCTGGGGCTTCGAGCTGTGTGTGCCAGTGGGAGGGTATACGGCGGAGTAGAGGTATACGAGCGGTGTCCTTCCATAGAACCTACCTGCTAGACCCGATCGACACCGGAGGAGGTATATACAGAGATACCATTTCACTTGAGATCTTCATGCATCATATCATTCATTGTTTAAGGCTCCATCTTGTTTGCTGTTTGTTGATTGTATGCTCCGGTAGATGGGATGCTAGAGGGTTTGTTTTCACTTGTTTGTGTTCCTTGGTTGTATGGGCGGTGAGGAAACTATAGGTAGACTCTTGTTATTTACTTACGAAATTGTTCCCTGTTATGATTAAGTATGAAATTGGTTACTGCTAGGCTATTAGTTCCTGGATTTGAGAATTGATATGGTTAGTTAAGTTTGATTCCTGTCTTCGAGCATGCCTATCATTACTTTTTCCATCTTTCTCTTACACTTGAGGTTATCGATATACCATCCATTTCGTAAACTTATTATGTATATATTGTTATTGCAAAGATCTCAGGTGCATTGTTTCTTACTTACACCTGTGCATGTTGTATATATATTCTGCTTGCTGGCCTCGCATATTGTTCTGTTGACTTCCCTCTGGGCTAGTTCCTGTGTACCTTTTATTGATTTCTGTGACTACTTGTTTCTATTCTGTCTGTTACTATGCTTTTATCTTATATGTGCCTAGTCGGCCTATGATACCTACTGGGTACACATCCTAGCGTGGCCATCGCTACTAGATCATCTTGATTCATGCTCGAAAATCTTTTGGGGACTACTTCAGACTGAGGGTGAGCTCTTGGCGATCGAAGCTTAGCTTTAGTTTATCTTTTGCTTTATGTACTCTATTACCATTGGGAGACATCTGTTCCCTCCGTCCCATTTTATGTGGCAACATTTGACTTGGCATGGTATTTAAGAAAAAAAAGAAGACTTTTGAAATTTGTGGTCTAAAATAATTCTTAGATTTTTGTGTGGTTGGAATTCATTTCATTAAGGGTAAAAGTGGAATTTTAAAATTAAATTATTTCTAATTATAGAAAGGTGACATTCTTTTTGAGATAGACTAAAAAGGAAAGTGTGCCACATAAAATGGGATGGAGGGAGTATATTATTTTGGATTGTTTGCACTCCATGTATGTAGTTCTGGCTCTATACTATGATATCAGGTTTTGGGGTTTGATTTAGCTTTCGCATATGTATATATATATATTCCTGTTATCTATTCTCTTCATCTTGTTCCCTTAATTTTGCTTATTAAACTGTTCTTCCACTTATTTGTTAGATAGTAGCCCATTACTAACTATTCTGGGCTATGGGGATTGGTTCGCCTACTGGGGGGTTGTAGGTGCCATCATAACCGAGAAATTAGGTCATGACAAGTGAAGGCGAAGCAAGTTTGAGACCAACTTCAAGAAGAAGCCATAAAAGGTAAGGTGAGCATCTATATACGAGAGGTGTGAGGAACTTTACTACTAACATTGTTTGTTCATTTTGCAGGCACAAATGTTTAAGGCCATTGAACATGCCCCTAAAAGGGAAGGTTCAATATATCATGTGGAGTCCTATGCCGAATCGGCAAGGCAATTAGTGAAGATGAATGGGAGGATGGATATCCGTGATAATAGGATGGCGTATGGCAAGGTTAGAAGCCCGAAAGGTGCACCTCATACCACCTATGGATCGGGAGCAAATAGGAATCTGAATTCCTTGATAATGATCACTCGGGGGCAAGCACATGAGTCATACTACCCCCAGGCTAGTCAAAATCCCACTCCACATATCCAACATCCCCATTTCCAAATGTCTAACTTCCCAAGTAATGTTAGACAAACCCCTCCTTACACAAATCGCCAACCAAATCACCTCCTACAAGGGAAACCTTCCTTTATAGCAACTCAAACCCAAACTCCACTATGAAATGCATCACATGCTTCCTTGCATATACCACATTATCCAAACCAAGAGCCTTACCAAGATAACCAATACCAAAACCCTCTCTATGAAGAGACATATGATGAGACACATGCTTATAGGTATTGGGATGGACCTCAACATATTGGTCAACATGGTTATGGTACACCAAGAGAAAGAGTGCAACCCGAAGGCTATGGTCAAAACCAAGGTGCAAAATGGCAAATGTATGGAGCTCAAATTGATCACTATGATGATAGATATGGTTGTCAATATGATGATCATTATGGTGATTGATATGGTGATAGATATGGTGATCGATATGGTGATCGATATGGAGATCGATATAGTACTAGATATGGTGATCATTATGGAGATCGTGAGGACAAAGATAAAGGGGTGAATACAATTCAAGTGAGTCTTCCAAGTTACAAAGATAGTAGTCAAGCTACTCAAGCTAACTACAATGCAAAATGGGAAGACCAAATTGAAGGAGGTATTTGTGTTAATCCTAACTTCCCTCATCCTTCTACCATTCAATGTTCTAATTGTCAAGGTAGAGGGCACATTACAAGTGAATGTCCTTATTGGAGGCCAATTATATCCATTTGTGATGAATCTTGTACTCACAATGTGATAGAGTGTGAGGTAAAGTGTGATGATAATGAGCCTAAGGTTAGGCATGGGGAATCAATTCCAAAAGGAGATGATGAGCAATTGGAGGAAGACTTGAACTTCTCTTGTGCCTTAAGACAAATCATGGAGGACCTTTCTAAAGAGGAACTTGACCAAAGTGTGAACCTATTTCATACTAGGTGTAAGATCTTAGGGAAGGTATGTTCCTTGGTTGTTGATAGTAGAAGTAGAGCTAATTATATAAGTAATGGGATGGTTGTCCGAATAAAGCTCCCTACACAAAGGCACCCCAATCCATATAAGCTCAAATGGCTCAAGGAGAGTGATGAAGTGGAGGTAACCGAGCAACTAGTCATAAAGTTTAGCATTGGAAATTATCAAGATGAAGTCCTACGTGATGTCATGCCCATGAAGATGCCTATGCTAACATGTCATGTATTACTTGGAAAACTATGGCAAGTTGATAGGGATGTCCAATATTATAAAGGGTCAAACAAATACTCATTTGTATTTGGATAACGAAAGTAAGTCTTGCACCTTTAACACCCCATTAAGTGAGTGAGGATTATAAAATCATGAGAAAACTTCGGGAAGTACTCCAAAAGGAAGAAATTGAGAAGAATGAGAAAGAAGTATTGCTTATACAAAAGGAGAAAGACTTGGCTAATGAAGAAGATGACTTGCTTGTGAATGCTTGAAAGACATGGATGAGGAACACTCCTTAGTGGGACTCATCAACATGGATCTTGTAGTGCACACTAACCAAAGTACTAGCATTTTGCCTAGTACCAACTCTTTTCTCTTTTGCAGGTTCATGAAGGAGTACTTTCCAATGAGGTTCCTAAAGGATCACCTCACCAAAAAGGAATTGAAAGCTTAATGGGATCCAACTCTATGGATTCCAACTTGAAAAATAAAAGGAAGGACCAATCATATTGGTCCAAGATGATGCTTGAGATGGGAATGCCTTGCAATCCATGGTTGGGACACAAACATGCTAAGTTTACACCTCAACCCCAAGGTATGTATCCATTCCCTCCTATTTTATGTGACCCTTGGAGTCATGATGACATTTTCCCTAAGGTAGGAAAATCCCTAAAATTGTGTGACTTTATGTCCTACCTTGAGAGAGTCAATGTTTCTCAAACCTCTTCATGGTTTATTGATGCTATGCTTAAATTGTGTGAACTCCGCAACCTGGAAGCCTCCTTTATTTGTTGCTTTGGAAAGAGTCCATGGTGCATACGTGATGCCCAACTTTTGTTTCCTACTCCTTGTCACACTCATGTGGATGGACAAGTCAAAATGTTAGGATGGACTCATAAGAGTATGCTACAACTCATTAATAGGGAGTACTACTTGTTGAGGGAAAATATAACCCATAGTTCCTTCGTCTCTCTAATGGCATAACTCCATGTGTTGATACATGCCCTTTGGGAGCTTGTTTAAGAAAGGAAGGTGAATTATACTTGAAATACCTTACCTCCCCCCCTGTGTTCAAAATAGTGATGAACTTCTTGCTAGCATTCAAGGTTTGAAGTATGAACTTACAATTGAGAACACTTGGAATGAGTTTGGTGATTCAATCCTTTCTCTACTACTTGTTTGCTTTTGATGAACCCTTGCTAGTAGGTGATATCATGCTTGTTACACCTAGGGCAAATGTGTTATTGCCTAATTTGGGTGTTAACTATATACTTGCATCCTTGTTTGACACACTCGTGCTTAAGTTTTGTGAGCCACAACTTGTGGATGCTAAGTTTCTTACTTGTTTGTGGGAGAGTCCTTGGATGTTCAAGACTTCTTGCCACCTTCATAGGGTTGGATAATTTGAAGTATTAAATGAGACTCTTGGGAGTATGCTTAGTGCCAACTTCTTGGGAAGACCTTTGAATGGGAGCACATTGGGTTCTTATAGATTCCACATCATTCCTTATAGAATGACTCCATTGAAAGATACCCTAAATTTGAGGAGTTGTTTGAAAAGAAAAGGTAACACTTCTGTGATGAACCGCAAGTTGATGTCATGTGTCCAAACATGTGACAATGTGCTTGTTAGGATCCTTGTATCTAATTGTAAACTTTCATATGAGGACACCATGATTGAAACTAATGATCTTGTTACCTTTCCTTACTATCTTT
Organism: Jaltomata sinuosa; assembly: GCA_003996215.1. Classification (NCBI taxonomy): domain Eukaryota; kingdom Viridiplantae; phylum Streptophyta; class Magnoliopsida; order Solanales; family Solanaceae; genus Jaltomata; species Jaltomata sinuosa. The sequence goes on from QJPP01001104.1 coordinate 382,913, forward strand.
TTGCATATGATGATATTCATGAGCATGTTGAGTCTATATCTTATGCAAACTTGAATCATGTGAAAAGAGAAGGTGAAGTATGTCCAAATGCTATCACTTCATCCTTAGGTGTTCCACCTTGTTGTGGTTTGTTTGATACATTTCTTGGGCTTGATGGTATTCTTGTATATGGAAACACCTTGGATGAGACTAGAATGCTAAACACCTTTCTCTACTACCTCTTTGCATTTGATGATATCTATGTCTACCTTAAAGATGCATTAGAGAGGGTTAGGGTTGTTATTGGGTCACATCTTTGTTTGTGTGACAAAGATAAGTGGGTCTCATATCCATTTGACCCCAGTGACCCTTCATGGGTATATGAGCTTTTAATGGTACCACCCTTTGGATGGTTCTATCTTTTGGTTGAGTGGAATAACCAATTCCCTTGTACTCCATATGTTGACTTCATTGTCATTACAATGGGTGATGTTTGATTGTTCCTTGATGATGTGCCACTTTGGCATACAATTTCTTGTGCTAACCCATGTGCTAACCCTCATACCATGAGGAATTTATGGTTGTTTATCCTTCCTATGTTTTTGCAAGGTTTGGATTCGAGGACAAATCCTTTTCAAGAAGGGGAGGATGATATGATATCACCCAGTGACATTCATGCTAGACCTATACCTCAAGGTCTAGACTAGAGGATCCAATCCACTCCCACCCTTGAAGCACAAAGGGATGTGTGTGTCACACCCTGGCCGCATCTCTCAGGCAAAAGCTCTATCCATCTCATCTTTTCTCTATGTGATCATCCACAAGTTGTAGATCCTTGATCTACGTTCTTTAATTGATATGATATCAACCAGTGAACTTCATGCTAGACCTATACCTCAATGTCTAGATGAGAGGATCTAAGCCACACCCACCCTTGAAGAACAAAAGGGAGCTTGGAAGAGCCTCATTACGCTCCGAATGAAGCAAGCCAAAGAACTCCAAGCCTTACAAATGATATTCATGAAGAAAGAGGCTTTGGAGACCATTAAAGAATGTAGATCAAGGATCTACGACTTGTGGATGATTGCATGGAGCAAAGATGAGGCTGACAGAGTTTCTGCCTCAAGGTGCGACCAGGGGTGCATTGGGCACTTCCCCTGGTGCATTTCACACACCAACCACATAAGGCTGCCAATGATGATTTGTTTAGGTGGTGCGGAGCAGAGGGAGACATGCACTCCTGATGGTGTGTTTCGCACACCCTTCGCACATTCTTTGCATTGGGTCGAGTTGGGCTATCTTTCAAGGTCACTATTAGGCCTTTATAGAGCAAGGATGAAGATAAATGGAAGTCATAGTCTCTCCATGAGCACTCCAAAGGTAGTGATCAAGCTACTCAAGCTAAAACTGACTACAAGGTGAAAGGGGATGACAAAGCTAAAGGAGGTACATTTGTGAAATCTAACATTCCTCGTCCTTCTACTATTCAATGTTTTAGATGCCAAGGTAGAGGACATATTGCAAGTGAGTGTCCTAATGAAGACCCATTGTGGACTTGTTTGATGGATATTGTACGGATAATAAGGAGGAGTGTGAGGATAAAGAAAGAATAATGAGCTTGATGAAAAAGAGCCATTGGCTTGTGATGAAGAGAAGATGGAGGAAAATGTAAATTTTTCTCATCTTTTGAGGAGGAGAACTTCTAGAATGTGAAGATGGTAAGCCTATGGTTAGGCAAAAGGATAAAGCCTCGAAAATTGATGTTGAGACTTTGCAAGTGAATGAGAACTTATCATGCATCATGAGATGAATCATGGGGGTAATTGATAAATAAGAGCTTGATAAAAGAAAGTACTTGTTCCATGCTCGTTGAAAGATCATGGATAAGGTATGTGCTCTTATCATTGATAGTGGGAGTTGCACAAATATTGTGAGTGAAACCTTGATTGAACGAATGCAACTTCCTAGTGAGAAGCATCCTTACCCCTAAAGTTACAATGGCTCAATGACAATGGTGAGATGAAGGTGACCAAGCAAGCAACCATAAGGTTTGGCATTGGCTAGTATCAAGATTAGATTCTATGTGATATTGTGCCCATGCAAGCATATCATATGTTGCTTGGTAGACCGTGGCAATTTGATAGGGATGTGCAACATCATGGGAGGTCTAACAAGTACTCATTTGTATTTGGAGGACAAAAGATTACACTTTCACCCTTGACACCTTATCAAGTGTGTGAGGATTATAAGATCATGAAAAAACTGCAAAAAGTGATTTGAAGGGAAGAAATTGAAAAGAATGTGAGAGAGTTATTGCTTGTGCATAAGAAGGTGGACTTGGCTAGTGAGGAAGATGATTTGCTTATCAACATGGAGCCAAGTAAATGCTTGAAAGACATGGATGAGGAACACTCTTTAGTGGGACTCATCACCATGGAGGTTGTAATGCACACTAACCAAGGTACTAGCATTTTACCTAGTACCAATTCTTCTCTTTTGCAGGATCATAAAGGATTGCTTTCCAATGAGGTTTCTCAAAGCTTGCCTCACAAAGATGGAATGACAAGTGTCATAGGATCCAATCTAAGGATTCCAACTTGAGAGAGAAAAGAGAGGACCAATCATATTGGTCCAAGATGGTTCTTGAGATGGGAATGCCTTGCAAGCCAAGGTTGGAAAATGAGCATGTCAAGGTGGCCTCTCCAACCCAAGGTATGTACCCATCCCCTTTGATTCCAAGTGACCCTTGGAGACATGATGACATTTATGTTGTGGTAGGTAGACTCTTGAGAATGGGTATTTATATTCCCTATCATGAACATGTTAATATCTTACATCTTTCATCTTTGTTTGATGCCAATGTGCTTAATTTGCATGGCAACCAAGTTTGGGATGCCAATTCTATATGTTGTTTGTTGAGGAGTCCATGTGGTACATTTAGTGCCAAGATCATGATGTCAACTTCTTGTTACCTTCATATGGGTAGACAACTTGAAGTGTTAGGTTGGACTCTTGAGAGCATGCTTGAACTCTTGATTGAAGGGTACCCAACTTCTTGGGAGGATCACGTGTTTTTGAATGAATGTGTTGTTAAAAGGTCCCTCGTTACTTTTCCAAGCATGCCTATTTTGAAAGATACCCTCCCTTTGAGGAGTTGTGTGACAAGAAAGGGTGACACTTGTATGTTGAACCAAAGGTTGTTATCATGTGTCCAAACATGTGAGGATATGCTTGATAGGATCCTTGTGCCTAAATATAATCTTGCATATGAGGACATCATGATTGACACTATTGATGTTGTTACCTTTCTTTACTATCACTTTGCATATGATGATATTCATGTTCGTGGTGAGTATACATCTTATGTGGTCATGGTTCTTATGACAAGAGAAGGTGGTGTGTGCCCAAATGCCATCACTCTATCCTTAGGTGTTCCCCATTGTTGTGCTTTGCTTGAGACAATTCATCAGCTTAGTAGTATTCTTGCATATGGAAACACCTTTGATGATGCTAAAGTGTTAAATGCCTTTCTCTACTACCTCTTTGCATTCGATGCTATTTATGCTTGCTTTGAAATTGCATGTAGAAGGGGTAGGCATGCCTTTGGTTTGTTCCATTGTGTGTGGGACCAAGTGGTACCTTCCTTTGATGGGTACTATCTTTGTGATGGGTTGAACAACCAATTCCTTCTTTATTCTCCATATGTTGAATACCTTGTCATTGCAATAGGGAATGTTTGGTTGTATCTTGAGAATGTTCCTCTTTGGCATACTACTATTTGTGCTAACCCATGTGCTAACCCTTATACCATGAGGAACTTATGGTTGTTTGTCCTACCTATGTTCTTGCAAGGTTTGGATTCTAGGATGAATCCTTTTCAAGAAGGAGATGATGATACGATATCGCCCAGTGACAATCATGCTAGACCTATACTTTAGGTCTAGACAAGAGGGTCTGAGCCACACCCACCCTTGGAGCATAAAAGGGAGCTTGAAGGAGCCTCAATACACCACAAATGAAGCAAGTCAAGGAGTTCCAAGCCTTACAAGCTCTATTCATGAAGAAAGAGGCTTTGGAGACCATTAATGATAAGATCTAGATTAGGGAAACTAATCAAAATCAAATACAGAATTGAAATAAACAAAAGATAAGTGAATTAACACTAGAAAATTGCAATTATGGGCAATAAAGGACTTTATACCTTTACCTCCCAATTGATTACAATAAACAAATGATAATCCAACTTGAATCAACAAGAAAGAAGTACTCTAAATGAATCCACAAATGAGTATTCTCATTTAAATTCAAGCAAAAGAAGTTATCAAGTAACCAAGGGAATCCACCCTTAATCACTCACCTAAACAGGAATCCACCCAATAGTACAATTAGGAATCCACCCAATAGATTTCTACACTATATTAACTAATAGGCATTCCACCCTCTACAAGCTAACAAGCTAAAATCTCAAAGAGATAATTCCATATCAATTCAACAACAACTAAGAAGTTAAAGGGAAGGGAACCCCTATTTATAGTTATTACATAAAGGCCCAATAGTGACCTTGAAAGATAGCCCAACTCGACCCAATGGACAGGATGTGAGAAGGGTGTGTGAAACACATCATCAGGATTGCATGTCGCCCTCTGCTCCGCACCACCTAAACAAATCATCATTGGCAGCCTTGTGCGGTTGGTGTGTGAAATGCATCAGGGGATGTGCCCAATGCAACCCTGGTCGCACCTTGAGGCAGAAACTCTGTCAGCCCTATCTTTGCTCCATGCGATCATCCACAAGTCGAGATCCTTGATCTATATTCTTTAATGGTCTCCAAAGCCTCTTTCTTCATGAATATCATTTGTAAGGCTTGGAGTTCTTTGGCTTGCTTCATTCGGAGCGTAATGAGGCTCTTCCAAGATCCCTTTTGTGCTCCAAGGGTAGGTGTGGCTTGGATCCTCTCGTCTAGACCTTGAGGTATAGGTCTAGTATGAAGTTCACTGGTTGATATCAATCAATTAAAGAACGTAGATCAAGGATCTACAACTTGTGGATGATCACATAGAGAAAAGATGAGATGGATAGAGCTTTTGCCTGAGAGATGCGGCCAGGGTGAGACACACACATCCCTTTGTGCATCACTTTGGTATGAGGGTTAGCACATGGGTTAGCACAAGAAATAGTATGCCAAAGCGGCACATCATCAAGGAACAACCAAACATCACCCATTGTAATGAAAATGAAGTCAACATATGGAGTACAAGGGAATTGGTTATTCCACTCAACCAAAAGATAGAACCATCCAAAAGGTGGTACCATTAAAAGCTCATATACCCATGAAGGGTCGCCGGGGTCAAATAGATATGAGACCCACTTAGCTTTGTCACACAAACAAAGATGTGACCCAATAACAACCCTAACCCTCTCTAATGCATCTTTAAGGTAGACACAGACATCATCAAATGCAAAGAGGACGTAGAGAAAGGTGTTTAGCATTCTAGTCTCATCCAAGGTATTTCCATATACAAGAATACCATCAAGCCCAAGAAATGTATCAAGCAAACCACAACAAGGTGGAACACCTAAGGATGAAGTGATAGCATTTGGACATACTTCACCTTCTCTTTTCACATGATTCAAGTTTGCATAAGATATATACTCAACACGCTCATGAATATCATCATATGCAAAAAGATAGTAAGGAAAGGTAACAAGATCATTAGTGTCAATCATGGTGTCCTCATATGAAGGTTTACAATTAGATACAAGGATCCTAACAAGCACATTGTCACATGTTTGGACACATGACATCAACTTGCAGTTCATCACAAAAGTGTTACCTTTTCTTTTCAAACAACTCCTCAAAGGTAGGGTATCTTTCAATGGAGTCATTCTATAAGGAATGATGTGGAATCTGTAAGAACCCAATGTGCTCCCAATCAAAGGTCTTCCCAAGAAGTTGGCACAACTCAAAATCACTTGAAATCTTGGATTTAGACTCAAAAAATACTAGAGAAAACGAATCTAGGGTCAAAAACAACAAATCAAACACAAAAAAAATTAGATTTTTTTTTGGACGAATTTTTTCATTTTTTTTAATTTATGAATCTAAGACCTAAGAATTGATGGAACAACTCTTAAAACCTAAGCTCTGATACCAAGATGATAACGATCTCAATCGAGTGACTAAAATCGATATCGAAAATACAGAATTCAACAACACAAAATAAAGATAGTGGAGAAATTAAGATGAGAATTAGAAGAAATTGAGATGAGGATAGAAGAAAGAATGGCTAATTGAATCCACAATCAACCAAGGGAGAAGGGAACTCAATCAAATGCATGAGAAACCAAATTGAATCCACAAGATAATAACTCGATGATCAATTAAGCAACAAAGATAGCACAAACAATTCGGGAATCCACCATAATCACTCATTCTAAACTAATAATTGGAATTGAACCCAATTGATATTCTAACCTAAAATATCAAGTCTATTCAAGACAATTCAATAATCAAAATCCAATTATGAAAATGGCTAAGGTAACTATTTATAGTTATTGTCTTTACACAAATAGCCTATTACAAAAATAGCCCAAAAGTGACTATTTTAGAAATAACCCACAAAGGCCCTTCTTGATTGCCCAAATGGCATCTTGATCGCCCATGGCTTCCTCCAGGCTCCAAGCTATCATCCATATGTGAAAGCCCCTCCAATTATGCTCTAAGCTAACCGTGATCGTATCATTTCCCGAAAAGAAGGATGACTAAAAATCAAATGGACGGAGCCAAGAAAGTTTACAACGAGTGATCAAACGATAAAACCTCCCAAACAATTGGTACGAAATAAAACGGATGCAAGAGATCTAATTACAACTAAGTAGAACAAATACTCGTTGTTAGTTAGTCTTAGGATTTCTACATGATAGAAGAATCAAAGAAATGAAACAAGGAAGAGTAAACCTAAGATTTGATCGAGGAAATCGATTCTTCAACTTGCAGCTAGTGCCCTGGCTGATGTGGTTCGCATAAGGGAGAGTGCTCTTCGCACCCCAAAATAGAATGTTGATCTGCCGGGGGCGAAGTGCTGGTGAATTTACACCAAGAAAAGTGTTGGTCGCACCTCACTTTGCACCTTCCCAGGCAGAACACTGTAGCTTCCGCCTTGTACTCGTTTTTCAGCTTTTTTTTGTACGTTTCTTCTTAGTACTTGCCCCTTTTGGTAAATTCTCTTTTGTACACATAAGTACTCTTTCCTTTTGATTTTCCTTTGGATTGAACTCCTTTATTTCACCTTCTTCTTCAACAACACCTTGAAGAACACCAAGAACACCTTATGAATTTCAAATTTACAACTCTCTCAATTTAACTCGGATTGACTCCAAATTTGAAACGTAGCCTCTCCTTGATATAAAGAACAAAGCCCGATACAAATTAGAACCATTTAACTTCAAGTTGAAGAGACCCAATTTGTGTTCTTCAAGTTCTTCAAACTTCAAAAATGGTGACTCCTTCAAACCTTAACCAAATTCTCCCAAATTTGAGATTCAAGCTCCTTATGACTAGAAGATTAAAGCTCAATAGGTTTGAAGTGTCAAATCAACCCAGATCTTGAACTTGTTCTTCAAGATTCTTCATCCAACAAAGGTGAATTCTTCAATTCAACTCCAAACAAGCTCAAATCTCAGATCTAGACTTAATTGATACTAGAGAACATGATTCTAGTATCCAATTTTCAAACAAAAGACTAGATCAATAATTTTTTCTGTAAAAATTTTCCAAAACGTTTTTTTCTTCAATTTTTTTAAAAATTTTCAGATTTATGAACCTAGGATTAGGAATTGTTGGAACAACTCTTTAGCCTAAGCTCTGATACCAAATGATAAGATCTCTATTAGGGAGACTAATCAAAATTGAAATACAGAAATTAAATAAGCAAAAGATATGTGGAATTAAAGCTAATCGACCAAGTTTATAGGCAACAAGGGACTTTATACCCTCACCTCCCAATTGAACTCAATCAACAAACAATAACCCAATTCAATCAAATAAGAGACATACAAATGAATTCACAAATGGATGACTCTATGATTAATCAAGAAAAGAAGTTAACCTTGGTGCTCTGGTTTCGGTGTTGTGTAGGTACTTTTCGATTAAGATTCTCGAGGTTCAGTTTGGATTGACAGATCTTTAGAGGTTGAAATATAGCTTGGCTAGTAAGAAATTAAGGCTTGTTTCTGTTCTGTTGGGTGTTGCCCGGTCATAGAGGCTACCCGGGTTGTTCGAGAGAGTAGTGCAGGCGTGGTATCTGCTGTTCTTAAATCTCTGGTATTTTCTTACTTCCTGACCTTCGAGGACGAAAGTCTTTTTAGTAGTGGATGATGTAATGACCCTTTCGATCATTTACATGTTTTCTCCTTTCTTGTACCATTAGAGCTTACTTGTAGTGGCCCAAGTCATTTATGACTTATCGGGAGCGGTAGTTCAGTGCCCGGGCCATTTGTTTGGTCTTTATGGTCGTTCCTTGTTTTAGAGCTTCAACTTTGAAAATCATTGACTTCCGTCAACATTATTGGTAATATCAAAGAATTAAACCAAGGTTCTAGGTCAAAGGAATCCCTTACTCAAAAGTTCTAGTTAAAGAAATACCTCGTGTAACACCTCACCCATTTGGAAGGTTTAAAATAACTCGTGCCTTTGGGGTAAGACTAATAGTGTCTAATATACTAAGAAGGATGTGTTATGAGGTATTATAATTACAAAATGGTTGTGTGATAAGTTTTGAAGTCAAGCAAGTTGCGAAACAAAAGTCAAAAAAAGTTATTGTAAATTCCTTTAAGGAATTCTCTTCAAATTTGGGTTAAATATCTTGAGGTGTTTCTCCCTATCTCTAAAGATTTAGTAGGCCCCCAATATACCAAATCGAAGGTCTACAAGTCTAGTTTTCAACGCACTAAACCGTTCATCTATACGACTTTAGAATAGAGAGATATTCACATTTTCATAAGACTGCGCAAGCAGACACATCAAGGTAGGTAGGGCCCACATCCTAAGTCGGTTTAGCTTGATAAAAGCTGATTTTCCTTCGTTTTAACTCATTATTTTCACCCAAAATGCATTGAAAATCAGAGGTAAAGTCCCTAAATAATCCATGGATTTTGATCCTTTCAATTTGGAAGTTTAACGAAAGTTGCTCTACGTCGCGAGCTCGTCATTTTGGTGTAGTTTGTCCCGTCGATTTCATGGCGTATATTCGTGGGTGTTGAGGCAGCGAGCTATCAGGTGTTTTCTGAGTATTTGGCAGTAGCTATGGAGTTATTTTGGCGAGGTATGGATCCCGTACACTTATCTATTTGTTGGATTAAGATTTTAAGCTTCTAGTTATGAAAAGTTGTTGTTGCCGATATCTTGTAGTAGTTTCTTGTTGAATTTGGATCCGGTTGTTGTTCCTGCAAGGAGGCAAGTTATTTAGAATGGGATATTGAATATTTTTGTCCAGGAAATCTCTCCCCTATGATCCTCCTTCATAATTACATGTTCTAGTATCATTTTTACAGCTTTCTAAGCCACGAAGTGGTATTTTGGATATTGTGGCTTTGGACAGCCCCTTTATCTTGTTATGTTTGGTTATTGTTGTGGTGTTTTGGTTGTGGTAAGGTGCTGGAGGGATTGGAAAATTGTGCGATTCTTTTTTGGGATTGCATACGATAGTGATTGGATTGGACAACGTGAAGTACGCTCTGAAATAGTGCCTCGGGAGCTCGTCACTCCTTTGAGATGTGGTTAACATATTGTTGTTGGATTTAGCTGCCATTTATTATTGTAATTGGCCGCATTTTATGTTTTGGAGTTGGCTGGTCGCGAGTGTGACATTAACACCTTATCAAATGGCTATGGCTCATTCTTGCAGCGTTGTCGATTCTAGCAATTATTCCATTATCTTGGTTGGTCAGGCTTCATAGAGACGCCTTTGGGACTTCAGTTGAAAGTAATTTTGTGATTCAGAGCTTCCTGGAGCAGTTTGAGCCTAGACGACGTTGTTCCCGCAGCTAGTCATCGAATGACAGGTAGGTTATGGCTTTCCCTACCTAGACTCTGCGTATATAGGCTATAACTGCATTAATTAACATCCTTGGGTGGGTTATTATAGGTTGGTACCCCAGACCTTGTCTGCCTTATTCGTCCGCTATTTCATGCGTTATTTGTAGTATTCGCGTAGTATTGTATATTACTCTTGTGGTCCTGTATGGCCTTGTATTGACTCTGGTGGGTTATTTGGGGAATGTTCGTGAGACCCGTACATAGAGATGATCCTTTTAGGCTGGTTATGTCTGCTGAGTAGCTGTTGGACCTGTGCAGGGCTAATAGGAGTTGTTGTGAGCCATTGGGCTACTTTTATATTTGTGCGTGAGCATATCATCCATGAAAAAGATTTTTCCCTGCATGTTTGACTACAGTTTTGGCTGCGAGCCACTACTGACAGTTTTTCCTAAATCTGCATGGCCCCGGGGGCCCTTTTTGGTACTGTTGATGATAGAAAAGGGGATTTTTGGATATTTTTGCATTGATTTTATTACTGATACTAGCTCTGCGGGGCAGAGCACTAGACTTATTTTACTACAGTTTTAGACTAGGTTATGCCCGGGCACCCTTGGAGGGATTTTTGAGGCATTTTCTACTAATTTAGTCCTGAACAGGGTCTGGGCATGCATATTCGAGACTGGGTCTCTATCTTGATCTCGAACTTGTTTCTGGATGACATGTCTTGATACTGACTTTTAGTATAGGGTCGGGGACCTCCATGGACCTTGCCGCTCTGGTCCTGGGGCTTCGGGCTATATGTGCCGGAGAAAGGGGTATACAGTGGAGTAGAGGTATACGGACTGAGACCTTCCATGGAACCTGCCTGCTGGGACCGATTAGTACCGGAGGAGGTACATACAGATTTCTATTTCACACATCATATCATATCATGCATTGGATTCCACCCTTGTTTGCTGTGTGTTTAGTGTACGCTCCGGTAGTATGGGATGCCGGAGGGTTTGCTTTCACTTGATTGTGTTCCTCGGTTGTATGGGCGGCCATTGGGACTGTAAGTATGTAACATCCCGTATTCTGCATATACTAGTCCTATTCATATATCACTTGATATAGCCTTGTCGTATAGGTGAGGGACCGAGTTTCTTATATGAGCAGTGATAGTTTAATGTGTATTGGGAGGTGCTGTAATGCCCCATTCAGTTCAGCACGTAAACGGCCAAGTTAACCTCGACAAAAGTATTTAAACTCGAGATGGTAAGGTTGTATTTGAGTAAATATTTAGGGTGAAGTGTTAAGTTAATGCAAAAGGGATTAGAAATTAGAAATTAGAATAAAATAAGTGAGCTGCTTGCTTGACTTAACTAAGCTAGTAGGTGACAAGTAGGTGCATCACCTACTTTGACTTATTGACCAGCCTAAAGACCTAGGTAGGTGCATCACCTACTAAGACTATTTTGACTAGCTTAGAGGGCCAAGTACACCCATCACCCACTTGAATAAATTCTGGCCCAAAGAAGTGAAAGAAAGGGAATGAATTGGCAGCCAAGGCCCAATAAGGTTAAGTTCAACAAAGCCCATGTAAAATGGCTAAGTAGGTGTATCACCTTCTTGACTTTTTGTGGCTCAAAATGAGCAAGGAAAGTCGGCCAAAGCAGCCCCCCTTTAAGGGGGTTAAGACCAGCTCATTTTAACTTGAAAAAAAACAGATTTTAGAAGTTCTTTCTTTCTCTCTCTCTTAGCTTCACATAGCAGCCATAAAATACCATTAGGGTTCTTAAGTATTCTCCCTCTTTTCAAGCTAAGTTGAAGGGGAGTTCAAGCTCTTGAAGAAGTACAAGTTAGGAGGACAGATTTTCAGAATTTAAGGTAAAGTTATTGCCCATTTTTACCCCTTTTTATATGCAAGTTTGATGGAGAATTCTGTATGTGTTTGTGTCAAGAACCATGGGGTAGTGATTGGAATCCTTGAGTTAAAAATACTTTCTTATTATGTTGAAGGATGTTTGGGATTGTTTTAGGAGCGGTTTTATGTGTATATATTTGGGACAGCTTGGTTGAACTTGTAAAAGGGTGTGTGAAGTTGTATTGAAGTATGGAAAGAGGGTGTGGTAATACACCACTTAATTGGGTGTTATGTTAACTTGCTGCCTGCACACCTTTGTATGTTGTTTGGTATATGTTGTGAAGTCGGAAGAGTTTCAAGGGACCTTATGAGAAGGTCGTATAGTATGTAGATATGTTTAGAAGAGAAGAGGTGAAAGGAACACTCTTGGTTTGATCAATTACGAGCTTACTGCCTAGTTATTGATTTAGTGGGATCAAGTAGCCCAAATTAGTTAACTAGCTACTAATACTAGTTTTGCCACGTATTTCATTGTAGATAAATAATCTGAAAGGGGGAAGCTTAATTCGTTGTAATATCCGAGTTACACAACAAGGTATGTAAGGTTTCTCAGTTTCATATTCCTTGGCATGAACTCTTATATTTGTGTTGTTAGCAACGAAGTGAGTTTCCTAGTAAAGGTACTTTCAACAGCAAGCTTTGTGAGTTATTCTCTAAGCCAAATGAGGTTCATTGTATCATATAAGCTCCTAAACAGTACGTTGATGTTACGTTTGCTCCTTATATCATTGTTACTGCCTTAAGTGCATGTTCACATGTCTTATACTACTGGTCCATAGTTTTGAGCTCAATAAAGGTTACAACCACCAAAGTAACAATCTCAAGGATTAAAGAAACTAA